>VZSV01000161.1:1652009-1670660 GCA_013398735.1 Nothocercus julius
ATGGCCACAAACTGAAGCACCAAAAGTTCCACAGGAGCTTAAGGAAAAATTTCTTGACAGTGAGGGTGACAGAGCACTGGCACAGGCTGCCCAGAGAGGTTGTGGAGTCTCCTTCTCTGGAGATCTTCCAAACCCGCCTGGACGCAGTCCTGAGCCACATGCTGTAGGTGACCCTGCGTGTGCAGGGGGGTTGGACTAGATGATATCTAGAGCTCCCTTCCAACCTTAAGCATTCTGTGATTCTATGATTCTATGATAACCATTGATTCCAGGGCCCCATCTCCAGCAGTGGCCACTATCAAATACCTAGGAAAGAGTATAACATTAAGGCAATCATGTATGTTATTTTCCTTGATGCTCTTATAGCTTCCAGCCATTTCCAGCTCAGGGACTGCCATAGTTGGATGTAGTTTCTAATTATCGAGTAAACCTCAGTTTTTCTCTCTCGCATGAAACTTTCCAGTATTTCTTGGGCCCACGTAAGCTGCTACCACCCACAGCAATCTTTGGTGAGAAATTCCACAGTCAGCCACCCATTTCAAGAAGAATAATTTCTTTTGGTTTGTTTTGAACTTTTCTGTTTGTATTTTTGTTTGATGTTCCTTAGTTTTGTACTTTAAAACACAGTGACAAATATTTCCTACCTTACCTCTAATTTTCATTCACAGTTTTACAGCCTTTGATCACATCCTCACTTAGTAACTTCGTCTGTAGACACAGATGTTTAAACTACTCAGGACAATTTATTGTCCTTTTTTTCTAGGTCTGGAGCAAGAGCAGAACTGCACACACATTTCAAGATGTGGGCAAACCATGGGTTTATGCAAGGGCGTAATGACAGTCTCTGCTTTGTCTCACATTCCTTTCGTAGGAATTTCTACCATGTGGTTCACTTTCTTGATGACTACTGAATGTCGAAGTATATTTCCAGGCTCTGTCTCCTGTATCCCAAGAGTATCACTCTTGAGTGGCAACAGTCAGTCCAGAATCTATCATTTTATATGTAAAGATGGAGTTGTTTTTCTCCGTATGCCTTGCTTTATATTTATCTACACAGATTTTCATGTGACATTTAATTACCCAGTCATTCCTCTTAGAATGTCCCTCTATGGTCCTCCCCAGTCAGTTCTCATCCTCATTATTCTTATTAATTTACTCTCAATAGCCATGCTGACTTGCCTTTCTTCTTTTTCTCTACCCATTCTGTTTTCATTTCTTTAGCTTCTTAATGTTCTCCAAGTTCTCCCTTATGATATCCTGATCATCTGCTGCACTGACAGTATCTCCTTATTTAATGTTATTGGGAAGTAGAATATTGATCCCTGTGAAGGCCCACCAGGTTTACCCGGTTGTAGCCTGATACTTTCAACATTTCATTCATTCAAATGCATTTGCACATCTTGATCTATCTAGTTCCTGAGCTTCTCTGTGGTTCTTCTCGGCATAGTTTGTTCAGGTTGGTGGGCGGCTATGAGCAGAGATCCATATTCCATCTGGGATCTCTCCTGCTACCTACAGAGTCATCTAAGTTTTTGCAGCTCGGAGTTCATTTGTCTGTTGCAGAAGGGAAGGATGGATGGATTGTGTGGCTGTCCTGAGCACCTTCAACTCAGGGGATGAGAATAGAGACCCACAGAGGTGCTTTACAGCCTAAATCTTTCTCCAAGTGTTGGGTAACTTGTCCATGATGCCACTGGGTAATATACTTGCCTTCAAGTAATAGATTTGCCTTTGTTAAGGAAGGTGTATATATACAAAAAGAGATCCTAACATCCTAACAGTTCTACAGGGAAGGTTTGCTCAGGCATTACAAATGTAGAAGATATCACACTTCTTAAAAGACTGAATATGGAGAGGGTGATGTGTGCTTCCTCTGGATCACACACGTACATAGGCCTCCATCCCATGCTCAGAGAGGTGATCCCAGCTTGTAGCATCTTGTGATCTTCTCCTAGGCTCTGCCAACATATGTCTAAGAAATACTGAGGCCTTTTTTGGGGGGGACTGAATGATTCTTCTGAGATTTTTAAAGTAAATCTGTTACATGCTAATAATCATTTTAATGTACCCTCAGGAATCATTTTACAATTAACCTAACCTTCTTTAGTACATCTAACCTTCATTTAGTGAATCAAACCTTATTTTCAGTAGCATGTGCAAGAATTAA
The DNA here is from genome assembly GCA_013398735.1 of Nothocercus julius. NCBI lineage: Eukaryota > Metazoa > Chordata > Aves > Tinamiformes > Tinamidae > Nothocercus > Nothocercus julius. The sequence continues at coordinate 1,654,177 of VZSV01000161.1, forward strand.
TATCTTCTGTGCTGTAGCTCAAGTTATTGTTAAATGCATGAATGTTTTTATTATTATTTACTGACTTAAAAATGTTTTATCTATTTTGTTCTGTTCATCAGCAATATTTATTTTTTTCTCAGCTATCTTTTTGCATTGATTGGATGTTCCAGGATTATGACTTTTTTATTCAAAGTTATGTTTTTACTCCTCGTGGTTGTAGAGAATTACAAAGTGTCAAAATATTAATACAGACTTCATAGGAGTAAACTGAATTTATCTCCTAAACTTGCTTGTTTGTATTTCAGTGCTCTTATTTGGCATTATTTCTTCAAAGTTTCGCATTTCAATTACTGTTAATTATTTTACTGGGGAGAAGGAGTATCTAGGTAGTGTGACAAGTCAGTTCATTAACAATGAAACTTTCATATATGATATGGGTTTTAAATGTTGGTTAAGACTTAGTCTGTACTTTATATGGGAGATATTATTTTAGATATATATAGACAGATCCAGATCAAGAGGGCTAATTTGCCTTGCTTATTCAAATGTGTGCAATTTGCTGTTCGATACAGGATGAAGTTTCTAAAAAATGTTCACGTACATTTTATTGATTAAGTTTATTAAGAAACATTTCATGGCAAACTGAAATGGTTCTCTATGAATCCAGTGAAATTCCAATAGATATTTTAAAAGTAATTTATTTATTAAAAACAAAAAAAAGAAGATGAAATCTTTTTTCTTTTAATATTGAAGCTGAGGCGCACAGGAGGGTCGAAGCAGCTGGAAAAGCTGCTTAACATCGGTGACGGAGGCTGGCAATGGGGAGGGAAACTGAGGAGCATCAAGGAAAGACGCAGATGAGGGCTGCAAAGCTACTGATTGTTCAGGTGGAAAAAGCTTTAGCTGCCCTTCACTGCCTTCAGCCAGGCCTCAAGAGTTTTTCAGCCTCCCGTGCTTCTCTAGCTTCATGTTAATTTCGTGGGGAGAAATTTAGGTACAGATTCATCCACTGGGTAGCTTCAGTATGTTTTCTTTAAAAAAAAAAAATAACCCTACTAAGTGAAAGATTTGTAAATTACAGCGATATTCACACCGAGATAATGTCGTCCATCTGCAAGCACTTGCCCATTGCCATCTTGGTATTCAACCATTTTGGCCTCCTAATCCCCTCGCTCACAATCATTTTCTCTTTTACAATAATGTCATGCTCAGTGCACATATCAAAGAGCTGACAGTCAGACTGTGACATGCAGCCTGAACTCTGACCCCTTCATTTACTGCTATATAGCACTGAAGACTTGGCTCTTACCCTTCCCTCGCTCCTTTTCTCCTTCATGACCTACAGGAAAACATTAGGGTTCAAGCATGAAGTCAGGTACTTAGCAGTTAGGAAATGCTGTACATCAGGTTGGTTGGTTTTAAGATTTTGGATAAAATTTTATCTTTCCAAGATACTACAATGTTGCTAACTCTGGTAAATCTCTGAGATTTTCCCCTTTTACTATAGATGAGGGGCATGGAGGCAAGAATGAAGTATCTACTGTGTGGGGCCACCACTCAATGGGGCAGTTCGGGATGTGCAAACTACTGGCTTCCCAGCTACAAGTGCAGGTGCCCTGACCATCCTGCTCCAATGGGTACTCACCCTTGCGTGATCTTTACCTGTCAATGGGCAATCAATGGGTTATCGTCCCACCCAACTTTCAGGACACTTTACAGAGTCTGCGACATGTTGAGAGGGTGGCTGTGTTCATTTTACCAACCTAGTGACTCTCTTCAGTGCTACTCTATCCTCGTGCGGAAGGAGAAAGAAAAAGAAAATAGAATGTGAACACAGAGCTAAGGAAGTACAGAGAAAGAGTCTTTATTTAATTGTTACATTTTTCTAACTTCTGAGTCCCTGTCTTGCAATCTTTACAATAAATGTAGCTCCTGCATTTAAAAAAGATGACTAAGAAATATTCACTGTGTACTTTCAACAATTTCCATTGCGGGAAAACAAACAAAATGAGAGGATTTGAACTCTAGATCATCCATACTCAGGCTAAAGGAGGAACCTCACTGGATCCTCACTGAAGACTTATTTTTTGCAGACTGGTATCTAAGTGGCAGAAAATACATTTTTAGTAGCAAATTTAACTGGGTCCGAGTACTGGTGCCCAGTTAGCCATACCATTACCTTAGCATGGCACTCCTTTGTATAATCTTTGTTCTTTAGCAACTTTGCCAGCTCTCCTAGATGATGCTTCAGAACATTTTAAGAATTAGTGTGACACTGTTCCCAAAAGTTGATTTAGATGTGGCCATCCCATGTTGCAGGGTAGGAGAATTTTACCGTATGGGTGCAGGCTGTGCAGTGCCAGTCAGCCTTAGGGCTTGAGAACAGGCACTAGCCCATTTCATTTAAAAGTACAGACTCGCTCAGGATGCCCCTTCTTGCAGCCTTTGGGGTCCTCATGTATGGCAGTGTCTTGCATTCCGCCCTTGTTTGAGACTCCAGGATCCGTCCAGGCACCTTGCGATCGTACATCCCTTGCTTGGGGTACAGGTGGTGCCTAGGTAGACCCGCGGGAGAGAGGAGGCTGCACTGGTGCTATTGCTCTCCCCCAGGTGATCACCAGGTAGCTCCGGGGCGCTGGAGTTGTGTGACACAGTCACGTTGCTGTGACCCCCGCTGCACCCTCCTGCCTGCTTGGGCCAGGCCTGAATCTATCAGAGACTTGTGGAGTCACAGAATCATAGAATCATAGAATGCTTAAGGTTGGAAGGGACCTCTAGAGATCATCCAGTCCAACCCCCCTGCACACGCAGGGTCACCTAGAGCAGGTGGCACAGGACTGTGTCCAAGCGAGTTTGGAAGATCTCCAGAGAAGGAGACTCCACAACCTCTCTGGGCAGCTCGTGCCAGGGCTCTGTCACCCTCACTGTTAGGAAACTTTTCCTGAAGTTCCTGTGGAGTGTCACCAGAGGTTCAAGAATGGCACCTAACAAGACCAAGCAATTGTTTTTTTTCCCAATAGAGGAATAAAGTAAAAGGGAGGGGAGAAAATGCAGTAATAGTTGCCAACTGATTGCCTAGCAGTTAATCTCAGTGAAACTTGGATCAGGTCTTAACTGTCTTGTTAGCTAAAGAAAAACCTGCTAGAGTAAGTAACAGTGTAAGTAAGCAACAGCTTCTTAAGGGCCATGGGTCCTGGGAGCCTTCAGCCTTCCCTGCTACTCCTCCTGGGCCCAGCAAGAGCTGCTTGGACCTTCGCGAGCCCTTAGCCATCCCAAGCACGTCCGTGTTCTCGAACTCGGGCTGCCCGTCCTGGAGTCTGCGCTGCCTCTGGGCACCGGCTGACGTGACAAAAATCTTCAGCCCTCACTGGATTCTGGGGACATCTCCCAGCTTTCCTGTCCCACTGGAAGCTGCCTCCCTGGTGTTGGGAGCGTGTGCTGAGAGGACGTGGGGGAGCAGCCCCAGCCGCTTGGAGAGTTTGGCTCTTCGCTTGCTTGTCATTTATGAGACCCATGCTGGATCCCCAAGCGTTTTCCTGGACAAATCTGCCCTTTCCGTTTCCTCTGCTTCGTTTGCCGTCTATGAACATTTCCTTTTCTCAGGCACCCGGTCTAATGGCTTAATGTGCAAATGATGTCCTGAGCTAGGGACAAACTTTTGTCAGCCTCCCTAAGAGACACTGAAGGCGCGTACTTCAGTAGGTCTGACTTGAATCCATTTCGGCAGGGATGGATTCGTGTCCGCTTTTGTTACCTGTGAAGAGTTCCTCTGCAAAACAGCCTGCAGAGGGGAGACAGTGTCTGCAGCCTCTCATGGAAGAGGAGCAGTGCCTGCGCTCTCGGGGATTCCTTTGCAGCACAGTTGCCTGGGGCAGAGAGGAAAAGAGCGGGATCCATTTTGGATCCCCCACGAGGGTCCTTGCTGAGTGGGTGTTAGCTGAGGGCTAATAGGAGACTGTAGCAGCCCTCTCACTGGAATATGGAGGGCCTTTGGCAGCAAGCCAACCCAAGCTGGGTTATATGAAACACAAGCAGAAACTGGTCATTCACAGTGACTCCTGCCAACCTGTAAAGATTTTCACAAGGCCCAGTAAAGGCAGTCCCTTCAACAGCAGCGCTGCCAAATGTCTCATTTTCTTTCCAAAACCACGTGTCAGTAAGAATTCTTCTCACAATTTCCAAAGGACTTTTGGTAATGGGAAGGTTTAGGTATAACCCGAAATTTGTTGCTTTGTTTGTAATTATTAGGGCTCATGCTGTGGGCTTTTATTTCACAGATGTTAAGACTAGAAAGCAGTGTGATGATTGTCTTGTCTAATCTCTGGTGTAACAGTTGCTATACTGAGCCTAATAACACATGGTTCAATTCTGTTAAATGTTTTAGAAAAAAAACTTAACCCTGTAAGCGATCCTGTAAGTTTTCTTCCTCTGTGGTTTATTGTTGTCTGCTGAAATGTACCTCTTTGTTCCTGGTTTTGTTTGGTATTGAGTATTCTGCAATTGACATAAAGACCTAGTTGGTATTTGTTTTTTTAAAAAGAAAAAAAAAAAGCTTTGGGCATGTGGTTAACTGCATATTATTTCTCTGACTTATTTCTCTGGAAAGAAGACCATAATTGCCATTACTGAATTACTGGAAAGTTGAAGTGAGATCTGGGCCCTGAATGATGATATTCAGTTCTTTGGTGTGTGAGTAGTAGGTGGCATTACTGCTGAATGTAAAATAAGAGGGGTAACATTGGTAATGTGCTGTTGCTGATTCTGTATGTTCAGGCAGAGCTGGGCTAATCTCTGGAGACTGCCAACATGGTGTGTGTTGAGGCTGTGTTAAGTTAGGATCGTCTTTCTCCATAATGTTTGTTTTATGTAAGAAAAGTTAATTATAGATGCTTATCTAGAATAGAAAATAGCCTCAGTCTAATGGGCTGAATTAGCAACCAAAGACCAAATAATGCCAGAAATGCAGGACTGTGAAAGATGTCAGTTTGTGGGGATTAGAGGGTGCTGTTGTTCCACAAGATCAGGTCTAAACCATTGTGAGCTGATTTTTCTGTTAAAGAAGAGGTCTAAGTTAATGAATTGTGTGTAGGAATTAATGCTGGATGGGTCCCTTGTGGCTTTCATGGTGAGGTCAAATAAAATATTAATGAAATTAAAACAATCTCCTGCTCTTTGCAAGCACCTTCTGTATGAGGTTCTCTACGCATTAGTGAGGGAAGATGTGGAACCCCACTAGAGACTGGCCAGTATCATTATTCCCATGTTACAGATAGTGAAATGGAGGTAGAGGAAAGCAGTGACCTCAAGATCACACGGTTCAAGAACAGGGCTGCATGTGGGAGACGGGGTCCCTCCCTTGCAGTGCTTTTGCCCTGATGCTTTCACCTCCCTTCTGAGGGAGGTGAAAGTGAATTCAGGCTTCTCTTGCATTGCCCAGCTACCTAACTCTCAGTCTTATTCCCTAAACTTCCCAATGCTTCCAGAGCACAGAATGTAAATCACGAGACGTGGATCTTTTCTCCTGATATCTCATGCACAAGACAAATCTCTCTGTCTTGAGGACTGTCCATTCCAGAGAGCAAGTAGAGGAGCTTGTATAAGTAGCATCTCTCCTTGGTTACACCTGCCCGGTGCGAAGTATCTGGAGCCACACTCAAGCGAGTTAGCTCCAGAAGCAGCATTCCTGAATCGGCTCAGCCCAGTCCCCAGGCTAATATATTCATGGTACTTTAATACCCTGAGATAGGAACCGTGTGATGTAACATAGTGTTAAGTATTGGTGGTGCTTTCATGACATAGCACAGGTCTGTTAGTTTATTCAGAGGAAGCTCTGAAATCTTCCTGCTGTTGCAAACTGCGAGGATGTGCTCTGTGTTTCTGGGATGGACACCATCTGGTATACTGAGAAACAGCCCAGCCTAGGGCAGGCAGGAGACCTGTTGAGATAGCCCAAGCAAAACAGAGCCAATGATGTTTGTGACATGCAAAAGCAAAGCTAAATGCATTTCTCATTCCTATTCATGTATTTCTGAAAGTGGACAGTCTGAGCAAGCTGTGTCAGTATTTCCGTATGACATGCTGGCTGGTGCATGTGTGCATTATGCACTGCATAGGTCAGGACTGTGCAAGACTTCTTGCAGCAAAGGCCTCCAGGGCCTCATTATGCAGAGTCAGCTCATGACAGCGCATGGCCAGTTAAGGATCAGGAAACCACTGCACTGACAACAGGTGCAAAGAGGAGCACAAGAAGTCAGCAAAATTGTCACTAAGAACATTTTAAAGCAGTTTTCTATCACTTTTTTTTCATTCTCGCTTAAGACAAAATAAATAAGGAAATGGAAATGCTAAAATGATGTAGGAGGAAAATCAGCATAGCCATCCTTCCCTGCTTCCCCCAAATTTTTTTGTTGATTTCTGCCTGCCTCCCATCATGTGGATGTCCCTCCTAGAAAAAATGAATCAGAGATCACAATGGCCAAACCTTTTATCCTAGTAATGGGAAAGTTTATTGCTTTCTCACTAAAGAATCTTGCATCTGTAAATAATAATTAAAAAACAATAATAATATTGTCATATAGCAAGCCACAAAAGGATGCCCCGCATGGTATTCACTTTCTCACCTTTTGTCTCTCTGCCTTTCAGGGTTCTCCAGGATCTTGTTGCGTTGCTGGTGTAAGCCCTCCCTTCCAGAAGAGCTGATCTCGCCTGTCTCAGTCTCACAGGGAACAGCGAAAGGGGGGGGCATCGTGATAAAACTTTATGTTTTCATCAAACCGGACCAAGGAGAATGGGGGTCCCACACCCAAAAGAATGAAGACGCGACAGAACAAAGACTCCGTACGTGAGATGGGAGCAGGAGGCAGAACTCGGACTCGAGAGCCGTGGCGGGGGGCTGAGGTTGTTGTGAACTTGAGTTTGGCGTTGCAGGGTGCGAGAACCCCAGGTCTGGGCGCTTTGGGAAGCGAGGGAGGGATGGAGGGAGCTGCCCTACTGATTCAGCCATCTCTCTCTTAGATGTCAATGAGGAGTGGACGGAAGAAGGAGACTCCCGGGCCCCGAGAGGAGCTCAGGTCACGGGGTCGAGCTTCCCCGGGTGGCGTCAGTACCTCCAGCAGTGATGGCAAAGCTGAAAAATCCCGACAAGCAACAAAGGTAGTATAAGTTAGCACGTGAGTGGGAGGTGCCAGAGGTATACCCGGATCGGATAGAGTCCAGTTATGCAGACCAAGTGGGATCCATTGTGGAATCCATTCTGGGCTCAGCTATCTGGAATGCATGGGATGGATTCCTTCTCATCCTCAGCATCTTGCACTTCCTATCATCATCCTAGAAGTAGTCCTCAGTCTCAGTAGCCCTTTCTAATGTAAATCTTAGCCAAATTCTATCTCAATGTCATCCTCACCACTACTCACTGCCTCTTAAATTTTTCATGACATTTTGTTGTGGTAATTGTGTCTCACCTGGCAGAATCTGTACAGGCCAGGTAGGAGAGGAGGTTTCCCTGTGACCCTTCCACCTTCCTGTCCTTCTTTTCCTTACAGAAAGGTCGGGTGGAGGAATCCTGTACCCCCAAAGGCAGCAAGCAAGGCCGAACAGAAGAGATCTCAGAGAGTGAGGGGGAAGACAGCAACGCGCCCAAAAAAACCAAAACTGAGGTGAGTTTCTCCTGCCGTGTTCACTGGTGTATCCTGTGGCCATGGCAAAGAAATGCTCCTTTTTTCCTGTATGGGCTGCTCATGCCCAGCTAGCTTGAAATTCTTGCTGTGCTGAAGGCCTATGTGTGGCTGCCACAACAATCTCACGTTCTGGCATCTCAAGTTTCTCACGGTAGCCCCTTCTGCAAGCAGAATGTAAATGACATCTGCCTGGCATACAAAAAAAAAAATAAAAAAGCTACCTGGAGTGATGATTTAGAAGGCAAAAATTTTCTGTTCCTTAGTCCTTGTCTGGGCAGGACTCCTCAGCTCTCTGGCCTGGGTGCAAACCCAGTCTTCCCCAGTTCAATAGCAGGAACTTAGTTACTCTCAGCAGGGAATCTGGCTGTGCTGATGAACAGCAGATGTGAGATGTGCTCATCCTCCCTCCCCTCACTCCACACACAGGCTTGTGGCAGTTTAGATTCAGTCTGTTTTGCTCAATAGTATAAAACAGGGATTCTTAAATCATGGTGGGATGCAGATAATGATAATACCAGTCCTAAAGTGAGTGCAAAAACAACTTAGACACACTTGCTGTAATGCTGGTGGGGCTTTTCTGAAATTCATGCAACACTGGACTGGATCGAAGATCAGCCAGCTGAAAGAAAACTCCGTTCTTTCCAGTTCCCTATTAGCCAGGTCAGGAAATGAGTTTTAAAGGCCTGTGGTCACAAGTATATTTACTTGTCTTATGATGTCTGTATAATTAAACCATTGCAGTTATACCAATATAATTTCTCTATGTTGGTGCTCTATTCAGCTTAACAATGACCTTTTTCACTTCAGTCTTTGCTGTAAACCCTGTTAATTGTCCATATTAGCTGCTTAATCAGTGATCATTTTATTGCTGAAGTGAGACATGGTGGGGGAGAGCAAGTAATGGGAAACGCAGAGGACCAGTGAGGACCTAACCCCCTGATAAGGCGCAGAGAGAGCTAACATTCAGGTAGGGGCCAAAGTCGAGTGGGTTTCCTCACTGAGGAAAGGAAGTGATGAGGAAAGCGCTGACCAAATGGAGCGTTTTTGGATGTGCTCGTTGTGGTGAGAGCACATTCTCCCCGTGGTGCTTGTGCGCGCTGCTGTCTGCCACCTGCTGGTAGCACCTTGCCCAAAGACCCTTTCCTGTTAGTAGTGCTGAGATCTTTCATAGATTCATTCTCAGCCTGGGCTTTAGCAGTTCCCTCGCTGCCTACGTACACAAGACACCCATCATCACCTTCTCTCTTCAGTACGCGACGTTCCTGTAGTACCTGAGAGCACAGGAGCGGCTCAGAGGGAACGTGCCGGTTAGCCTGGCTATCCTGCCAAATGAGACAAATGATGTCTCTTTCCCTCTGCGTACTTTTCTTTATGCTGGGGCTGGGGGAGAAGGGTGAAAAACAAACATCTTTGGGAAGTTGAAAAGTGTTGTGCACGGTCTGGAAGGCTGCATAACATTTCCTTCCTCTTTCTGCATCAGGAGTTACCCTGTCCTCCATCCCCATCAGATGTTGACAGCCTTGATGGCCACAGTTTCAATGATGAGATGAGCAGTGACCCACGGGACATTGACCAGGATAACAGGAGCACCTCACCAAGCGTCTACAGCCCCGGAAGCGTGGAGAATGACTCCGACTCCTCCTCTGTGCTGTCCCAGGGACCGTCTCATTCCTACCACCACCCTCCCCTCTTTCCCCAGAGTCCTCCTGTAGCTCCTCCTCCTGACAGCCTGGCCCGTCCGCCTGAGCCCAGCTTTGGTCTCCCAGCCGAAGTCCACCCGCAGGGCCCGGCTGCAGGGAGCTACCACGCTCAGCTCGAGGGCCAGGCTTCGAGGATTTTCCAGGCCCAGGCCCCACAGACACCAGCCTCCTCTTCTGCTGTTGCCACCTCTTCTACCCCCTCCTGCTCTTCTTCCTCCTCCTCCTCCTCCTCTGTCCATGCTCCTCTTTACCCTACCCCCAATGTGGTCCAGGCTGGGAACAAAATTCCCAGTGGTGTGGGGGGACTCCCGGCATCAGGGGCTAGGGAGCAGCCCCTCGGTGCCAAGCACAACCCACCGCCCACCACACCCATCTCATTGGCATCAGTGGCTGGGGGGCTCCCTCCTCAAAAGACCCCCCCAGCCAACCCTCCGGCTGCCTCCCCGGCTTCTGCTCCTTCCTTTCCCCACGTCTCAGCTAATCTGCCTCCCCCACCAGCCTTGCGCCCGCTCAACAACGCGGGGGCCTCCTCCAGTTCTCCGGGGATGGTAGGGCAGACGCTGGCTGGGCACCTCCCATCTGCCCATGGGATGGGGCAGGAGAAGGCGCAAACCGTGGCCCCATCGCGTTACCCCTATGCCCCTCCACCACTGCCACCGTCCAGCTCTTCTGCTCAGTACCCGCAGGCAGCCCCTGCGCAGCCCCTGCCCAGTTACAGTGCCTCCTATGGCCACTCCTTCCCCCCGCCCAGTGGCCTCTCCGTGTCCAGTCAGCCCCCCAAATACACCCAGCCCTCCCTGCCCTCCCAGCCCGTCTGGAGCCAGGGGCCGCCCCCCTACAGCCGGCCGCTGGGCACCAGCGCTTCCCACCCCGCGGCCTCCTTCCCTGGCCAGAGCTCCCACCACCAGCAGCCGCCCCAGCAGCACCACCACAGCCACGGCAGCGGCGCGGGGGTCTCCCCCGCCGCAGCGGCTCCTCCCCAGGCGCCCGGCGGCTACTCGCACGCCCTGGAGTCAAACAGCCATCACCCTTCACATGCCACTTACGGGCTGAGACTCTACCCTCCCCATAGCCAGGCCACTTATAGCCAGGCTCCCTCTGCAGCCGCTGCAGTTCCTTCCTCCTCCTCCTCCTCCTCCTCCTCTTCCTCATCTTCCGTCTCCTCCGCCTCTTCCCAGGGAAGCTATCCCGGCCTGTGTGCCCACCCCCAGGGTCAGAGCCCAGCCACATACACCTTCCCTCCACCGCCACCACCCTCCCCGGCCCACGGTGCCGGCCCGCCTGTCACCTCGGCTTCCACCACGCTCTCCACCGTCATTGCCACCATGGCCTCCCCCTCCTCGGCCCCCTACAAGACCGTGTCGCCCCCCGTGCCCCCCTCAGCCATAGCCCCCTATGGGAAGCGAGCGCCATCCCCTGTCCCTACCTTCCAGCCCCCAGCCCCCTACAAGCCAGGCTCTCCGCCCGTGTCCGCCGCCTCCTCCTTCCGCGTGGCTACCCCTCCTGGCTACCGCGTGGCGTCTTCTCCCGTGCTGGGCGGCTACAAGGCCCCCTCCCCTGCCCCGGCCGCCCCCTCGCTGCCGGGCGCCATGGGCGCCCCTGCGCCGCCGCTGCCCCCGCTCCCGCTGAGCGCGGCGCAGATCAAGCAGGAGCCGTCGGAGGACTACGAGCCCCCCGAGAGCCCCATGCCGCCGGCTCGCAGCCCCTCGCCGCCCCCCAAGGTGGTGGATGTTCCCAGCCATGCCAGCCAGTCAGCCAGGTACGGGGCAGGCGGGGAGCTGGGGATGTGCTGCAGAGGAGGAGTCTACACAGACTTCAAGGGAAGACAGAGGAAGGGGAGGGAGTGGAAGGGAAGGGATGTTCTCTTGGGGTTTCCCAGGTGGAAATGGACCTCTGGAGAGCAGACACAGCTGGACGGGTGCAGCCCCTGGTATCGGCCTCGAGGAGCTGAAAGCTGGTTAGCCACTGCCCGGCTCCGGTATCTGATCTTAGAGCAGTACCCGAGTGCTCGGCCAGCCCTGGTAGCCCCACCTAGCTGGGGCGCTTGGAGGAGACTGCCACAACTCTGCTCCTTGGAGCAGAGCTTTTGGAGTGCGGATCCTGCTTTTGGAGTATGTTCCCTTTGCAGCCTAGCTGGGCTTCTGCTTGGTGAATCAGCCCACCCCAGCGAGCAGCAAAGGGATATCTGCCCGGGGGCCTGGTTGAGCAGGGATGTGTGGGGCGAGGAAGGGGAGGTTGACCCAGGTATACGGGATGTTGCTGCACTCTGTTGCCCTACTTATGAGCCTTCTCTGCCCTTCCCTTATCACAGTGCAGGGTTCAGCTTTCACAGTGCCCTCGGCCCCCCTGCCTTGTACTGACACACTTCACTTGTTCCCCTCAGATTCAACAAACATCTGGACCGTGGCTTCAACTCCTGCTCCCGCACAGACCTGTACTTTGTACCCCTTGACGGCTCCAAGCTGGCCAAGAAAAGGGCAGACTTGGTGGAAAAAGTCCGGAGAGAGGCCGAGCAGAAGGCCCGTGAGGAGAAGGAACGAGAGAGGGAGCGGGAGAGGGAGAAGGAGAGGGAAAGAGAGAAGGAGAGGGAGCTGGAGAGAAGCGTGGTAGGTGTGATGGTGCTCACTCCATTGGAGTGAAGCAGGGGCTGATGTTTGGGCCCCTCCGTCTTGGGGCTGTGACGATGAGAGGCTTGTTTCTGTGCTCTCTTACAGAAGATGGCCCAGGAGGGTCGGCCAGTTGAATGCTCATCTCTTGGGCCTGTTCCCCACCGCCCCTCCTTTGAGCAGGGCAGTGCTGTAGCAACTGTTCCCCCATACCTAGGCCCTGATACCCCGGCCCTGCGCACCCTCAGTGAATACGCACGGCCGCACGTTATGTCCCCCAGCAACCGCAACCACCCCTTTTACGTGCCCTTGGGTGCTGTTGACCCAGGCTTGCTGGGGTACAACGTGCCGGCCATCTACAGCAGTGACCCAGCCACACGGGAGCGAGAGTTGAGGGAGCGAGAAGCCCGTGAACGAGACCTGAGGGACCGAGACCTGCGTGAACGTCTCAAGCCTGGGTTTGAAGTCAAGCCAGCTGAGTTGGAGCAGCTTCACGCCGTGCCAGCTGCTGCCATGGATCCTTTCCCACGCCATGGCGGGCTGAGTCTGCAGACAGCCCCTGGCCTTCATCCTGCTTTTCCCTTCCACCCAGGGCTGGGCCACTTGGAGCGGGAGAGGCTGGCGCTGGCAGCTGGCCCTACCCTTCGTCCTGACATGTCCTATGCTGAGCGCTTGGCAGCTGAGCGACAGCACGCGGAGCGGGTGGCTGCTCTCAGCAATGACCCTCTGGCCCGGCTCCAGATGCTCAATGTGACACCGCATCATCATCAGCATTCCCACATCCACTCCCACCTCCATCTCCACCAGCAGGATGCTATACATGCAGGTAAGGACTGTACAGAAAGTGCAGCACGGGTGTGGTGCAGTGCTCTGCTTCCTAACTGCACCCTCCTTGGGCTTCCTCCATCTGGCTCTGGGGAAGCCCAAGAGAGCTCTTGTGCCTAGATTTTGAGGGCCCCAGCTCCATCTCTTCAGCCAGAAAAAGGTCAATACCATGGTCATTAAGCCTACCCCTCACTCCCATCCCACCAAAGACACTGGCATCTATTACAAATATCAGCATATCTGTGAGTTTGTTGCTCAGTTGAGAACAGAGCTATTTGCACCATGTCTTTTGGTTTGGGATCTATGGGAATACTATGAATGCTAGGGTGACGCTGCCTAACAAGGGTGGTGGTGCTACTACTTGTAGTTCCCAGACTGGTCTGCAGAGAGAATGGGAACCATGCTAGCAACAGGTTCAAAGATATCCTTAAACTTAATGAGATGTTGGCTCCAGTTTTCTCCTATGGCTCTTGCTGCAGATGGTGGGAAAGGGTGGGACAGAAGATTGGCTTTAGGTTGGCTTATAATTATGAAAGAAACTGGAAGGCTGTTGACCTTCAGAGTTGAGTCCTGCTCTCTTCCATTTCCACATACTACATGACAGCAAGAAAGAAAGAAAGAAAAAAAAGGTTTAGTGACAAAAATTGCAGGGAAACAAAGCCCAAACAACATTGTAATAGAAAATAAATAAATAAATAAATAAATAAATAGTGCTGTGCTCTGCCTATTTGAGCATCATGAGAGGTCAGTGGGACCTGATGGTGGTCACAAACTGACACCTATTACTGTAATTTTGCAACTGCTCAGAGTGGCAGCACCCATTCATCCATGCAGGATGACTGTGTGCCTCCAGGCAGCATCTGGACAGTGAGTCCAAAATACTAAGGGATTTGATTACCTGGAAAGAGCAGGTGTCATATATAATGTCTTGCATTTCAGCCTTAGATAATACTTGAAATGGGGCCTGGAGTACTTGATGGGACCTGGAAATGGAAGCACCCAGTCTAAGTACAGACTTGAATGACAGCTCATACGGCATATGAGCACTGGACTGAATAAAGACTCAATTGCTGAGCAGGTTCTCACAGAATCAACTCTAAGAAAGAGCTCCACAGGGAGTGCTAAAATGTCTGAATATCCAGGTGGTGTGACAGGGACGGAGCTATGCCCGACTAGTCCACATGAAATTCAGTGCTGGCCGAAGGAATACGCTGAGAAGAAATGGTGCTGCATTGTCTAGCCTTGCAGTCGTGCCACCCCTAGGAGGCACTTGCCTGTGTCTGTCTGTTTTGTTGCACCTTCGTCTTTGCCTCTTGCAAAGCGTGGGGCAATTATCTTTTCATGTTTTTTCTTCCCAGCTTCAGCTTCTGTTCACCCTCTTATTGACCCGCTTGCCTCGGGATCACATCTCACCCGGATACCATACCCAGCGGGAACCATCCCCAACCCCCTCCTTCCTCACCCCTTACATGAGAATGAAGTGCTGCGCCACCAGCTTTTTGGTAAGCTTGCCTATGGGGACTCATAGTCTTCTCTAAAGAGAAGAGCTGCAGTGGGCAGGGTGAGGGGATCACAAAACCCGACTGTTAACAGAGCTCTGTCATAGCCAAGGGCAGCCCTGGAGTATCAGGGCATCAGCAAATCCTGTTCACTGGCAGGACCGGAAAAGCGCAATAAAGTCTTAGCTGCGAGGATGTGGATTAGGATGAGGCGTTTACATTAACTTGTTTATTCTTTTGTTTGTCTTTGGCCGCAGCTGCACCCTACAGGGACCTGCCGGGCTCCCTCTCTGCCCCCATGTCAGCAGCCCATCAGCTCCAGGCCATGCACGCACAGTCAGCCGAGCTGCAGCGCTTGGCTCTGGAACAGCAGCAGTGGCTTCATGCCCACCACCCTCTGCACGGAGTGCCGCTCCCTACGCAGGAGGATTACTACAGGTGCTCCGCGGCGCTGGGCGCGCACAGGGCTTCAACCTCACGCTGCAAGCCTGGAGCCAGCCGTGGCCCGAGGATGGCAGAAGTGGGACCAAGGAAGCGTTTCTCCTTAAGTGGTTCACTCCAGCCTTGACCCCACGTCTGAGATTACGGATTCCTTGCCGCTGGGGCACGGCTGTGGGCTGGCCGTGATGAAGGTCACTCCTGGCCGGTGGCTGGCAGTTCTGTGGCCTGCAGGCTACTCGCGTGTATGGGGTCTCAGCTCCTTTCCTTGGGGAGTAAACTTGCCTGTTTCACACATGCTGTTGTAGCTATTGCTGACTGAGACCCTTGCAAAACCACCATATATTCACAAGGATTGGATGCTCTGTCCTAGGTGGGGTTCTTGCAAGTGCGCAGGGAAACATACTGGGAAAAGGAGAGGTGCATAGATAGCATCTGCTACCTTAAGATTTTGCAAAACTTTCCAAGCCAGCACTGTCATGAGGGACTAGACTAACCAAATGCACTGCACAGTACTAAATTATTTCCCCTCTCCTTCTTTTATTTTTCCTCTCACAATCACCTTGTTCTTCTTTCTCCTAGTCACCTGAAGAAAGAAAGTGACAAACCCCTTTAAATGGACTCCTACCCTCATTGCAGCATCATCATGTCTTTCTCTTAAGAGGAGCAATTGATCAACCAAATCCTGGGTGAGGGGAACCTGCAGAGTAACACACCCTGACCCTACAGTGCAGTACATTGCAAGAGCAGAATGGATGAAGAGCACAGAATGGCATCGCGGGAGCAGAAAGCAGAGGAGAGAAAATGGGGAGGGATTGAAATAACACTAAAGGACATGGAATGATTGGTACATAATTTCAGCAGAGCTCCGAAGGAAATAAAATCAGCATTGCAGAGAGCTCAAAAAGACAAAGACTGATGGAAATTCAAGATTGCAGCTGCCCCGTCCTTTCTTTGGGGGGAACAGTTGTATTAAATAAAACCAGTGCAGAGCATCACAGGACTTCACGTACATGACGCTGCTGCCCTTTCTGCTTCTGTGAGGTGTGTCCAAGAACTAACTCAGAACCAGATGGAGCTTCTTGTCAAGATGCCTCCTCACTCCCCCTACCTTACGTGTAAGATACAGCTTTGTGACACACACACACACACAAAAAGCAACGTGCAACCTTTCCAAATTAGCTGGGGTGGCTTCCCAATTTCCCCAGATCCTGTCAGATATGAAGCAAACATCATGGGACCCCTTCAGAAGTGGCCACTCCTGCCTATCCAGTAAATCACTGAGGGACTGGGCCCAGCCGTTGGGGTGCAAAGCACCATGAGACTGTTTGAGAGATGGTGGCTGTGCTTTCCCTTGCCTCAGGGGAACCGATTGGGCCATGAGGTGCAAAGCACCACGGAACTGTTTTAGTGACTGCGAAAACCTCTACCCCTTTGAGCCCCATTGGGAGAGCTGACCCGGTCGAGAGACCTGCAGACTGGTGCTCTCTTTGCAAAGGTGGCCGTCCCTTTCCCCTCACCCATTCTAATTGATGTACTTTAACTCATGCACATCCTATTAGACGTGGCAGTTTTATGTAGCAATTTGTGACTCCCTTACCCCTGCGTGCGTGTCTGATTTCACAGTTGTATATCTCGATTGGTCCCCATATATATATTTACTTAAACATGAAAGAAGAAAAAAAAACAAAAAAAAAAACAACAACCACCCAACTATGGAAAAACACCCAAAGTTTCCCACACACTCCCAAGCCCCAA
>VZSV01000161.1:1671741-1691885 GCA_013398735.1 Nothocercus julius
GTGTGCCCCGCAGTGGTGCTGGCGGAGGTGATCAAGGCCTTCGGCGCCCCGGAGAACGCGCAGCGCATGGACGAGGCGCGCGACAACGCCTGCAACGACATGGGCAAGATGCTGCAGTTCCTGTTGCCCGTGGCCACCCAGATCCAGCAGGACGTGATCAAAGCGTACGGCTTCAGCAACGACGGGGAAGGTGGGTGGCCCCGCGGCGCCGGGCGAGCCCCGTCCGCTCGCTCCCTTCCCGCCGCCGGGGGGCGCCGCGGCTCAGGCGCCCTCCGCCCGTTCCCTTGCAGGCGTGCTCAAGTTCGCCCGGCTGATCAAATCCTATGAGTCGCAGGACCCGGAGATCGCCAGCATGTCGGGGAAGCTCAAAGCCATGTTCCTGCCCCCGATGACGCTGCCTCCGCACGCCGCTGGGGCCGGCGGAGTGGCGACCTCGTGAGAGCGGAGGCTGCTCCTGCCCAGGGCCGTGGTGGTGCCGCGGCCCTCCGTGCGCCGCGGCCGGGGCTGCCCGCCCCTCGGGGCTGACCTGAGCGGGGGAGACGCTGCCGCGGGAGGAGGCGGCGGCTGCCTTGTGCATGTTTGTGTGTCCGCTTGTGAATAAAAACTACCCGGAAAACGACCCTCGTGCTTTCTGAACGAACTTGGGCCTAGCAGAGCTCTGCAGGGATGGATCCCTCTCCCTGCTGCAGAGGCAATTGCAGCTGTGTGCAGCCCGTGTCGGGTTAAAAAAAAATTATTAAAAAAAAAAAGTGCTAATGATTTGAGAGAGACTATATGCATGAATCCCGGAAAAAGATGCTTGCTCATGCAGGCCTTCGTGTTAAACCACAGTACCTATTATTAAAACTGCTTTTTTTTTCTTTCTCTCTCCCTCCCTCCCCCCCACCCCCGCCATGGTATCAGGTCCTGAGTTGTATCTAAACAAGCACGTAGAAAGGAGATACTTGACATGTAGTAGGTGGCAGATTCATAAACACAAATTATTCCCTAAGCTGTTCCCCAGCAAGTGACCGAAGGGGAGTTAAGACCCTGGCCGCCAGCCAGGATCAGTCCCGCTGTTTTGCTCCCCATCATAGGCCCCCAACACCAGCTTGTGCAGCTGCACTCCCAGCTAACGTGTGATCAAACCTGGGGAAGGCCTCGTGGCAAAGGCTGCAGAAACGTGCAGCAGAGACTGGCCTGGTGAAGGAAAGTCTTGCCCCTTTTTGCTGCAGCCTGGTTCAGAACAACAATGTAAAAAGGCATCCTGCGCTTGCCAAACTCAGAAGGATAAACAGACTGCGGGCAGCAGCGCCTCTCAAGCATGAAGCTTCGTGTTTCTGACTTTATTCAAGGCGAGCGGCACCGGGTACCTGTGGCCGTCAGTGGTCTTGCAGCTAGTATGTTCCTCTCACCTGTGTAAGCGCTGACAGGGCTGGGAAGGGTGAGGGTGCAAGGGCTGGGAGGGCACGGAATGGGAGCCAGGTGTGAGAGCTGCGTTCGCTTTTGCTTTCCGTGTGGTTCCGCTGGGAGCTGCTGCGGAATGTAGCCAGCAAGGGCGTGAGCTTAGTGCACGGGAGGCAGGAAGAGCAGTCTGTCCCTTCCGTCTCCATCTACCTCTCCCAGATTGGGTTTGGCCTTCCCCCACCCTTCTAATTATTTATTAACTACAGCCCAGGAAGTGTTTTGCAAATGGGGAAAATTAAATCCTTTGCTTAAAGCCTGCTGTTTGCCTCACCTGGAGCTACCTTTTCCTCTGCCCACCCCAGCAGCAGGCCGAGGTGAGAGCTTGGCCTGTGCGGATCGGGCGCAGGTGAGTCACAGGGCTCGCAGTCGACCCCGGGCCCTGGAGGCTGCTCCTTCCAGAGCTATGCTGAGCATCCAGCTGTGTTTCTAGGGCAGGACTCCGCCCCTTGCTCTGCGAAGTTGCTTGATCTCTCTCCCAAGTCCATTTCAGATATTACTGTGTTGATGCTTCCGATACTTCGTTCTTCTTTTTTTTTTTTTTTATTTGGACCCTTTGGCTGAGAACTGCGGGACTCCTTCCACCCTCTGCTGTTAGTCCCCTATCAGTGGGGATCTGTCAGTCAAGACCTTGATGCCATCCTGTGGGTGAGTGTTGTGTATGATAGCTAAAAGTACAGAACAGGGTTGTTGGTGAGGAAAAAAAAAATACTGGAAGTAGGGATCAGGGAGAGTGGGGGAAAAGAACACCTTGTGCTAGGCACTACAGGATAGCTGGAGGGCTGTGTTCATAGCGTGCTAGATTGTTGTTGCTGTTCCATCTCCTCCTTGCTTTTGTAAAATGAGAAGTGTTTGTCATGACCAGTCCAATACAACTATTTTCTGCCTTCTGCAGAAATATCTCAAAACATATTTTTCCTTGTACAGAGAGATCAGGTAGCAGGTTAAGCTTGATTATTTCTTAATACTGTCTTAGGGCCCTAATTGAGAAGACATGCAGTCTTCACAGTCAATCCAAATGGGTGCTGTGTTGTTGGGACTGCAATGGGATTAGCAGCAGCATTAATCTACAGTTAGACTCTGGCTGGGCAGCTCCATGGTTAAGCGTCTGCCTGTGGCCTGCCAGGGAGTATCTGGCTTGAGCAAGTGGCAGGAAGAGGGTCCATTGGCCCATCCACACAGAGCAGGCAGCCTTCACCCGGCATCTTTAACCTGGCAAGAAAGCTGCAGCTGAGCTGTTGTGTGGAGCTGCAGCTTCCTGCCTCCACCTTACCTTGGTGCACGAAGCTGCAGGGTGCCAAATGCAGTGCTGATTTTTATTTAAAGGGTTCAAATAAGAACCACAGACCAATAAAATTGATGTCTAGAATGAACAAGAGATTAGATATCATAATAGGGAAAGGAATGAATATGACATTAAAGAAGAAGTTGGTATCCACCTTTATAAAGGAAATCCTGTCTTGAAAAACTGTTGGAGTTCTCTGAGAGACTTGGCAAACTTGTGGATAAGGGGCATCTGGCTGATATAGCTTGATTGAATTTGACAAGCTTCCCCTCATCAAAGGCTTGTTTTTATAGAGAATTAAAGCTGTGCCATAGGAGAGGAGGAGATTTTTTTCTTAGGTAAAGAATTCATGAAAAATAAGAAACAGAAGATGGACGTAAACATCTATTTTTCACAGCAAAGGGTAATCAGCCGTAGTCAGACCACTAGAGCAAGAGCCAAGCTATGTGCTGTTCAGTGTATTTCCAAATGACCTGGAAAAGAAGGGTGAGC
The DNA here is from genome assembly GCA_013398735.1 of Nothocercus julius. Classification (NCBI taxonomy): domain Eukaryota; kingdom Metazoa; phylum Chordata; class Aves; order Tinamiformes; family Tinamidae; genus Nothocercus; species Nothocercus julius. The sequence continues at coordinate 1,674,962 of VZSV01000161.1, forward strand.
AACAAGAAGAGAAAATTAGCTGATTGTAGAGAGATACTTGGGATAATAGGTTGGAATTCAACTGTGAATAACTACAGAATGAACTTCTATTAGAGAATGAACAGGCCATAGAACAGCAGATGGAATTCATAATAGATACATGTGAAGCAATGTTCATGGATAAGATAATTCAAACTTTATATATAAAACAATGAATTCTGAAATTACCTTAACCCTTCTGAAGTAAAATTGTGATCTCATAATAGCAGGAGTGCATGAAAATTTTAGCTTAATGCTAATGTGAACAAATGAACAGAAATCAGAGATATGTCTTTGTGTATGTCCATCTCTCACCAGCATCTTGAATACAGCATGCAGTTTTGGGCCCTAGCTTTGTCCTTTTCTCCAAAATGATGTAACAGAGATGGAAAAGGCTCAGAGAAGGACAACAAAGAGGATTAGAGGTGCAGAATAGCTCTGTAGAGAGAACTTTTAAACAGGGTTGGAGTCTTCAGCCTGAAGAAAAGCTAAGGAAGGATAGAGAAGTTACAGGTCTATAAATTCATGAGGGGCTTGGAGGGAGCCAGAGGAATCAGACACAGAATCACAGAATGGCTGATGCTGGAAGGGACCTCTAGAGATCATCCACTCCAACGCTTCTGCTCAAGCAGGGACACCTAGAGCACATGGCACAGGGTGGCATCCAGGCGGGTTTGGAAGGTCTCCAGAGAAGGAGCCTCCACAGCCTCTCAGGGCAGCCTGTTCCAGGGCTCTGTCACCTTCATAGCAAAGAAGTTCTTCCTCATTTGGAGTTACTGTTTTTTTCTTTCATTACAGAAAAGAAAAAAAAAAAAATCAGTTTTTAATAAAAATGTGCAGGGAACAGGTTAGAAACAGGAGTTTCAGTTTTTCTGTAGTTCAGCAGTGGAAATCTTGGTCAAAGGATGCTAAATATCTTATGGATTCAAGGACTGACCACAAGTTAAATGAGGCCCTTGTCTAAATGTGTCCTGACCATCTCCAAGACTGGAGATTGCCCAGCCTCTCTGGGCACCTATGCCATTGCCAAACCACTCTTGGGCACAGGTGAATGTGTGGAGTTTTTCCTATATCTAGTTATGCCTGTTGCCTCTTGTCCCTTCACTGTGTCCCCCTGAAAAGGAGCTGGCTCCACTGTCGCTAACCTCTCTTCCCTTCCTCCTACCCTTTTAGGTAGTGTCAGACTGCTAGTAAATCCCTCCTCAGCTTTCTCCAGGCTGAACAAAACCAGCTCCCTCAGCCTGTCCTCATGTGCCTGGCCACTGGACTTTCTCCACTTTGGCAGTGCTTTTTTACTTTTTTTTTTTTATTATTATTTTTCAGCAGTCCATAGGTGAGAATCTTTTAACTGGCTACTTCGTTTATCCTCTTTTCTAAATTGATTCCCGTGCTCCACAGATGATTTATAAGATGAGGTACTGAAGGCCAAACTACACTGTAAGAATAGTCTCTTTGATGATGAATCTCTTGTCCCGTTATTTTTATTAAGAAGGTATTTTAGCGGCTCAATTACAGCCTGCTGTTGCATGCTCTAGGCTTTACAGAGAAGAACATCAAAGACACCAAGCACCATGATATTTGCCCAGCTTATCAACTGGAACTCTTCACCAGTAGTTTTTTATTATCTCTCTTTGATCTGGGCCATCTGTGTACACCTAGTCCTTTCCTGATGTGGACGCAATTAGAGGTATAAATTCACTTTGTAAAATTATGTGATTTGGGATTTGTATCCACACAGATACTGCCTTGTGGGATACACTGCTCCCAGGGGTTTGCTTGTCTGGAGAATACTCAATTACATGCATTTGTTCTAATTTACCCTTTCTATCCTGACTGGGGCTCTTTGGTACCTTGTTCTTTCCCCACATTCCTGTATCCATGTAATGTTCTCTTCCTTGGACAGATTTTTGGCTTCATTCAGTTCATAAGGTGTAGGGATGCCTTGGTTTTATTTTTATCCGCTATGACTTCATATCAACCCCACATAATCTAGTATCTTTTTGATAGCAGGTATTCCCTTTTGGGACTTCTGCCCAGAGCTTCTCCAGCTTTGGCCTGCTTCTTTGCCATCTTTGAATAAATATCAACATTGTTTTGTTTGATCTGCTTGATTCCTGTCATTTCTATTCAACGACTAAATGTCATTGCTTTCTTGTGCCAGCACTGCTCTGGCTCTGGTTTGTGTTAGGTGCAGCCCTTTTGTGTGTCTGCATGAAAAGATTGTTCCCCTGGGCCACAAATTCTCTGTGCCTTTAAAGTTTCCTAAGCTTTAGGTCCGTACTGCAGGAACCTTGCAATTTACCATGTCACAGAGTCACAGACTGGTTGAGGTTGGAAGGGACCTCTAGAGATCATCTAGTCCAACCCCCCTGCTCCAGCAGGGACACCCAGAGCACGGGGCACAGGGTGGCAGCCAGCAGGGTTTGGAAGATCTCCAGACAAGGAGACTCCACATCCTCTCAGGGCAGCCTGTGCCAGGGCTCTGTCACCCTCACAGCAAAGACATTCTTCCTCATTTGGAGATCATTTTTGAGTAACTTTTCCTCAGGAAAGGCTTCTCAAACTCATCAGGCAATGCACGGTCCCTGTTGATCATCTGTGTGAAACTGGAAGCACTAAGAAATGAAGTTGGTGTAGGTGCCTAAATTGTCTTTCTAGCAATAAAACTTGGCTTCCTATTCTCTCCCGTACTTCCCTTTGCTGTTAGTTTCAATATCTCCCTTGGCCACAAGTTATATTTTGGCCATTACTAGCAGTCAGTTCAGCTGCTGTGCAGGATTTCCCAGTCTGGTGGTGTGCAGAGAAGTTTGCAGCTGCTGGTACTTGAAATAAGTGACTCTCTCACTGCTCCTGCTGCCCACACTTCGTGTCCCTACTACTGCACAGAGCAGCTGCGATATGGTCCCAGGGAAGAGTCAAGCTCCTTTATCAGACAGACTGCTCTGCCATAGGTCTTTGACAAGAACTGCAGACCTTAAAACCAGTGCTAAGAGAAAAGACAAGTCATGGTCTGCAAACTGTTAGTTTTCTTTCCTGCTATCTGCAGCCTACCTCAAAGTCGGCAGGTCTGTTGCAGCCTTGCACAGGTTCCCTCTGTGGCTGTGTGGAGCACACAGGGTGTTGGCCTGCCCAGAGGGTGGCTGCGTGACTTACTCTTAGCTGAGCTGGAGCCTGGAGGTGTCAGCTTGGGGGCCGAGGGCAGCCCAGGAGAACCCAAGCTGTGCGGCTGCGTGGGTGCTCGAAAGCCAGAAGGTTTCACTGCTGAATGTATGAGAGCATGTGCTGCCTGCTTTAGCCCGTGCAGGTGCATGGGTGACCTCAGGCAGCTGTGGTCCACTTGGCACTGCTGCAAGGACTGGTTTTAGGGTGAGGGGCACTGATGTTTCTTGCTGGCCTCCAGGGAGGAAGGGGAAGAGATGACTTGTAGAGCTGAACTTTGTGAGCATGGCTGGGACTCAAGAAGAACTTGACTGGTCAACCCTGCTGTGAGAAAAGGCAGATACCCCAAATGATGGGGGGATGGGGGGAACACACAAAATGGGAAGCAGAAGTGTGTGCAAAGCAGCTTGGGGCTGGGGAGTTGATGGCTCAGAGCGCTTCCTGTTCCTGGAGCTGCGCCTGCCCAGCTGCGCACTAGGTTGCTCTTGTCTGTGCCCAACAGCAGTGCACAGAGGGCCAGGAGTACAAGGGACGTGACCAGAGTGAGGCTGATGGAGACGGGCTGAATGGACTAACGGTAGATGCCAGGAGAGATACATGGCCAGCTCCCAAGAGACGTGGAAACAGCTTGGCGTTGGGCGCTCCGGCACAGACCTGCGACTTCCCTTTTCTCGTCAGCACAAAGAGATCTTTCCTCTGTGTTTGCTGAGTTGCTTGAGTGGTAGCCAGTTGGCCCCCTTTCCTCTCTCTCTCCACAATGGTGAGGTAAGAGGGACTGAGTGGTGTGTGGGTAGGGAGAGGGACCAGGGATGTTGGACGGAACAGAGGGGATCATCCCAACAGCTGTATCCCAGTGGAAACTTTTCATAGGCTGGGGCAGGTATCATAAATGCCTGTTCATAACTTTGTTTCTGCTGGCTCTTCCCTCCATGGGCATGGGATCCCTCCAGAGATGCTGGCTGGGGATTGCCCTCCCTCTCTATATGAGTCTCCATAATAATGCCTGTCATTTTTCATTCACTTGATCCTGTTTTTATCTCCTCTGCTAGGTGGTTTCACCGTGACCTGAGTGGGCTGGAAGCTGAAGCCTTACTGAAGGGACGGGGTGTCCATGGAAGCTTTCTAGCTAGGCCCAGTCGGAAGAATCAGGGGGACTTTTCTCTTTCAGTTCGGTAGGTAATTTGGACCCCAACTTGTCTTTTGAGGGCTACACATTCACAATGCTTGAATCTTCCTGTGTCCTGGCCTCTCCTTCACCCTATTCTTAGTCCTCTGAGTTATTTCCAAACTGTGAAAGGTCTGGAGTTTCCCAGTATCTTGCAGACCTTCCCTAAAGTAGCCCCAGGAGCTTCCCTTTCCAATCACCTCCTTTCACTGCGCTGGCTTGCTGGTTTCCATGGCAGGAGATAATGCAGGGACTGCAACTTTTCAGTCTCTTTTCCAGTCTCCTCACTATACTGCTTTGTGCATCGTCTCACAGGGTTGGTGACCAGGTAACCCATATCCGTATCCAGAATACTGGAGATTTCTATGACCTGTATGGGGGGGAGAAGTTTGCCACCTTGTCGGAGCTGGTGGAGTACTACACGCAGCAACAAGGCTCATTGCAGGACAAAGATGGAACCATCATTGACCTGCGGTACCCGCTCAACTGCTCTGACCCCACTGCGGAGAGGTATGGAGAAATCAAAGCAGTCGGTGTGCCTGTGCTGAGACCTCTGTGCTTCATGGCCTGTGACCATGCCGTCATCTCTGGGGCCAACCCTGTGGAAACAGTGTCTTCTGCCTCCCACACCTTCCTATGTTTTCACAGGTGCAGCATCCCCAGGAATAGCTGGATATACCCTTCCCACCACAGGAGACCCAATAGGGCCTTACCCGTGTTTGTCTTCTTGTTGTCTTTGCTATTTATATCCTGCTTCTAAGAACAAAGGTTGTGGCATTAATTCTGTGCCTGTAGCAGTCCCGAGAGTGCAAAGATGTGAGAGACCCCCCGGCCCTGCTCCACATCACCACAGTTGTTCCAGGCCTGGGTGACTCACGTAGCTGAGAGGAGGGCCACGTTCCCCTGCTATTCCTGGCTTGCTCAGCCTTCCTGTCCCCACTTTGCATACGTCTCTGACACCAAGTTCCTAAATCAAATCAGGTGGTTTTGCCCTCGTGTTGTACTTTCAGGGTCTGTGATGCAGCACGAGGAGCAACGGCGCTCGGCTGTGTTGTGCTCTGGGACAGCGGGGATCGCTGCGCGCGGAGCCGCCAGCTCTGCCCCGTGCGCCTGGAGGCCGGGCCCAAGCGGCCCTGGGAGAAGCACCTGGGCACCGTGCGGGGCTGCGAGGGGGCCACGTCTGCAGCGCCACGGCCATCCTTTCCAGCCAAGGCCGTTGGGTTGCAGCCCTGCAGCTTCCTCCCTTCCTCCCTGCGGTTGGAAACTTCTCCCCCCCCTCCAGCTCTTACGAAAGCTCCTCTCACTCTCTCCCCAAGAGATTTTCCATCACGTGGTTTTGAAGAGCTGGGCTCCACTGGGGAGGGGGAGGGGACGGGACCCATTAACTCCTTCCTATCTGTGAAGAGGGGGGCCGGGGACCTCTTCCTTGCGCAGGAGGCGAAATCCGCCGTTTCCCGAGAGGCATCCCATGCATTGGCAGTAGTGGCAGGGGCCTCTTTGGGAAGCAGATCGGGTGAGCAGAAAATAATAGTTACCCTGCCGCAGAAGGCACCAGCTATTTCTCGCAGTATATGGGGTAAGGATCAAATGAAACTAAAGCAGGACACTGCTAGCCAAGACACAACAGCCCTCTGTCACATCTTGCTCTTGAAATGACTCCTGAGATGATGTATAGAGGAATGTGTCAGTTTGGCCAGACACGGGAGTTGCGTGTGTTCGGAGAAGGGCTGAATGTGTGCCCCAGCTGCTTCCGTGACTGCCTCCTGAGCTAGATTTTAGTTCTGGGGAATGGAGAGCAAAGTAACCGTAACCGCATGAAGTTTACCATAGGCAGCAATACCATCCTAGGACCCACCGTTAGCTGCTTTGTGAGCAGCAAGCCCCTTCCTGTGGCTCTACTCTGCTGATTTGCCTACTAAGCATCAAGGCAGCCTTGAGTGCAGAGTGTGCGGTGATGTTTGGACCATGTCTGGCCCTTGTCGCAGTACCTGAGGTGAGCATAAGCAGGGAGAGGTGTTTCAAGACACTCTAATGCAACAGCCACCTGCTTTTGAAATACTGTTCATCAGTGGGAGACTTCCCTAAGTGGCTGTGGCTCCAGCTGCCCAGGGGCCTTTGTGGAAGCGGGACAGCCACAGCGAGCCCAGCCTCTGGCTGCTGTGACAGGTTCACTGCAACGGCCTCCAAGTGCAGCGCCTGATTCAGGGCTCCAAGCAGAGGCAGCGAGGTCTCAGGAGGGCCTGTGTGAGGTAGACCCAAGAGCCCAAATCTGCTCCCTGCCATTGAGTTTGGAAGGAGTGACGGGGATGGGACCCAAGCATCAGGGCTGTGGTGACACCTAGGCAGAGATGGGTCCTGACCCAGTAGAATCTCCATTGGCAAATGGGTACCAGAGGGAGTGGGATGGTTCAGAGCAACCCCAGTGCCTAGAACATTTCATGGCTCCCAACTTAAAACAGTTTGTCTCTGCTACTTCTCTAACTGGTGGCTCAGAAGCATTCCTAGCGCTCTCTGATATGTTCCAAAGAGGCTCTGGAGCTTGGAATAGGCATGAGGAAATGGAGGATCTTTACAGAGATACACATTTGGGGTTCCCGTAGTGCCAGGAGCCCTGGGGTAGGAGGAGAGAAGAGAATTGTCCCATCTCTCAGCCTGCCTATGTTGACTATGCTGTCCACACACCTCCTGCAGTGGGACAGAACCCACCAGGCAGGCATGAGCATCACAGAGATGTTTGTAGGTGAGAAGGAGTTTGGCAGTAGCTGTGCCATTTGCACCAACCTTGTGTCCCTCTGCTCCCTGGGGTCAGTCATGAAGTGGGACAGAGGATCCTTGGTCAGATGGGGACACTCCCTGCATTGTGGTGAGAGGACGGCTGGAGCTGCTACCTGGGTCCATGCAGTGTGCACATGGATCAGCAACAATAAAAAATACCAGGAGCAGACCATGGACTGCAGGCGACTAGTGGTCCACACCCCCAAGGCCAGGCTGATTGCCACATTATGCTGTGTTTTCAGTAGTCCATCACATCAAAAGAATTGTCCTTTGAATTAAAAGGATATTGGTTAAGGGTAAGGGGTGACTGGATTTCAGAGAGAGGGATCATTGCTAGATGTCTAAGAAAAGTATATTTTCCTAGGATCTTGCTTTGATGCGTGTGAGCTCAACACTGCAATTTAGGTGCTGCTAAATCAGGTGGGAGAGTTTCTGACTCACTGGGCATTTATGTTTGTTTCCTTAGTGTTTGAGTTTTGAAAGCACCCTGCAACAGTGCGGCTGGAATCTGTGCAGCCTGCCCATCCTGGGAGATACTAAATGCCACAGGCAACCCTCCCCCCATTGGTTCTCAAGGCAGTGAGTGTTGCTTACCTGTGGGTTTGTGTATCACACAACCAAATACCACTTGGCCACAAAGTCACATCGCTGGCTCATGGTTAACTTGTCACCCACCAAGACACCCAGGTCCTTCTCTGCAGACCTGCTTTCCCCCAGCCTGTACTGGTGCATGGAGTTAGTGAATCCCTTGCAGGCGGAGGAGCCTGCACTTGCCTCTGCTGAATTTCATGAGGTTCCTCTCTGTCCATCTCTCCAGCCTGTAGCAGACACTCTCAGTGACAGCACAGCCCTTCGGTGTGTCAGTCTGCTCTAGCTTCATCTCATCCCCTGCCTTTACTTTTCCTGATGTCACAGTCTACTTCTTTCTCTCCTGCCTTTCACAAGATCCTGCTCTTCACTTGCTTTTCATTCTTCTCTCTCTCTCTGTTGGTCTCTCTGTCACTCTCTCTCTTTCCTTCCCTTCCTCAAATGTTGCTGCCTCTCACTCCTTAGCTCAAGGGCATCTACTTATTTGCATCTCCACATCTCTTCTGAACTCCTCTTGTTTTTTGTAGGTGGTATCATGGACATCTCTCTGGCTCTGCAGCTGAATCACTGCTCCAGGCCAAGGCCACCCCTTGGACCTTCTTGGTGCGGGAAAGTCTCAGCAAACCTGGGGATTTTGTACTGTCTGTTCTGACAGACCAACTTAAAGCTGGGTCGGATGCTCCGCCAGCTGGGGCAACCAGTGGCTCTGGGCCTCTGCTCAAAGTCACCCACATCAAGATCATGTGTGAGGTGAGTGTTGTAGAAGAGCAAAAGGAAAGGGGGCGGAAGAGGCCTCTGTCTAACTCTGCTGATCATGTCCCCAGAAGTGTGGGCATGGTCAGCTTGATTACTGCCAAGACTGTCAAATTGAAGTAAAGTGTGGTCACCCTGCAGGTTCCTTATGTCCCTGCAGAGGATAGGGTGACCCTGGGCAATGCTGGGTGCTTAAACACAGGAGGAAACAAGGGTAGGTATGCCTGAGAACTCCAGCACAAGGAATCTGTGAAGGAAAGGGAAGGATTCATAGTCTAGTGATGAGCTTATGAAAGAGATGAAAAAAAAAAAATACTTTTGGAGGAGGAGAGACACATGCAAGATCTCCAAACCTAGTCTGGAGGATGTTACCAACCCGTCTGTCATCACTTCTCCTAACTCTTTCCTGTGGAATAATGCAGAGAGTGGATGAGAATTTCAGGGACATCAAGCAACTGAGTTTAAATGAGAGCTGAGGGCAAGATGTTGTCCTCAGAGTTTCTGTGCACTGAGGAGGAGAGGAGTCATTTCACCATTTTATGAACTTAATGTTCTCAGGGCAATCAACTGTCTGACCTCCTTGCCAGAGAAATCGCTCTTCCAGATGGCAGAGAGGTGCTAGGGCTTTGCTCTCCGGTGTTATTTTTCCCTGAGCGTGGTCAGATTTGACTGTAGGAATGCTAGGTGGTGTAATGCATTATTGCTCTATTCAGAACGGACGCTACACAGTTGGAGGTGCTGAAGTGTTTGACAGTTTGGCAGAACTGGTGGAGCACTTCAAGAGGATTGGGATCGAGGAAGTTTCTGGCTCCTTTGTGTACCTGAAGCAGGTATATCTTGTTTCCTCATCTCAGAGATCCTTTGGAAGGATCCCCTTGCTGTTTGTTTCTGTTTTCTGTCCCTCCTCCTTTCCTACAGAGCACACGGAGGAGAATTGGCTCTTCAGCAGCATCCCTCTCTCATGCCAACCCCTTGTCTTTTCCCAGCCCTACTATGCTACTAGGGTGAATGCTGCTGACATTGAGAACAGAGTGCAGGAGCTGAACAAGAAGAGTCTGTCTGAGGAATCGTCCAAAGCTGGATTCTGGGAGGAATTTGATGTAAGCGACTGTGGTGGAGGGTGGTCATGTGGCTTTTTGGGAAGTCCTAGCTCACCACTTTTTCTCCATTTGTAATTTGTTCCTGGACACAAACTGCTCAGGCAGTCTTGTCAATTCTTGTCAATCTATCTCTGAAAAAAAAATCTGTCTGAATCCTTTTCCTATAGGGTGCTAGCATAATCCTTCAGTGAACCCACTGGGGTAAAAATATGATTTTTCCTGGATGGGTGAGACAGTCACCAAGGGTCAGGCCAGGAACCTTGCACTTTTCTAATCCAGATGTACTTTTCAATTCTCTGCTCCCCCAGAAGTAAGTCTGTGTGTCCTCAGAGTTGCCACTGTTCCTCTGGGTCCTTGTCATAATTATTCTCTGTTCTGCTCTCAGAGCTTGCAAAAACAGGAAGCCAAGCACCTCTATGACCGCCATGAGGGTCAGAGACCTGAGAACAAGAGCAAGAACCGGTACAAGAACATCTTGCCCTGTGAGTCTTGTTTCTCCACTGTTAAAAAAACAAACAAACAAACAAGCCAAATAAGGCAACTAGAGATAGAAATGCAATGAAGAACTGTATAAGTCACCTCTGATGCTATCTCAGCCGGCCCTATGCTGCAGAGTGGGGACAGGACGTAAAGTGTGCAGCACTGGGGATTTAGGAACTGGTTAGGGTGGTCAGAGCCTTTCCAGGCCCTCGAGGGAGGGATGCAGAGAGGGATGCATTGGGTTTATTTCTTCATACTGTGGTCCAGCACAGAGGGAGAGAGAGATGCCTCAGATTGGACTGACCCCCAGAGGAGGAGAGATGAAAATATATGGCAGCATGCATGCACTGAGGAACATGAATGAGGTGGTATAGGGCAGGGAAGAAGCTCCACAGAGCTGAGCACAGAATATCTCATTGTTCTGATGATATTTTTCACTGCAACTTCAGTTGATCACTCCAGAGTTATTCTCCAAGGAAGAGATCCAAATATCCCTGGATCTGACTATATCAATGCCAACTATGTCAAGGTGAGACTCTGGAAAGATGGCTGAATATCTGAATTGTGGGAACGGGATTGCCTGCTCTGTGCAGCCCTCCTGATCTTCTCCATCCACCCACAGAACAACCTTATTAGCCCCGATGAGTGCACGAAGACCTACATTGCCAGCCAGGGTTGCCTGGATGCCACAGTTAATGACTTCTGGCAGATGGTGTGGCAGGAAAACACACGCATTATTGTGATGACCACACGGGAAGTAGAGAAGGGACGGGTGAGTAGCAGGAGTCTTGGGCCTGCCCTCTTATATCCTTCAACCTCTTTCTCCCCCTTCTCTTTCTTTCTTGCCCCCCTTCTGCCCATCCTTACTCTGCCTCCCTCGTTTGTCTGCACAGAACAAATGTGTGCCCTACTGGCCGGAGGTGGGCAGCACAAAGGAATATGGTCCCTACCTTGTGAAGAATGCTGGGGAGCACGATGCGTTGGAGTACAAACTGCGGCAGCTCTGTGTGGGGCCAAAAAATGACGTGAGTTTCCCAAGTCAGGGCTTGTCATGGTGCTTACAGGCCTAACGGTGACTGTATGTGTAAGGCTGGGAAATGCTGAGTGCTGTCGTGATACTGCTGCCGTATCACTCCTGTGGTCACTGTTCACCTGGTTTGGGTTGGTCAGTTGGCAGAAGGGCCAAGGAGTGAACAGGATCCAGAGACACCCTTTGGCTTCAGATCCACCTCTCCTAAGTCAGAGGCGAGGCCAGGCCAGGCCAGATCTGCCTGCAGCTTTGCCAGTGAGACATTCTGTTATTGTCAGGGTGAGTCTATGCGTCAGATCTGGCACTACCAGTACCTGAGTTGGCCTGACCATGGCGTCCCCAGTGAGCCAGGAGGAGTGCTCAGCTTTCTCGATCAAATCAACCAGAAGCAGGAGAGCATCCCCTGTGCCGGGCCCATTCTGGTACACTGCAGGTGGGTACAAAGGGGTTGAAACCTTCTCCCTATCGGGGGGAAGCACGGAAGGTCTCTGTCCTGTTGCACGAGTCATTCCTCAGGACTTGTGAGTATCCTGGACACACCAGCCCTGGTACTTCCTTTTGCCTCCTTGACATCCCCGCAAATGAATGATGCCTGTTGCATCCCTGACACTTGTGTGGCATTGCTGAATTACTGTTCTAAGAAGTGCTGCCTCCTTCCCCGAAGCAGCTGCATTTTGCTTCAGGGCCCTGATTCATGCGTGAGTGTAGATACCATAGTGTAGGCAACTCTGACCACTACTTGTCCTCTCCTTGCAGTGCTGGCATTGGCCGCACCGGGACTATCATCGTCATCGATATGATAGTGGAAACAATCTCCACCAAGGGTAAGAGGACTCTGCGGTGGCCTAAAATGTTCTGACTTACCCAGCAGGGTTGTGCTCTTAAGTCCCATGTCAAATATCAGTGGGAGAGATCCTGCCCTGCTGGATATATGAGCTATATGGACTCACTGTAGCCTTATCCTTCTCTGAGGTTGGGTTCTTCAGCCAGGGCCAGATTTGAAAGTTGCCGAGCAGGAAGGAGGGATGAGAGGACTCCTGTAAAGAGCGTGAAGGGCAGCAGAGAGCTCCCAGCTGAGCTCCTCTGTGCCTGCTTTTGATGGAGAATGGGACAGTGGAGGATGCCTGTAAGCATTTGTGGTGCCCTTGCTAGGACTGGACTGTGACATTGACATCCAGAAGACCATCCAGATGGTGAGGGCCCAGCGCTCTGGGATGGTGCAGACAGAGGCTCAATACAAGTTCATCTACATGGCCATTTGCCAGTTCATAGAAACCACCAAGAAAAAGCTGGAAGTCATCCAGGTGAGAAAAGGGACTCTACATTTCCATCCCATGCATCTATGCCCTGCATGATGCTGTCTCTGAGCCCAAGTGCTCTATTTCCTAAGCCTCAAGTGATCACTGGGACCTGCACAGACTGTAATGGCACACTGAGATTTGAATCCCATTCCCACCCTTTAAAATTCAGTGGAAAATATTGGTAGCTCCAACCCCTTCTGAGCCAGGAATCAGAGCAATAGGTTTTAATGCAGTTGTTTCAACCATATTCTGTGTAACTTCTCCACTAAGCACTGGTTAGTTAGAAGCTGAATCAAGGACAGGCATACACTTTGCCATCTGCTTTCCTATTTTTGTCTTTCCCATCCTGGTTTTGTAGCTGCTTCCTAAACCCTTGTGGAAAGTGTAGGAAATCTTATCTCCTCCTGACTGGTAAGTGGCATGTTTTAGCTCTCCCTGTAGCCTCTGGCAGCATCCACCAGCTGCTGTTTAATATTCTTTAGCTGACACAAAGCACTATCAATCAGGCATGCCAGTGCCTCCAGAAATGAGTAGCCCCACCATTCACCTGCATACAAGGAGGCACTAGCTTCCCTCTGTGACAGTAGTGGGTAGAGTGCACCAAGAGCCTGAGGACTTCAGCAGCCCACCCACATCCTAGAGTGCTGCACTGGTAAGAGCTATAGCTCTACCATGATGTCTTTCCTGCTCCTGCCAGACCTCACTCTCCTCAACTGGCTTTTCTCTCCTGCAGTCTCAGAAAGGGAAGCCCAACGAGTCTGAGTATGGCAACATCGCCTACCCGCCTGCTATGAGGAACACACATGCCAAGGCCATGCGAAAATCCTCTAAGTAAGAACTGCCATAGAGCAGAGACTTTCTGTTATGGTCTTCCTGTGGGCTTGGCAAGCATTTTCCTCCTGTTCACTTTCTTGCTTGGTCTTACAGGCAGAAAGAGGAGTCAACGGTTTATGAGAACTTGGGGAAGAAGGAGGAGAAGGTGAAGAAACAGCGCTCCTCAGAGAAGAAGCTGAAAGGCTCACTAAAAAAAAAATAAGCAGAAGTTGTAGGTAGCCCCTTTTGGGGGGTTTGAACCTGGGGTACAGGACTAGAGCTCATGTCCAGGCTGGCCTCTCATATCCCTTTCTTGTGGACTGGAACTAGACCTTGCCTGTTTCTGCCACGCAATATTTCAGTGCCATGAACCACACTGCTTTCCAGTTCAGCTGACTGCCCTCTTTGTCCCTTGCTTGGACAGGCCAGCTAAGTCTCTCCCTGCTCCCTTCAGCACTCATTAACAGGGAAAAAATAAAAACACCTCCCATCTTTCCCTTCCTCTGTGAGCACTGGCAACCAGACTCACCTCTGCTGCACCCGCTTGTGCTCCTGCTGTTCTGCTGGGAAATGCTTCCCAGGAGCTACATCTCCACCCATCACTGTGAGCTGGAGTTTAGCGTGGCAGTGTTCTGGTTCCCTAAAGGCTCATCGTTCAGAGAAGTCTGGCATTTTGGCTCCTTCCAGCTTGTCAGTGATTCAACAGAAAACTTCCTTCTTCCTTAACCCCAACCCTCCACACCACATTCCCTTGCCCGTGTGCTCTCTGGATTGTGTAAATATACCAGAATTTGATACAATAACTATGTTTTCTCCTTTGTCTGTAAATAAACATGTTCTTGTTTGAATACTGGATTCCCAAAGTTTTCTCCATAATTTCTTTATATATATACACACACACATATATACATATGCACACACATATGGGTGGCTACTCTTGCCTTCATGTACAGCCCTGCAGAGGCCTACAAGAATGGCTCTTTGCTTAATTTTCTTGTCTTTCTGCAGCCTTTAGTCTCCTTAACAGAGGTCCAATGACTACTTGTTGTGAGGCTTTGTGTGCAGGTAAGTCCAAGCCCAGAAAGTTACCTGTGTCACGCTCAGGAGCAGGTTTTTGTTCCTAAGTGATGGTATTTGGAAAAGTTTTTTTTTTTTTTCCCCTCTCAAGTCCATTGTCATTTTGTCTTCTGTCTTGGTGGTCTTCAACTGACTTGGACAGTAAATCATGACAAGAGCTGCTTCAGCAAACAGAGTAATTAACTGTGGTGCCTGATTGTTCCAGCATTGGCAGAACTGCAATTTCCTCTTTATGGAGAAAATAGACAACGGCCTGGCTACACTCTGTCATCACTGCAATGTGACATTCCTACAGAATCACAGACTGGCTGAGGTTGGAAGGGCCCTCTAGAGATCGTCCAGTCCAACCCCCCTGCTCCAGCAGGGACACCCAGAGCACGGGGCACAGGGTGGCAGCCAGGCGGGTTGGGAAGGTCTCCAGAGAAGGAGCCTGCACAGCCTCTCTGGGCAGCCTGTACCAGGGCTCTGGCACCCTCACAGCAAAGAAGTTCTTCCTCACATGGAGACGTACTTCCTGTGTTTCATGTTGTATCTATTACCCCTTGTCCTGTCACTGGCCAGCACTGAGAAGAGTTTGGCCCCATCTTCTTTACAGTCTCCCCTCAGCTATTTATACCTGTTGATAAGATCCTCTCTCAGTCTTCTCTAGCCTAAACAGACCCAGCTCGCTTAGTCTTTCCTCATACGATAGACTTTTCAGTCCCTTAATCATCTTTGTCGCTCTACACTGGACCCTCTCCAGTAGCTCCATGTCCCTCTTGTCCTGGGGAGCCCAGAGCTGCACCCAGTACTTGAGATGCAGACTCACCAGAGCTGAGCAGAGGGGCAGGATCCCCTCCCTCCACCTGCTGGCAACGCTCCTCCTCACGCAGGCCAGGAGCCCCTTGGCCCTCTTGGCCCCGAGGGCTCATTGCTGCCTCATGGGTAACTTGTTGTCAACCAGGACTCCCAAATCCCTCTCCACGGAGCTGCTTTCCAGCAGGTCAACCCCTAATCTGTCCTAGTGCCTGGGGTTATTCCTCCCCAGGTGCAGGACCCTGCACTTGTCCTTGTTGAACCTCAGGAGGTTCCTCTCTGCCCAACTCTCCAACCTGTCCACGTCCCTCTGAATGGCAGCGCAGCCCTCTGGAGTGTCGGCCACTCCACAATACCCAGTTTGGTAGTGTGCGGAAAATCTCACTGTCAAGAACTGAATGTCCAAAAAGGAGACAGAGGAGTCCTAAAACTTTATTCAAAGGGTGAGTCCACCGGGCATATCCCTGTGTGGGTCTCTCAAATTGCTGGCAGACGCAGCCCCCCTCTTTTATCCTTTTCCCGACCGAGTTATGCCCTCTCCTTTTCCCCATAGGCCAAAGCACTCAGAAGTTGCAGCCTTCCCGGACTGCCGAGACCAAACTCCTTGCCTCCTTCCATCTGTTCTCACCTGAGGTCCCCTAACTCCTTTGTCCCCCTTGCCAAAGAATGGGGAGCAATTCCCTCCTTGGTAAAGGCATCCGACTCTTGGCCTATGCTGTCTTGTCCCACTCACTCCTGGCTCCACTCAGTCTCCCCCGCCTTTGTCCTGCTCATCAGCCAGACTGGGGGGGGAATCCCCTTATTTGTGACCACACAAACCTGTGCAGCCATGCTGAGGGTGCACTTTCCCCTCATCCAAGTCACAGAAGAACAAGTTGAACAGCACTGGGCCCCATACTGACCCCTGGGGACACTACTACCTCTGTGGTGGGGACACCACTACTTCTACGATTTTGTGAATGCCAGAAAGCGCCACTGAGCACCGCAACCCATCCTTGCTGGTGTTCGAATTGGCCTCGGCCAGATTTTTAAAGCTTTGTCAATCAAAACTAGGCCCCAGCCTGTAACCTGATCCAGGAATCATTTGGGACAAGGGTGAGACAGTTTGAATATTGCCACAGGTAAATAGTGCAGACCTGAACCATTCATGGCATTCGGCTTTGATCACACAAAATACGCTGGAGAATCCTTATTATACAAGTAGAATAAAGTGTACAAGTATACAAGGGCTTAAGTTGTGGGTATTTGATACTGAAAGAAAAAGATGAATCGGGTGGTGGGCCTAGGACCTGGTTAGAGCTGGTGGCTGGAAGAGTTCCATCTTGGGGAAAAAAAGACCGAGCTAAAAGTGGCAGTGATCTAGGACCCAGACCAGGATAGCTCAGGAATTTGGGACACATGATTGCGTCTGGTCTGAGGTACGTGTTGGCCCCGTCTGGAAAGATAAGAGGGTTTGGGGAAGTGAATAATCAGTAACTATCAGCTGTCTGACACAAGAGCTGAGCACTTCCAAAGTCTAGCTGTAATTTTCCTCTGTTTTGCTGTGAGGACTCAGGTTATCTCCTCTCAGACTTAAACGACAAATACAGATTGGAGGGGGGAAGCAGAAAGGAAGAATGAGGCACACCTTGAACTCTGATATCATAGAATCACAGAATGCTTAAGGTTGGAAGGGACCTCTAGAGATCATCTAGTCCAACCCCCCTGCACACGCAGGGTCACCTACAGCGTGTGGCTCAGGACTGCGTCCAAGCGGGTCTGGAAGATCTCCAGAGAAGGAGCCTGCACAACCTCTCTGGGCAGCCTGTGCCAGGGCTCTGTCACCCTCACTGTCAAGAAATTTTTCCTTAAGCTCCTGTGGAACTTTTGG
>VZSV01000161.1:1719635-1754963 GCA_013398735.1 Nothocercus julius
GCCGTTGGCGGCCGTTGGCGGCAGGCGAGATGGCACCCGGCCGCTGCGGTGGCAGCGGGGCGCATCGGGCAGCCCAGCTGATGCACTGAGGCCAAGCTCCTTTGCTTCTGTGGCCCTGAGGGACTGGCGCCTCTCCCACCCCATGCCCTGGGCTATATCCGTCACCCAGGGCACTCAAACCCCTGCAGTGACTCTATCCATGCAGTCTTTTCTAGAGCCATGACTCATCCTTGGGAGGACTTTCTCCTGGGTGATTCCCTACATGTGAACAGCAAGCAGCATCCGTGTGCACATCTCTTAAGTTCTCCTCCCCAGCAGAAGCTTCAGATGTGGAGCTGCAATTGATGTGCTGACCCTCTTCCTTTTATCTGTCTTTTTATTTTGCTGCTGGGTCATTCAGGTGGCAGTGTTGCCCAAAGCTGGCTGGACAGGCAATCATACACTCACAGAAAGGTTTTGATGAGAAGAGACTTGGAGGGCTCTGGTCCAACCCCCTACTCAGCTGGGCTGACTCCAAAGATAAATCAGATTGCTTGGGACCTTGTTCAGGCAAGTTCTGAACCTCTTCAAGGGTAGAGATTTCCCAGGCTCTTTGGTCACCTGTTCAGTGGCCTTGAGGGAATGTATTTTCAGAATTTCTTATGTTGCAAAGTTATGTGCATTGCCTCCTGTTTTTTTGCAGTGCTGCTCTAAGTCTCTGGCTCCATTCTCTTTATAATCACCTTTTGTCATCAGCAGCAGCTATTGCCCCACTCAGTCTGACTGGGAAAGAGACTGACACACACATAGCCTCATTTACTTAGGAAACCCATCTAAAAATCTGGGAGCTTTACTGTTCTTAGGTTTCCTCTAGCCCTTCTCTTTTCCAGACTGAACAAACCCAGATTCCTCTGCCTTTCCATGAGTAGCATTTCCCCCAGCCCTCTGTCCTCTGTACAGGACCTCCGCTGGACTCTTGCCAGTTTGTTCACATTTCTTTTGTGCTGAGGAACCCCTAATGAATGGTGTGCCAGATACAATTTTATCAGTGTGGTACAGAGGGGAATAATCACTTACCTCAACCTGTTGATTTTTGTTTTTTGCAGGCAGCATGCGGTTAGCTTCAGTGCTGCAAGGGTGCATTGCTGGCTAATGTACAACTTGCAGTCAGCCAGAATCCAGAGGTGCTTTTCTGCAGAGCTGCTATTTAGCCAGTTGGTTCCCAGCCTGTAGTGGTGCATCGGATCCTTTCATCTTAGGTGCAGTTCTGACAATTTGGTTATTATGTGGTTGTGGGCTGTGATCATGTGCTGGACATAGGTGTTGACAAGCGTTAATTTTACTTTAAGTGATTTTTTCCTCATGTCTTCCATTTCCTGCCCATGGTTTGCATAGTGACAAAGGCAGAGATCTGGAGGAGGAAGAAGAAGTAGTCTTGAAAAAAAAAAAAAAAAGCAAGTTTCCCCACATAATGGGCAGTACACCAGAAGATTGCAAGCATACAGAAAGTAGAATACATAAAGAATGGAGTGAATGAAGGAATGGTCTGACAGATACCTCACCAAGTTAAAAAACAAACAAACAAATGCAATGTCCTGGACCTGAGATAGAAAAGACAATGGGTGGCTACAAAAAAAGGATGAGGCAGATTCCCTTTAGAGGTACACAGTGAAAGAAGAGGCAGTGGTTCCAAGCTACTGCAAAGGAGATTTCAATTGGACAGAAGGGAGGTCTACCTTGGGAACAGGTGCTCAGAGAGACTATGAAATCTCCATCCTTAGAGGTATTCAGAAGTCACCTAGACAAGGCTCTGAGCAAATTGGTCTAGCTTTAGAGTTATTTTTGCTGTGAGTGAAGAGTTGAAGCAGAGACCTTCACAGGTCCCATCCCACCTAAATTCTTCTTTGAATCTACAGAAGTTAAGAAAAATGGAAATTAAGAGTAACCAGTGCAGTAAGGAAATGCGTAAAGAAGGGCAGATATTATCCTTGACCTCTGGAAGTCCTTTGAGGACATGTATAGAAAAGCAGAGATGTGGAGTGGCAGGCTTATATGGTCATTTTGCAGAAGCAGGGGTTTAAAAACCCTCCTAGATATCTGAGTACCTCAGTTTAGAGTTTACAGAGTTTAGAGAACCATATTTGTTCACCTCAGTTGGTCACAGTTAACCAAGCTTTTTGCAAAGGTTAAGAACTAACTGAACACCATCTGTCAGTTCTCTGCTTAATTTCATGTTTATGTTTTTTAGTTTAGTTTCCTAAGTAAATGAGGCCTATGTGAGCATATTTACTATCCATATTTTTCCTAGTCAGATTTGACAAGGAATGAACATCTCAAAGGTACCATATTCATTCAAGTTTCATGAAAAGAAAGTCCTGTAGACACTGTCACTGAGAGAATCCATTTCATATTCAATCTTTCTCTGATATCTGGTAAAATTAAATTAACTAACAGATTTGACACTTCTTCTGGGATTACAATCTCTTAAAATCTATCCTCCTGGACTTCGCTGTTGTCTGACATTCTTATAAATTCATTAAAGTGATCAGAAAATTCATGTAAAAAAGATAATTGAAGGCAATAAGTAATAAGAAACAGATATAACTTCTGGCTCAGTAAGTCTCTTAAACTTTAGTTCACTAGAAAATCGTAGAATCCTACAATCATTATGGTTGGAAAAGGCCTTCAAGATCATTGAGTCCAGTCATAAGCCCTTCCACACCATGTCGCTAAACCATGTCCCCAAGTGCCTCATCTACACGTCCCTTGAACACTGCCAGGGACAGTAACTTCACCACTTCCTTGGGCAGCCTGTTCCTATACTTGACTACTCTTTCCCTGTAGAAATTTTTCCTAATATCTAACCTGAACCTACCCCTGGTGCAACTTGAGGCCATTTCCTCTTCTCCTATTGGTAGTTATTCTGGAGAAGAGATCGACCCCCGCCTCACTACAGCCTCCCTTCAGGTAGTTGTAGAGAGCGATAAGGTCACCCTTGAGCCTCCTCTAGGCTAAATAACCCCAGCTCCCTCAGCTGCTCCTTGTAAGGTCTGTGCTCCAGCCCCTTCACCAGCTTTGTTGCCCTTCTTTGGACACACTCAGCACCTCAGTGTCTTCCTTGTAGTGAGGGGCCCAAAACTGAACACAGTATTTGAGGTGCAGCCTCACCAGTGCCAAGTAGAGGGGAACAATCTCTTCCCTGTTCCTGCTGCCTAACTGTTCCTGACGCGAGCCAGGAGGCTGTTGGCCTTCCTGGCCCCCTGGGCACACTGCTGGCTCGTGTTCAGCCAGCTGTCGACCAGCACCCCCAGATCCTTTTCCACTGCACAGCTCTCCAGCCACTCTGCTCCAAGCCTGCAGTGCTGCATGGGGTTGTTGTGTCCAAAGTGCAGGACCCGGCACTTGGGCTTGTTGAACCTCACACAGTTGGTCTCAGCCCATCGATCCAGTCTGACCAGATCCCTCTGCAGAGCCTCTGCAAACTTGCTGAGGGTGCACTCAATCCCCTCATCCAGATCATCGATAAAGATATCGATAAAGATATATGTCCCCGAGATACGATAAAGATATATGTCCCCAACACTGAACCTTGGGGAACACCACTCGTGAGCGGTCACCAGCTGCATTTAACTCCATTCACCACCACTCTCTGGGCCTGGACATCCAGCCAGTTTCTCACCCAGTACAGAGTCCTCCTGTGGAAGCCATGAGCTGGCAGCTTCTCCACGAGAAGGCAGTGGGAGACTGTGTCAAAGGCCTTCCTGAAGTTGAAGTAGACCATGTCCACAGCCTTTCCCTCATCCACTAGGCAGGTCACCCAGTCATAGGAGATCAAGGTTGGTCAGGTAGGACCTGCCTTTCATGAGCCCATGTTGGCTGGGCCTGCTCCCCTGGTTGTCACACACATGCTGTGTGATCTCCCTCAAGATGATCTGCTCCATATCTTTCCCTGATACCAAGGTCAGGCTGACAGGCCTGTAGTTCCCCAGATCCTCCATCTGCCCCTTCTTGTAGATGGGTGTCACACTGGCCGGTCTCCAGTCATCTGGGACCTCCCCTGTTGACCAGGACTGCTGATAGATGATGGAGAGCAGCTCAGTGAGCACTTCCACCAGGTCCCTCAGAACCCTTGGGTGGATCCCATCTGGCCCCATAGACTTCTGAGTGTGCAAGTGGAGTAGCAGGTCACTGAGTGTTTCCTCCTGAAACATGGGGGTTTCTTCTGCTCTCCGTAGGTGTCTTCCAGCTCAGGGGGCCAAGTACAACTGATCTGGGTGTTAAAGACTGAGGCAAAGAAGGCATTAAGTATCTCAGACTTATCCTTGGTAACAATGTTCCCCATCGCATCCAATGAAGGATGGAGATTCTCCTTCCTCTTCTTGTTAACGTGTTTGTAGAAACATTTTCTTGTCTTTTACATCAGTGGCCAGATTGATTTCCATCCAAGCTTTTGCCTTTCTAATTTCCTCTCTATATACACTAGTGATGTCCTTGTACTCTTCCTGATTTGCCTGCCCCTTCTTCCAAAGGTGGTAAACCCTCTTTTTTCTCCCGGAGTCTCAGCAATAGTTGCCTATTCAGCCAGGCCAGTCTTCTTCCTCTCCAAAAAATGGCAGAATATCCCAGAGAAAGATCACCGTGTGTTTGCCCCTTTCTTAAACTCCTCGTTAAATCTCCAAATATTGTTTCCTCTTCCCTTACCTCTTCCCTTACCTCTACTTCTTCCCTTTCCCCTTTCCTGTCTCCTTCCCCTACCCCTTCTGCTTCTCCTTTTCCTTCCTCTTCCCCTTCTCCTCTTTCCACTTCCCCTTTCTCTTTCCGTTTCCCTTTCCTTATGTCCCATTACTCAACTTGTTATGAAGGTCATAGAATCATAGAATCATAGAATGCTTAAGGTTGGAAGGGACCTCTAGAGATCATCTAGTCCAACCCCCCTGCACACGCAGGGTCACCTACAGCATGTGGCTCAGGGCTGCGTCCAAGCGGGTTTGGAAGATCTCCAGAGAAGGAGACTCCACAACCTCCCTGGGCAGCCTGTGCCAGGGCTCTGTCACCCTCACTGCCAAGAAATTTTTCCTTAAGTTCCTGTGGAACTTTTGGTGCTTCAGTTTGTGGCCGTTTCCTCTAGTCCTATCAGTGGCCACCACTGAGAAGAGGCCGCCCCATCCTCCTCACTGCCTCCCTTGAGGTCCTGATAGACACTGCTCAGGTCTCCTCTCAGCCTTCTCTTCTCCAGGCTGAACAGGCCCAGCTCTCTCAGCCTTTCCTCACAGGGCAGATATTCCAGGCCCCTGATCATCCTCGTAGCCCTAGTCCATCGTAGGTCAGATTGGAACCTGGAAAAAATGAAGCCACTCTTGGCAGGCCTTACCTTTCCTCTGACCATTTTTATTCTGTTTGCAGTAGAAACACTATTCTTCTGTAACAGTAGCAGTTACGACCTTGCTTTTAGCTTTCTATAGAGGTGCATCTCTTGCCCAAGCAGACTGCTTGTCTCCTGACAGAAGCAGACCCCTCCATTTCGTCAGAAAGCGGTAGTCTCCTGCTGGTTCTGCAGGCCACATTTGTAGCCAGCAAAAAATGGCTACAGTTTGGCTTGGGCCACGGTCTCTTTCATGTGGTATCCTCCTGAACTCCAGTTCTCAGCAGTCCCTCCTGGTGGCAGCGAAAGGGAGAGTTGGAGACCATATGCTAGAATGGGTAAAGTTCTGGTGTAGTTCATTTAGGTTCCTGAATAGCTCAGGGAACAAGTCCGTGAAACACTCCTTTTGTGCGCAGAGTACCTTATTTGAAATGTCCACTGTTTGTAAAATAAACAAAAATATACTGTACTGTTTAAATACAACTTGTGGTCAGTTAACCACATGTATAGCAAAAGAAACTGCATGTGAACATTCAGACTTTTCTTATTTCATTCAGTAATTTACCGCTGTCAGTGAAGAATTTTGGAAGCAACATCTGCTCCTAAGATTCTTTTACAGTTTCCCTTGCAAGATTCTGTATTTGATTGCTTGTAACTTTGCTAGATTTGAGCTGTTAAGATGAAATGCTAAAGCTTCTGCAAATTTCATTTTAATCAAACATACTCAAGTTGTTCATGCAGCTTTCCCACCAACCATGGCAGCACAAGACCCCAGATAGTTCAAGAGTTCCTGTAGGGCTTTCAGTCTAGAACTGTTTCCTTCGAGGTGAGGATCTGAACTGGGAATCTCTGTAGCCTGTCTTTCAAGTGCCACTTCTACCCGGCAATCACTGGGGCTTGGTTTGTTTCAAATGCCAGTCAGTGTGAGAAGAGTGAAGTGTAGGTTACTGAGGGGCAGGGGGACTAACTGGAGTGGGGATTGGAATTTAGGATTGAAAATTGACAGGAAGGAGAATACTGGAAAAGCAAGAGTCAGGATAGAATTAAATCCAACTAAAGTCTGCAACTGCAAGTCAGTAAGACAAGAAAACGAAACCAACCAACCAACCAAAAAACCCCAAAACATGGAGGGGGCAGATAAAGAGACCCAACTAATAAGAAA
This sequence comes from Nothocercus julius, assembly GCA_013398735.1. NCBI lineage: Eukaryota > Metazoa > Chordata > Aves > Tinamiformes > Tinamidae > Nothocercus > Nothocercus julius. The sequence continues at coordinate 1,726,139 of VZSV01000161.1, forward strand.
TGGAGATAGATAAAGAGAGGTAACTGCTTGGGAAAACAAGTTGGGGTAGACATGGAAATGAATTTTCATGAGAAACACAAGTAGAAGTAGCTGGGTCCAGTAGGGTTAAAGTAATGAGACAGGATAGGGAGCAGGGCAAAACAAAGATGGATACAACCAGGGCTTAGTGGACATTTGAGATGGGGAGGGAATTGCATGTGTGAAAACAATTTATCCTTACTTTATGGACACTGTAGTGCAAATAAAGGTGAGGTTAGGGGCTTTTTTTTTTCAGACATCACTGACTCCATGCCTCATTCCTCAATATTACAGAGTTTTAGCATCCCCAGTTTATAGTGAGGGATTTGGACATAATTGATTAATATATGAAGCATTCATTAAGTTGGGGTACATACTCGAAGACATCCAGCAGAATATTTTTGAGTTCAGCATTATGTATGTGTGTAGTAGAACCCCCCCGACTTCCATTTTGTAGCCATGAGTGTTTAACATGTCTGCAAATCAAGCTCCAAGCTCTTAGCTTAACCACCTAGAAAAGACAGAGCTCCTAACAGTTGGAGAACTTGCCCAGAATTGCATTATATCATCTCTGTGGCAGAAAGAGCAGTACAGTCTTGTTCCCCAACATCGCAATCAGCTACTCAAGCCATGGGAATCTATCCTTGCTCCCGTGAAAATACCTCCCAGCACTGCTTCCAGCTTCGTGGAGAACAGAGGAGTCCGCAGCCACCTTCGGGCTCAAGTGTTGTGTCCTGCGGAAGAGAGTCGAGCAGATCTCTGCTGCCATCTCTCCGTAACTCGAAGAATAGGTGGAACAGGCCGATGTCGGTTTCAGGGTTAACAGCTAAGTCACTGCCCACTTTTTTGTTGGTTTTGCTTATTTTTAGGTTAGTGGAAGCAGGCAGGAGAACATTATCCTATTTGCACCACTGTAGAAGTTACGGAACTGTACCTAATACACACTATCCAGCAGCTCTGCTCTAACTGGCAAATAAAGATAGCAAAGATAAATAAATAGTAAAGATAGTAAAGATAAATAAATCATGAGTAAGATTTAGCAATTTTTCATTTCCAGGTGTCCAAACTGTCTCTTGTAAATTACTGGGCCTGCTGCAGAAATCCCGCCTTCCTCTCAGAGCTGCTCCTCAGCCACCAGAGTTTACAGCCTTGTGCTTTAAGATAAGCAAAAAAAAAAAAAAAAAAAATTTACCCTAAGAGATCAAAATCTAAAATGTTCCTGGTAGTTCATGACTAGTGAAGCCATGAGCAATGAGGATGGATATCTCTGATGATAGGACTGGGAAGATATAGTGGTAGAATCGAGTCAAATTACCTCGACATGAGATACATCCATTTGTGAGTGTATACATCCATATATCCATTTGTGCCCATCATCCATAGGTAAAGGGCCTGCATGAGGACAATGCTACAAGGCTTGTATTTTGTAGGACGCTGGTGCATTGGAGAGCCAAAAGGGAGATCACATCTCAGTGGGGTACAGTGCGTGTTCTAAAATGGGCTGAAGCTCCAAGTTTGCTGGGAGGCTGTGAGAATGTTACATTCAGACTTCAGGGCTGGAGGGAGTAAAAGAAGTGAGTGAACTGTGATGAAAATCCCTCTTGTACAGTATGCAGAGGCACCATGCAGAGGGGTAGGGCTGAGAAGCCAGGCAAACCTGATTCAGCTGGTAATTTTATGAAAACTCGAACATTACTGCTTTTTGTAAGAGCTGGCAGAAAGGTTACAGTTCTGATGCATCTTGAAAAAGATTTGTCTTATGCAATGAAGGAAGCAGAGGCACTTTGGGAAAAGTATTATGTGGTCATGTAATTAAGGAATTTAATAGAATGCAAGTGCCTCAGATCAGAGTTATATTGCATTAGCAACTTTAATTATATCATTTATTAACATTACTTGCATGATTTTACTTCCTTTAAATTGTTATTTTAATATATTTCCTGTGCATATTTTCAGTGCATTGTAAAATCTACTACCTAACTTTTTCATCTTATGAATTATTAAAACAATATGGATGTAGGCAGGTGCAAACAAATACTATATGTTTACTTGTTGTAAATATATACATCAACATGATTAGTTTTCTGCATAAATAATAAGCATGATGCAAATGCTAATAAAATGCAGTTACCATTTTTAAGACAACTCCAACATTTTTTTCTTAACAGGTAGATGTCTTCTAAAGAATGATTAATATTCACACACATATTAATTTACCACTGCTACAGGCCAGTCAAATCCAGTTTATTCAGAAATACACAATTCCACGGTGGTGCAATGGCATGCGCAATACATCAGCACCCACTCATTCTACTGCTGTGCCCAAAACTTGAGAAGTCATTGGCAGAGTCTTTGCTTCGTCCAGATCAGAGAAGGTATCTCCCTGTGATGTATCTTCTATCTTTCATCAATCTGTTTTCTTTGCTTTCAAAGTTCCAGTTAGCAACATCACACCGTGCTCCCAAGAAGCATCAGAGAGTGTGAGATGACACTTTTTTCCCCCCCCTGTCTCTTTCCATTCTCAGTTTGGCAAAGAGAACACACAATGTACATCCTTCAAGTAAAAACTTTTATCCTGACTACAATTAAGTCAGCTATGATTCATCCGTAGGTGTTTCTCTGCCTTGACAATATAAAGGAGTCTTTCAGTTGAGCTTTGCTAGCACACTTCGCCTATGGCCTGTCGAAACTTGAATCACTTCTCCTAGCCAAAACAAGCTCTGGAGCACGCTGTGCTGCCTGCAAAAGGCAGAGGTGCCAGTGGCGTTTTACATCTTCATTTATATTCCAGTCTCAGTATAGCTGACTTGTGAGGAGCAGGAAGGGCTTTCTGAAGTATTACTGGTGGGCCTTTTTGCTTGTTCTGAAGTATTTTGGCCTTGGCTTGGGGACACTGATGGCATTACCTGGTACATGTCTTGAAACTCCTTTCCTTGAGGGTCTTCGATCTAACTCAGTCCAGCTCTAAGTTTGATGAACCGTCTCTCTTACATAAAGTTCACTTGAGAACTAGTTACAGAATGCTATAAGTTCTTAGTCAAATTCTCTCTATGTTATATTCTATCTATTATATTCTCTAAGTAATAGGACTCACCACATAAAAAAATAGCAAAAAATAGCAAAACCCTATAAAAATAAATAATATAAAAAAAATTAAAAAAAAATAGCAAAACACCCTCCCCCCCAACAACTCAAAAAATAACTTGTCCTCTTGTTGGTAACTTCCAATAATCATAGCATTGTTTTGGCCGCTTTTTTTTCTTCTTCTTCTTCTTCCTTTTCTTTTTTTTTTTTTTTTCCAGAAAAGGGTCTCTGAAATGTAAGCTGAGGAGCAATGGCAGCAGCCCTGTAGCCATCCAGGTTGCATTCACAAAGTGCATTCCAGCAAAGTGCTCTCTAAAGCGGATGATAGAACAGTTTTCTGTGCAAAAGAGTTAGACGAGTTGTCACGTGTACTTTTCATCATCTTTTGAACTTTGTTCATAACTTTAAAAGGGGAGGAGAAAGGTGGGAGGAGGGGGAAGCCCAAAAGTCCATTCTCCTCCCTTTTCCCAAAAGTCATCTGATTTCCTGAAAATCCCTAATATAAGCCAGATCTGCATACTTCCCCGCGCAACCCAAGCCAAGAGAATTGTGCAATCGGTTCTAGAAATTCTCCTTTTTTTGCCGAATGCTGGTAAACAGAAGTATCTCTTCTGAGCAAGGCGACTGGAAAGCGACATCCCGCAGACAGGGGGTGCTGCGCTATTGCAAATTAGAGCTGTCTTCCCTGCACTCAGGCTGGGTATGTTTGGGGAGTGTAGACAGGAACAAAAAAAGAAAAAAGAGAAAGAGAAAGCAAGAGAAGAAGAGGGAGAAGAAAACCAGACACAACCTAGGGAGTTAAGGTAAATATTGCAAACATTCTAAATGGGCAAGGAAAACACTGTGAGTATTACTCTGTGTGTGACAGCTTGAAGGGTCAGGACATGCATTCCCCCAACCCAGGGTCTTAGATTAATTTTTGGGGTGCTGTGAGGAGTGAGAACAGTATCTCGGGGGGAGGGAGGGAGTTGCTATCTTAATTTGCTATGAATGGGAAGGCATCGGCATGGTGTTTGGGGACACTGATGGGTATAAGGGCAGAAAGGGTGACTTGATGACATGATAGAGGTCATCTCCCTGTTTTGTCAGTACTGAGGCCCATATCTCTCCTTGATGCTTGGAATTGCTGCACTGAGGAAGAGATGATGATATAAAACTTATTTTTGAGGCAAGTCATTGGCATATTCCGTATAAGCTGGGGTATTAAGATCTTTGACTTGCATACGAGACACAGAGGAGCACTGACAACATTAACCAATCACACTGTGTTTGCCCCAGACTTTAACTCCAAAGTCCAGCTCCTGACAGTTTTCAGCAAGGATCATCAGCTTTTTCCAGATGTGGTGAGTTATTGAATCTCTAACGGGAATTCTGGTTTGCTGGTAATTTCATTTTATCTGTTAAGTGACTTTCCTGTAGTATTGTTCTGTGCCTACAGGACAAGCCTCTTCCAAAGCAAGGGAATGAAGTAGGGAATAGCATTTAAGGCTCCCCTGTTCAGCTTCTGCAGCATTCCCAGTTTCCAGAGGGCTGAAGAGTAGAGCAGAGAGCATGACTGAGATTGCATCCCTTCCTGTGAAAGGGTAGGGAAGAAAGACCAGCCCCACATAGCCACAGCACTGGGCATCCAACTCCAAAGGCCAGGAGCTGCGCTGCGTACTACATATAGATGAACACCAGACTTTTCCCTAGGCAGAGAAGATGTCTGCAGTGTCATTTTCCTTCCTCTTTTCTCAGGTACCTTATCTTATGTCTTCCTGTCTGGGTTGATGCAGCCTCCATGTATGGTGAGATCTTGTCCCCCAATTATCCTCAGGTGTATCCCAATGATGTGCAGGAGTCCTGGGAAATCCAGGTCCCCCCAGGATATGGCATTCGTCTTTATTTCACACATCTGGATCTTGAACCATCCCAGAACTGCGAATATGACTCTGTGAAGGTACTGTATCCCATCCATCCTCGTGTGAGAAAAGACAAGAAGATGGCGTGGAGGACAGAACAGCAGAGCTGCATATAAGAGCTGCTCAGGGCTGGAAGAAAAGATACATCCCTCCTGTTCTTAGCCCCCAAAAGACTGAGTGTATCTGCATTAATAAGGATTAAATTGCTTTGTATTTTTTCTTCGTAACCACATGAACATTGTCTGCCATCTTACTGTCCCATCTGCGCTCCTGACCCCATATTTGTCTTATATCAATAGGAAGAGCCTTCCTCGCCATTACTAACATGTCCCTAATGCCAGGCATATTCTTAGCTGGTGAATCATGTGTATAAAAAGAGCACTTTCTTAGGGCATTGATTTTCTGTCCCTGAAATTTTTCCATTAGGGTTAATCCATAAGTGAACATAGACAGTTTAATGCAGCCAGAAATTGATTGGAAATTATGAAAGCTAAAAACAATCAAGAGATCAAGTGTGTGCTGAGGTGAAATGTAGTGGTCTGTTGTTTTGAGTTGTGCACCACAATTTTCTTAAAACTTAGATCCTCAATAACTCTACACCGTGCTGTCTTACAAAGCACTAAAGATCAAGCATTTCTGTGCAAACACTAGCCTGTCCTGAAATGACTATGTGCAAAAATGGGAAATAAAGTCAGATGCAGCACCAAAAGAAGGCATTGGAGAAAGACCATTGTGGGTTTGTAAGATGGATGTGCTCAAGTAGGAGCTGTAGTAAAGTGTCTTTTTTGCAACAAACAAACAAACAAAACAAAACAAAAAACCCCTGATCATAAACTGCTCTGCTGTTTCACAGCCTTAACTCTGATGTTAATTTTTTATACAAATGGGCCTCAGGAAAGAATGTTAATAGAGAATTTTGTGGATTAGTTTGCATCTGAAAAATTGCAACAGGCATTTCAGGGCTGTGATGTCAATAACAGGGAACTCTCAAGCATCTTACAAATGGCAAGAGAGTGATTCTCCAGGAGCTCTGTTAGAGCTCTGTTCAGCTATAGAGTCTCAGCAGTCCCTGGGGGATGTCGACTACTCTTGATTAGCATTGTGGATCACACAGCAGCTTTGGTGTGAGTATGGCCACTCCTGCGAGCTATGTTACATATCAGAACCCTGGGAGATCTGCTTGAACGTCTTGAGAAATGAGTGCAACTTCGAAGTCCCTGGTTGGCCGCTTGTAACCTGACAAATCAAGTATTGATTGTAAGCTGAAGGAATCAAATATTGTTAATTACACATATTAGTAGTGAATTGGTAGTATTGGTAGTGATTGTGTGTAATTCGCTTTGTCTGCGTCCTTCTGCAGATCCTGTCTGGTGTCCATGTTGAAGGCGTGCTTTGTGGGCGAAAGAAACCTCGTGCACCTGGTTCCCCAATTGTGGAGGAATTTCATGTTCCTTATAACGTCCTGACCATGACCTTCCAATCTGATTTTTCCAATGAGGAACATTTCACTGGTTTTGCAGCCTACTATGTTGCAGTGGGTAAGGCTAGAAGAGCCCCCCTCTGAATCTCTGTAGTGTCTGGGACTAGGAGTGGGAGGAAAGCTAACAGGAGGGGTTTCCTTACAAGAATACCGTGTTTGAAAGAGATCCCAGCAGGCAAGACTGCTATCCAGTATTACCAGTGTAAATACTGCCATAAAAATCTCTTTTCTTTGTTGTCTGCTAGTGTTTATTTCACTTTCCAGTCTTTATCCTGCCCTCTTGGCCTTCGCATCTTCTTGGCTGACTCTTTTTTTCACACTTGCAGACTTGGATGAGTGCACTGATTTTGTGGAAGAACCTTGCAGTCATCACTGCAATAACTATATCGGTGGTTACTTCTGCACCTGTCCACCAGATTATTTCCTTTATGAGGATAAGAAAACATGTGGAGGTAAGACACCTACACGCATTGCGGTCAACAGCAGGAGCTAATTTAGGTCAAGTGGGATACTGTACTTGGAAGACCTTCTCTATCAACCCTTTGACCCTGTAGTGACAAATAATGTGTATCAGAAAGAACAACATTCCACTGCAAAATCTGAACTGTCAGTAGATTGTGACTTTGGAAATTTCCATTAAAATTTTCTTTTTTTTTTCTTTTTTTTTTTTTTGCCACATCCAGAAGCTTTCTATAACTCCAGGTGAAACGATCTTTTTTTTTTTTTTTTTTTTTTTTTTTTTTTTTTTGTGTGTGAAGAAAATGAAGAAACTATTAAATAAGAATTTCTGAAGACTGTGATGGAGATCCTATCTAGCATACTGCTAGCTGTGAATCTTTTAATCCCTGAAAAAAACAGGGCACTTCAAAGAAGATCTCAAAATGGCCAAAGGGCTGGTTGGCTTGAACCAGAAAAACAGCAAAGTCTGAATTGGGTCATGTTGAAAGGGGTATAATATGAGGACATGAGCATGAGAGAGGCCCAAATCACAAGTAGAAGGTAAAGGAAAAGATGGAGAGAGAAAGAGAGGATACCAAGAGAAATTAAGCAAAACAGCAAAAGTAAAGATGTGCTGTAACTGTCCTCTTTCCTGGAAGTTGTCTTCCAGAGAATGGGCTTGAGGTACCATTGCTCAGACCACTGGTAGTTAATGACCCTGGCAAATTGGACAGTGGCTCTGGTTTCCATTTCTGTGGAAGATAAGCGTATTGTGACATGGTTAATGCAGATGACTTGAGAGACTGGACATGTAGTGGAAGAGGGGATGTTTGTCTGCTTAACACTCATTTCATGAGTGAGTTCCTTTCTGAGTTCTACCTGTGTTCCTTCCTTAATCCTAGTGAACTGCAGTGGGAATGTCTTTACTGAGCCATCAGGAGAGATCACCAGCCCTAACTATCCCAATCAGTATCCAGAGAACTCACAGTGTGAGTACCGAGTGGTTCTGAGGCCGGGCTACTTTGTGGTGTTGACCATACACAGCGGGGACTTCGACGTGGAACCAGCTGACTCAAAAGGGCACTGCCATGACAGTTTAACAGTACGTGTGGGGCTTAGGGAGGGGAGTTAGGATACTCTGGGTTTCAATCAGTCTTCTCATATTCAGCAACTTCTCTGACTGCTTAACTTTAACTTCAGTTATGCTGGCTTTTAAAGTTCTTGGGAATCTCTCAATTGATTCCAATCATTATTTCTCATTTCTTCTTCTTTTGTTTGTTTGCTTTCCCAGCTTGTCTCTGGAGAACAGCGTTTTGGTCCCTTTTGTGGCAGCAAATTCCCAGGTCCTCCAGAAATCAAAACTAGGAACAACATTCTTAACATAATCTTCCAAACAGACCACAGAGTACAACACAAAGGCTGGAAAATACGCTACCGCGGGGATCGTGAGTAAACACTTGGGAAAACATTTTCTGGGCTGCAAGGGAGTTTGTCTTGGCAGGTCAGATTCATGGTACAACAGGATGTTAACATGTTCATAGTTGTTCGGTTTGCTAGACACAGGTAAGGGGGAAGAGCTAAACAGAGATTTCCTGTTGACTAGTGAAAATAATGACTGGGGAGAGAGATGTTGGGGGATGAAAGGAGAGTAAAGCTCAAACCAGTTAATCACTGATGTCCTCTTTTCTCTCCAAAGCCATAACCTGTCCCCAGAGTGTCATCTTCAACTCTGTTGTTGAACCAAAGAAGGACAAGTATATCCTCAGGGACAATGTGAAAGTGACCTGTGTGGAAGGCTATGAAATTGTGAGGGTAAGTTTTCTCCCAGAGGGTAAATTTCCTACCAGATGGTCAGAGCACCTTTAGGACTCAAATGTTTTCACCACAGCTGTAACAAGCTGTGGCTACAGCATTTTGAGGACCCTCCACTGGAGTGCTTATTTCAGATACGTTTCACTGCCACACAGTAATATGTTCTTTTCCCTAGGAACGAGACAGCCTAAAGACTTTCTACTCCAGCTGTCAGGAAAATGGTGAATGGAGCAACTCTCACCTCAGCTGTGTTCGTAAGTGCCCCAACCGTGTATGGAGTGAAGCGGTTTGGAATGGAGTCTTTTTGCTCTAGACCCACTCCATCTCCAGACTAGGAGGAAGGTGAGGACAGGGATATGAGCACACTGAAAGGGCAGAGAAAGTAAGCACTGATGACCACACAAGGACCAGAGGGATTCCCCACTCTACAGGAAATAAACAAACAGATGGATGGGAATGGCCCTTTGATTATCTCTGATCATTTCTGTTTCTTCTCTACAGCTGTGAATTGTGGTGAGCCTGTCCCTATTGACAATGGCCAAGCCATATACACCTCTGAACTTCATAAGCCTCTGTATAAAGCCGTTTTCCACTATATATGTGATGCACCCTACTACACTCTAAAAAACAAAGGTAAAGGTGGGCATTGCCTGTACTACACACATACAATCCATTAATCAAAAGACTAAGAAAAGGTACAGACGTCATCCTGGGCCTGAGATCATATCCTTACAGGTTAAGCCTGGGAAAAGGTTCCTTTTAGTGTGGGGTTGTAACCAGTAGTTTTGTGTTGTGTTTTTGTTTAATGCACTGTCATAGCGTTCATAACGTACTTGGTCTGTCGATCTTAAACGTATTAGCAGTCCTTCTCTCCAGTTCCCAGTTATATGAACCATGGAGATTTTTGTCACATCTGGCACATCTGGAACATTTCTGGTGGAGAAGTAAAGGACTTAGGACACCTTTTAGATGACATCCCTCCAAAATAGAGGTGGAAGTACCCTATTAAAATTATGGACTTCTAGGGCTATCTTGACAATGTTTACCCAGCTGTGCTTGCTTTGGACAAGTGCAAGTCAAGACATCAACTTATATAGTAATGCTATTTATCCTTTCTTGATCTTGAGCATATCTTTATTGCACTCTTCTCTCTTGTGTTTTCCAAGCTGTGTATCAGTGCTCAGCCAGCGGACTATGGGTCAATGAAGAGATGGGAACAGAGTTACCAAAATGTGTCCCAGGTACTTCCATAATCTGTGTGTATATGCTTGTGGTGTCTGAAGACCATTGCCTCTTTAGTTTCTCTGTTTTAAAAATGTTAGGCCTGAAATAACAGTTGATTACTGCTGTGTAGTTTGAAATATACTGGACAGGGTACTGAAAGCTGTGAGTTCTTATGATCAGTGGAAAAAAGAGCAGAAAGAAACTGGTAAGAAAGATGGGCAACTCAATAGGATGTCTGGTATAACAGGACTTCTTCAGGTGTATGTGTGTCCTTCTGAACCAGTTTCCCAGCCTTCTGATGTGTATATTCTCAAGTTGCTCAGAGCTCTAGGTCTTTGCTTTGCAGATAGCAAAAACAAAACAAAACAAAACAAAAACAAAGAAACAAACAATCAACCCTCCCCCCCCCCCAAAAAAAAAAAATGGCAGATCAAAAGAGATATCCAACAATACTGTATTGGACCTTTCCTTCTTTAGTCCTCCCCAAGCTACACTGAGAGCTGTAGCTTCTCTTCAAACTCCTCTAGGATTCATCTGTCCACTTGGCACTACTAGTGCAGTACTGTAGCAAAAGAACTTTTCCTACTGTCACTGGAAGTCATAGCCTCAGCTCTTAAGGAGTGTGTGTCATTCAATACCAGACATACAGAGGCTGACATCTCAAGAAATATCCTTATTCACAACCTTTTAATCACCTCTTCGCTGTGTGTGCTTAAGGGAGACTGAAAAGGGAAGTGGGTGAGTAGTACTACTGCTCCTGACTGCAAGTAGATATGTCTGAATCTCAATTTTCAGCTAATAAAAAACACTTTAAATCCTGTGTATATTGTGGGCTGTTCAGCTTACCATTCCAGTCTTAGGTGGCAGCATTCCTAGGGCTGCTGGTACACTGTGTCCGCTGAGTACTCCAGTCCCCGTAAGTCCTCACTGGCATTTTGAAGTACAAGGCCCAGCTGAGGATGGTTCAACAATTTCAAAGACCAGCCCAACCAGTGACTAGGGCTACAAAATTGCACCAAAACATTAGAAACCAAATAGAAAAATGAAGCTATAGGAATAGAGGGGATCTTATCAATATGTACAAATACCTGAGGAGAGAATGTAAAGAGGATGGGGCCAAACTCTTCTCAGTGCTGGCCAGTGACAGGACAAGGGGTCATCGGTACAAATTAAAACACAGGAAGTTCCAGCTCCATATGAGTAAGAACTTCTTTACAGTGAGGGTGCCAGAGCCCTGGAACAGACTGTCCAGAGAGGCTGTGCAGGCTCCTTCTCTGGAGACCTTCCCAACCCGCCTGGCTGCCACCCTGTGCCCCGTGCTCTGGGTGTCCCTGCTGGAGCAGGGGGGTTGGACTGGATGACCTCTAGAGGTCCTTTCCAACCTCAACTATTCTGTGATTCTATGTCTTAACAAAGACAGACTCTTCTCAGAGGGATGCAGCCCAAGGATAAAAGCTGCAACAAATTCAGACTATGTTTAAGGAAAAATTCTCCCTCAGAGCACTGGGACAGTTGTGCAGGAAGGCTGAGGAATCACCAACCTTGTGGATGCTCAGGGCCTGATCAATCTGATCTAGCTTTGCAATTACAAAGACGGGGAAAGACAGCATAAGTCTTTTTATCATTCCATGAAAGTATTTAACAAATATTATAATAATTCTTTATTATAATTCCTTAATATCTGGCCTATATGACTGGGGGTTCAATGCAAACCAAGCAATGTGAAAATAAATCAGTTTCCTAGTTATGTCAGAATAATCAGCCTCATTTTTGCCTCTCATTTTGCTAACTCTTACTGACTCTTTTTACTCAAAGATTACACAGCAGCTCTGCATCTGTGAGACTCACAGATAAGATCTTTATTAACTCACTGCTTAAGACTCTACATACTTAAAGAATGGGGAGAATGGTAAAACATCAATGAAAAATACAAACCAGAACACTTAACCTGAAATGATCTGGAGTTCGGACATGAATGCTTTTAGATAGTAATATCAGATTTCTAAGAACTTAAGCAAATGTTCTTTCAAAGACAATCCATTTGCCTACAGGACATATTCAGCCAAGCAGACATGCTAAATACAATGTAATGAAGAGGTGAGCTTTGACATACTCAGTGCTGGTTGGCTAACAGCAGTTGTGAATGTTCTCCTTTCTTTCCAGAAGAAGATTTGCAAATGGGTATTTTCAACTTATATTGAACATTGACAGTATTTTTGCTTGATTTTTCTTGATATTTTCTGTAAACATTAGCTGTAAAATCTCAGGCACAAGATATTAATTAGTCAGAACCAAAAAAAAAAAAAAAGATTTATAGGAGACGGGGAGAAGGGCACTATGGATTTTTTAGCAGCACTAAAGAACTTGTAAATGCAAATTCTCCCATTTCATTCCTTCTTTTTTCTTTTCTTCCTAGTTTGTGGGGTACCTAGTAAACGTATCCAGGAGACATCAAAGATTTTCGGGGGAACGCGTGCAGCAGAGGGCAACTTTCCCTGGCAGGTCTATTTTGCAAACCCCCGAGGAGCTGGGGTGCTCATCTCTGAAAGATGGGTAATGACTGCAGCCCATGTGCTGGAGGAATCTGACAAGCCCGATGTGTATGCTGGTGTAATCAATGTTGCTGGAGAATCTTTGCACCAGAAGGGCACACGGCTGATTCCAGAGACTTCATTCATCCATCCTGGTTGGAAGAATCAGCCTGCAGAAACTAGGACTGATTTTGATAATGACATTGCGCTCCTGAAGCTGAAAGAACCTGTGAAGATGGGCCCAAACCTCTCACCCCTCTGTCTTCCTGGTAAATCACCTAAATACGAACTGCAAGAAGGGACACTGGGTTATATTGCTGGCTGGGGCCAGAGAGAGAAAGGAAGACTTCCTGTTTGGCTTTGGAAAGCCCAGATTCCTGTGGTGAACATGGACCAATGCCGTTCTGTTAAGCCAGAGGGCTCTGCTGACTCCAATGCTTACCGATTCACTGACAATATGATCTGTGCTGGTGGCGGCAAGGATAGCTGTAGGGGGGATAGTGGTGGAGCTTATGCCATCCCGGATCCCCTTGACGACAGCCGATACTATGTTGCTGGACTGATCTCTTGGGGACCAAGATGTGGTACCTTTGGTCTTTACACAAAAGTAGTGCGTTATTTGGACTGGATTACAGAGACAATGAGCAAGCATGAGGACCCAGAAACATTGCAGGATTAGCTCGTTCTCCCTTAAGCACTGTCACTCTTCCTAGATGTGAGTGTCACATGTTGAGGTAGGAAGGCTGACTTGGGTCCTTTTCACATTTTGTGTATAACAAGCCAACAAGGTCAGCGTCTCTGTGCTGAATGGAGAGTCAGGAATATATATAAGTCTCTCCAACTGTCATCATGTCTAGGAATGGAATTGCTGTTTCTTGCTCTACTCATAGCAGCAGAAGAGGACAATACTGTTCTAAATAAAGAAACTCCTTCTGCTTCTTCTCACTCTTTTTTTTTTTTATCCCATCTTTTCCCACTTGGAGAAACTGTAGTTATGCTCCACCTTATAGAGGCTTATCAATGAAGACAAGAGAGAATGCTTGTTGATTCCCAGGGTAGGTTCTGAGCCTGGCTTCTCACTTCTGTATTTCTTTATCATTCAGAACATATAATAGCATTAAAGAATGTCCAAATCTGCTTACGATGTGCATATTGCCTTTCTTCACAGACTAGAGTTAATTCTCCTTGAGAATGCCTAGTCAAGTGTCAAGTTATGCAAGACCCACTATGCTACCAGCTCCAAAGCTTTTGTTAAGCTATAAATTGTGGTACCTCACCTCTCTACCTAGGAGTATTTTTCTGAGGTTCTTCTGAGGTTGCATCTCAGTAACCAACAATTACCAGTAATAAGGATTTCAGACTTCTGAATCAAGCTGAGCAGGAGAGACATCGTCAAACTTTGCACATTCACCTACCCTTAGGGCTTTATTTTTCAGACTTTGTTGTGTTGGATAAGAAATAAAGGTTGCTTGAATTAGGGAAGGCATTGTTATGGGAAAAGATTACTTGATATGCTTTAGGGATGTCTTCTGCTCCACAGTGCTACTTGAAGTCCTGAATTCCTCATAGATCGCTTTCCACTTAGATGGTCACAAGACTCATGCATAAGGTATATGAAGAAAGGTTGAGGGAACTGTGTCTGCTCAGCTTGAAAAGGAGAAATCTAAGGGGGGATCTTAATGCTGTCTTCAACTCCCTAAAGGAATCTTAGAGAGAAGACAGAGCCAGATTCTTTAAAGATGTGAAGAGCAGAAGGCCAAGAGACAACAGACACAGATTGAAATTAGGGAATTTCTAATTGGACATAAGGATTTTCTTCCTTTGGGGGTGTTTCAGCATTGGAACTGGTGCCCCAGAAAGCTGGGCAATCTCCATCCGTTGAGGTCTCCAGAACTGGCCTAGGTAAGGTCCTTAAGCTTTGAAGTTAGCCCTGTAGTCATCAGAGGTTCTTTCATCCTATTTTTTTTTTCTGTGACAATGGTGAGGAGGGTCAGTATAGCACCTGGGAGACTTCATATATATTGCTGCACACAGATTTTTCCTTTTTGTTCAACCAGAACTTCCTGTGCCGCAGTTTGTGCCCATTGCCCCTTGCCCTGTCATCTGGGCCACTGAGATGACTCCATCTTCTTTACCCTCCCTTCAGGTATTTACATACACTGATAGCATTCCCCTACTCCTACCCTCACCACCCTCAAGCTTTCTCTTCTCTTCTTTCTGTAAGGCTGAACAGTCCCAGTTCTCTCAGCCTTTACTCATATGACAGATGCTGCACTTGTTCAATCATCTTAGTAATCCTTCACTGAATGCACTCCAGTAGCTCCATCTCTCTCATACTTTGGAGCCCAGGACTGGACACTACTCCAGATGAGGCCTCTCCAGGACTGAGTAGAAGGGGCAGATCATCTCCCTTGACCTGCCTGCAATGCTATTCTAATACCATGCAGGATGCTATTGGCTGCCTTGGCCACAAGGGCACATTGCTGGCTCGTGTACAGCTTGCCATCCACCAGGGCTCCAGGTCCTTCTCTGTGGAGCTGCTTTCCAGCAGTCAGCCCCCACACAGTACTTGTGTATGGGATTATTCCTACCCAGTGCAGGACTCTGCACTTCCCTTTGTTGAACTTCATGAGGTTCCTTGCTGCTCGTGTTTGTCATGTTCACTATGAATGGCAGCACTACCTTCTAGCGTAGCGGCTACTCCTCCCGGTTTTGTATTGTAGACAAACTTGCTGAGGGTGCACTCTGTCACTTCATCTAGGTGACTGAGGAATAAATTGAACAGTATTGAACCCAATATTGACCCCGGGGTACCCTCCTAGTTACTGGCCTGCAATTAGACTTTACGGCACTGATCACAACCCTCAGACCTCAGTCTTTCAGACAGTTCTCAATCTACTCACTGTCTGCTTCTCTAACCTTTACTTCCTGAGCTTGCCTATGAGTATGTTATATGAGACAGTTTCAAAAATCAAGACAGACCACATCCACTGCTCTCCTCATATCTATCCAGACAATTATTTCATCATAGAAGGCTATCAAGTTGGTTAAGCATGATTTCCCCTTTGCAAGATCATGTAGACAGCTCCCAATTACCTTCTAGTTCTTCATGTGCTTGGAAATAGTATCCAGGATTAGTTGCTCCATTACCTTCCCTTCAGAGATTGACGTGAGGCTGACCAGCCCCCAGTCCCTGGGTCTTCCTTCATACCCTTTTAGCAGATTGGAGTGACATTCGCTTTCTTCCAGTTCTCAGGTACCTCTCCTGATTGCCACAGTCTTTCAAAGATCCTTAGGAGTGGCCTAGCAATGACATCCTCCATCTCTTTCAGCACTCTTGGGTATAACCCATCAGGATCCACGGACTTGCGTTTATCCAGTTTGCTAAAGTATTCCCTAACCTTATTCTCCTCCAGCAAGAGAAAGTCTTCCTTTCTCCGGACTTTCCCCTTGGTCTTTGATGAAGACCTTATTTTTGGAAATGGCTTCACATAGACAATTTATTTTCATTTCCCTCCCTCCTCCCCCTGAAGCCATAGAGAGTTTCAGAGTATGGAGTTCTTTCTAATGGTAATTTTGTGCCAGTTGAGCAACTGCTATATAGCCATTATAGCCCAGGAAACACTTTAGTAGTAGGTAAAGAAGCCCTATATATTTACAGTCTGCAACTTGCTTTTAGTGGTGGTGAATATTTAGGAGTTATTAAAAACAAGAAAAACGCAACACATCTGGTTTCTATAGCAATGATTTTAATACTGATAGAATCTCACTGATGCCAACAGGCATATGCACACTGAACTCAGCACAAAATACAACATCCTTCAAGAAGGCCTGCTCCAGCCTTCACACACTACAGGAAATTAGACTGCAGTAGCCTTTTGATATTAGCACTTCAGACAATAGCATGTTGGACATCATTGCTGAGCATAGCTACATCCAATAGTAAAATTCCTACATCCAGTAGTAAAATTGTTTTTGAAAGAATTAAAATGTCCCGAAAGGCTTCCACCAATGAGACAGCAGCTTTGGCAAGATTTGATATCACCAATAATTTATCAATCAATGTGGTGGCTTTCAGAAGTGTTTATGGTGAAGCTGACATGGTCTGTGTGCTTGAGAAGCCTCTAAGACATCATCAAGAGCTTCAAAAAGGATTTGCTATGTCTGGAAACCTATGATACCAGTGATTCTTCAGCTCATAGGACAGCAACATTCAGAGCCTATCCTCCCTCATTATGTCTTTGATCCAGTCCACATAGTTGAGGACCTTGGTGTAGAAACCATAACCTTGGGCACAGCCAATACCCCAAGAAACAATACCTGTAGCTGTCCATCGACCGCTTGCTGTATCGAACACTGTGTAGACACTCCCACTGTCCCCCTGGCAGGTATCCTTTTTGTCTAGGAGGGAGCCAGCACAGAACATGTTCTCAGAGAAAACCATAGGTGTTTCTCCGTTCAAACTGTCTAGCCATCTCTGACACTTCTCCCGGGCAACTGCTGGCAAGCTCACATACTTCAAATGGCTTGCAAGAAAGTTTTTTTCCACACCAAAGCCACTCACATAGCCCATGTGCCCATCCATGTAGAACGTTGTGTTCGTAGCATCTGGGAGACAGATGGGAAGAATGTTGGGGCCCAGGGTTACTGGGTGTTTCAATTCTATCAATGCAATGTCTCCATTGAAGTTGTAATCATCTTTAGGGCTGTAATCTGGATGGATAAAGATCCTGCGTACAGGGTGGTTACCCAGCTTGCGGAGCTCATCCACCGCTGTGTGGCCAAGGAAAACCTCAACCTCCTCTGCCACCTCATCCAGACTTTTAGTGCTCTCTCCTTCACCTTTGGGCAAGATGATGTGGGCAGCAGTCAAGATCCAGCGATCACCCAGGAGCGCGCCACCTGCACGTCCGTGGATTCTAGTCAGAACCTGCCAAGGGAAGTTGCCATGCTTTGCTGAACGGCCGCCCAGTATCCTTTGGAATTCAGTAACAGGGTTGACCGGCTTCCCACACACTGCAGAGAGAGGCAAAGAGATTGTCACTTCCCCTCTTACACTGGCTTGTCTCTTTCCTTCCCACACTCTTTGCTGTTCAACTTGATGCTATTTTTACCTTCTTGGATGGATTTCCCTGCCCTCTCTCAGTGACACTATTAAAAATACTATTTCTTCACCTTCCCCCCTGCATGCCCTCTCTGCTTTACACTAATTCCCAACATAGATTGCTAGTTATCTATGCAATAGATTGCTCGTTATCTCTTGCAATGTTAGTTTTTTACTGACCTGGCAAACAGACAGGAGTCTTCACCTGGCCATCTTGATCCACCCAGGTTCCCTCAGGAGAGCAGGTGAATCTGTCTGGAAGACGGGACAGGAAGTGAATGAGAACCAGGCTTGCAGATGCGGGGTGAGAAGAAAAAAGGGGTCTTTCCAGGATATCTCATATACTGCACCAAGCCCTTCCATTGTAAAGGCCTTTGCAGTACAGTCTGAGAAGTTTCCCTCTGGGATAGCACCTCAGTTCCAGGTCAAGAATGGTAAAGTTCAGTCACTTCCTCTATGGAAGAAAAGCCTAAGGAGGCAGCTGAGACAAGTCTAACTTCATTCAGTTCACATGCTCACAGAGCACTGTTTGACATTATTTAGCTCAAAGGAGAGAAGAAATACAGAACTCCCTGATCTCTGCATTTTGCAGAGAACAGGAAAACTTGGATAGTTCCAGAAACAGCAGTAAGATGAAGCATTTACTGGACTCATTCAGTATAAGACTCTGGAGCTGTTTTGCTGCTCAGCTAATGTGCATGTCGCCTCTCAATACAAATCTCCATACATCTAACATTCTAGCTTTTCGTAGAAAGTTTGCATAATACATTAAAATACTAGTGACTAAAAGTAGTCTCTCTACAGCTAATTTTATACTTTATTAAATGTTCTCAATAAACTGTTTGCTATTTGAACATTTACTAAATTGCAGTCACGTCCCCATCAGAATGGAGATTGGGGTGATTTTACCTGGAGATCTGAGAGGGCTTTTCATGCACAGATTTTAATATCTGTGTGGGATTAAGACTCACCACCTCCTTTTCTGGTGACTATATGATAGTATGGCTCATTGCACTTATATGTGATCACTGACTGGTAGATGTTGCTTGCAGATTTGTTAACATAGTTGAATGCCCCATTGGTGAGTTCTGTAGGATTGCCACAGTTCACAACTACAAAACAAACAAACAAACAAACAAACAAACAGAAACAACAAGGAGATGTTATACTTATTGACTGTACATACAGGCTGAAGTTGGGTGGTGGCCATAATGTGCAGAATGTAGAGGACCAGCTAGCACAGCTGATGGAGAGGAACACTTCCAAAACTGATCCTAAACTGGCTATCTTTTTCCTTTAGATACTACAACATTGTATCACTATTTTAGTGATACTCTATGCAATTTTGTAAGGCAGAAGAAACATTTAAGATGTTGCTGGGGCATACATGTGTAATGTAAGTCAACAGTGGGCTACTTGTCTAGATGAACTCCACAGATCTTACCAATCCGACAAATTGAGTCATAGAAGAGGAAATCCCTACCTGTTCTTGAAGGGATAACCCAGAGTAGAGTACATAATCCCAGTTCTCAGTTCACTCACTTTCACAGTGGGGCATAGATTGATGCCATGTCCCATCAGCCTGGCAGACAGCAGTGAAAGACAGAAGCTTCTGATTGTCCTGCATGGGAGAGAAAAGCATCATCATTGGCTATATACAGCCTGACATTCCTTTCCCCACATGAAAATATTATCTCATCTGTCCATCACTCCATTGTTATTCAGTTTCCCCCCTGCTGTCCTTTCCATATCCTGTTCTCACCCCTTGCTGCCTTCCCTCCATTCTACATTTGCCATAGGCTATAAATTTTTCACAGCAGGTCAAGACAGCAGCATCCAGCAAACTTTAAAATGTGACAAAACTATGGTTCTACCCAGTCCTGGGAATATGATGGCAAGAGAGGCAAGTATCATTTTCTGCTTCATATAATTTTTGCTCCCTGCTATTTCCTGGGATCTTTGTTCTTTTATCCTCTACTATGGCTTGCACTTGGATGAGAGTGAGACAAGGGATGCATATGGCAGGGGGCTAGGAAAATACTGGAAAAAAAAGTCTACAGAAGCAAGAAAAAAACAGATGTTGAAAGAGGCTGTGAGGAGTGAACCCTCCAAAGAAAGCTCTGAAAGATGAAAGACTTACACAAACGGAAGACAAGACAGAATGTAGTTGAAGGAAGAGGACAAGTGAACTCACCTTCATGAGATTATATCCAGTCTTGCAGCTGACAATGAAATAGTCCTGAAATTGATACATAGGCTGCAGGTCTCTGATGATAGTAAACTGATCCTGTGGCACAGGCTGTGGGCACCGGATTTCTATTAGATAGCGGGATGAAATGAATGGCTATGTGGCTATTAACAAGTGGCATAAGCTACTTTAGCCTCTGGGAAAAAAACAACATCAATAACAAAAAAAAAGTCAAACCAAAACAACATCAACAACAAAAGCTTCTTACTCTCTGAGGTGTAGTGGATCTTCCAGCCACGGCTGAACCCTGACTCATCAGTGAGGAAGAGTATATCCACCTCATTGCTTCTGGTTTCAATAATTCCAGGTGATGCCCTGCCACAGAATTCACCAATTTCATTCCCTTTCACTTGGATCTGTTGATGAAACACAGATCAGAGACATAAAGATACTTACATACTTTTCTCCTTCTGTATTCCCATGTCAGTCCAACCCAAGTTTGCTACAGTGTCTATGATGGTGAACAAAGCAGATTGTATGACCCCTCTTTGCTGATATCTGCACTATCAGACCAGAACAAAGGGATGAGAATAAGCTCTGATTCTCCCTTATCACGGGAATCAGACCTGTTAACCTACTGAATCCTCAGATTAGAGCAAAGGGAGATCATACAGAAAGAACAAGGATGTATTTGGCCTATTTGGGGATTCTGAGGCCTGTGCCCCAGGGCCTCTGACCTCAGGACAAAGATAATTAAGCACATAGAAGGAGGGACAAAATAACACCTCAGTGCTTCATGCTGTCGCATGCTCCTTCTGCTGATCCCCGATTTCTTGTCCCAGTGATGGGGTTTGCACCATACTTGTCTGGGCCTGCCAGCAGGGCTGGAAGCAGAGTGTGCTCATGTGGAATTCTGATATCTTGAGCTGGTCATAAGGACAGTGGACTTGCTGGAATTCTCATACCTTGAGCTGATCATAAGGACAGTGGACTTGCTGGTGTTCATCAATCTCAAAGGGTTCTAAGAATTTGAGAATGATAGACAGGCCCTTCTCCAGACGGATGCTGTAGTTACACTGGAGGTCCTCAGGATAGGGCTGGGGGTACTCAGGGCTGCTCAGGTATCCAGATAGCTCTGTGAACAACTCACTGCTGCACTCAACTAGCGGAGAGGAGGAGAGCAGAGGTCACAACAGGTCCTTCTGCTTCCCTGTCAGTTACTCCTTATAGTCTGGAGGTATCCCACCCTTACTAGCTAAAGACTTCCCATCCTGGAACCCTCCTTAGTTTATCCAGTCTTTCAATTTACATTTCAATTTGCAGTCTTTCAACTTACAATCTTCCCGTTTATCCAGACTTTCAGTTTACCTTTGCAAGAGTGCTTATCACTCTGAAGCTGATAGCCAGGCCGGCAAGAACAGAAGTAGCCAGACACATAGTTGTGGCAGAAATGCTGGCATCGAGGCCTCTCATCCTCCTCAGCAGCATTGCTGGGGGCACACTCATCTAGATCTGAAGAGACAAGATATGCAGGAATAAGGGGAGGAAAAGATAAACCTATCTAATGAAAAAGTATTGAGATCCAGTTGTGCTTAAGCTTTCCCCTTGCTTGCTTGACAAGAAGAAAATATGTTTGGAGTCACATGGACTCCTGTCTTTGTGTTGAGGGTATCCCCTACTAACCCACAGCTTGGTAATAGGCCAGGAAGCCCTTGTATGGAATGACTGTGCCATGGTCTTCATTGGAGAAATCAGAGTGAAATGCCAGATGCATCCTGTTCCCCTTAGACACAAACTCCTTTATTCCAGGGTGATTGCCTGTGGTTGACCCCACCTGGCCACAGTATCGGCCTAGGTTCTTCTTGTCTGCTGTGATCTGCCAAGGTAAAGGGGAAATCACTGTAGCCTCATGAGATTCACACTGCTCCATGAATCACTACTACCCAGCCACGAGTTGCCAGTACCCACTCCACCCATTACCATCTTTAACACCTTCCCTTTCCTCTGGGGGAAAAGTGAGAGGATAGCAGGTGCCAGTGAAAAGTAAGTGCATGTAGTGGACACTAGATTCCCATCTTTATCCACTTATTAGCCCAGGTATCTATTGCCTTTACCTTAACATAGTCATAGAAGCAAGACTCAGATGGCTCCAGGTCAAAATATCTGAAGGTCAGCTTCACCATGTAGCCTTTTGGAACGAGAATATCCCAGTTGCTGATGTTGTTGTTGGGATATGGCCTAGGATAATTGGGGGATCTAATCTCCCCAAAAAGCTTTCTTGGGACTGGACTGGAACTAATCACTCCAAAAAAGAGGGAAGAAGCCAGAAAAAAATGGAGGTACCTGTGAACATGGCAAGTAAATTATAACATCTGCAGAACTAGGTCATCCAAAATCACACACTTCACAAGTACACTGCCTAGTGGAATCTTAACACAGCAGGCCTGGCTGAAGCTCCAGCTTCTGGCTTGTGTCACTCATGAACAAGGAAGACTGCTGAAATGGAGACATCAGCACTACCCAGGTACCAGCAAGGGACTGATCCTGTCAAGAAGATTCATCAAACCAGGAATCAGTTTGAAGTGAATTCCCCGAGCAAAGGCTTCTTGTTCCTCCCAGTCATGGGGTGGATCCATTGCAACTGGGGCAAGAATGACCGGGAGGCAAAATTATCAGTTTGGTTCCTTTTGGCTTTGGGCCAGGGGAGAATTTCTATTCATTTTTACTCTAGACTCTTTGTCCAGATCATTTGGTCAGGGTCTGAAGATCTCAAACATATTGTTTTTCAGGAGAAATCCTTCAAGTGCCTCCAGTGCAAGCCTCTACCCAGCTGTGCCTGATTCCTTCCCCTGGAAAAAGTTAGTCCTCTTTTAGGGGAAAAAGGTTCATGTGAGACTTTTTTTTTTTTTTTTTTTTTTTTTTTTTTTCCCCTCATTCTGCAGATTTCCCTCTAGGAAATGGGACTATTGGCATTCCTCAAAAACACACTCACTACTCACATCTCTTCAGATGATCAGCCAGGAAGATCCTTAACACTATCTGCTGGCAGCAGTTTACTGGAAGGCAAACAGGGCATGCGTTTGGCCTTTTTGACTCCTTCCTCTTCCTGGAAGGGTCTAATCCTCCTGTTCCCTTTCCAGAAAGATACCATTGAGCACCCCGCTCCCCCAAACTGGCTACACTCACATGTCCATGTGCTCGTCAGGTGTTCCCTGCAACTCTTCCTATCCTCGCTGCTGTCCCAGCCGCAGCTCCAGAGCTGTGAGCAACTGGAAGCCCTCAGCCCCTCCAGAGAGGTGGGGAGAAACAGAGGGAGGGAATAGAAAGTCAGATTACACAGTCCCTGGCACGAAAATAGGATCTGTTAGTTCGGTGACTGCTGCCCTCTGCTGCTGAATTGCTGGAATTTTGATGCTGACATTGACCTAGCAAGCATGGATTCAGGGGAACACTTTGGAGGGGTTACCCAGTAAGACATCATTTCAGTGTTTTCCTTTAGAAGTTATGAATGACTTCAAAGAAACTAAGAAGTTATTTGAATGGAACTCATGGGAAATAGCTCATACATGAAATCGTGTTGAACGAGGATTAAAAAGAATGAAGGAAGCTTCCTCAGGGTATTTCTGGAAGGGTATTGAAGGCTAGAGAACCTGTTCATCAAACATCTTTGAGTTATTGTCTGAAAAAGATTGCATAAATACATAAACAGTGCCTCTGCGATAACAATATATAGCCCCACACATTTGACTTGGGATTAACTGGGGGATATTAACTCTGAGACTTCCTGATTTTTGAACATTTCCTTTACATGTTGAACATACTGGGCAACTCTTCTCCTGTGCATTCCTTTTCCTGTGCAGGAGAGAAGCAGATTGTGCTGGCTTACCCTGCCACCACAAGGGAAGCTTGTGCTCTGAGACCACATCCACAAAGAAGCTGGCAAACACTAGAAGCTGTTATCCAGAAGACCTCTTACCAACAGCTCACTGATGAGAGGAACTCTCTCACTTTCCAAGCACTGACAGACAAAATCTTGACAAATAATCTTATATCCAGAAGGGACTACTGAAAGTTCCCAGTCGCACTTTCAAGGCAAATCATTCTTTATTTCTTGTTGTGTTTGTTTGTTTGTTTTTTTTCTTTTTCTGATGACACAGTCTGGGGGACAGTGCTTTTGATGGTAAAGCAAAGAGTGACAGTTTGGGATGTGCCTAGCTGGAGCAGCCCACCTCTCATACATGTCCAGTAGATCTACTTTCATTTGTCCAGTCACGCCCTCAGTCCTCCTCCAGTGCTCCTACTGGTAGTGTATCCCTTCAGATACCCTGCAATCCTCTTTACAGAAACATGGTAGCTAGGAAGTGCTGGATAGAGAGGAGGTCTGCTCCTTTCATTGCTTATGGGCAGAATATATGTTGCACCTCAGAACTCTAAAACTAGCACCTGTTTGCTGCCTATTTGACTCAGCTAGGTAACAAGACTGCTGGACAGCAGATCTACACAGTGCCAGTGTGAAGTAAAGAAACTGAAGCAGATGGGAACAAAAGCTGTTCCACAGCCTAGGGCCCTGCATGACATCATGATGATGATGTGTGAACCCCCTCATCCACTGGGAAGGAGACAATGGGAAGGATACTCAGTTCTCCAGCCCCAAAACACATCCAGCAAGGAGGACAGAGAAATACCTCTCCTCGGCCTCCTACGGCTACACCACTGGCCCTACAGAGCACCCCCAAACAGGGTCACAGACCCGACTCATCTGTAAATACTGATCTGCTTTCCCTGGACAGCATGGTTCCAGTCCTTTGGCCTGGTTACGCTGTCTGGTCTTTCACTGACTTTTTGGGACACTCCACCACTACTCTCAAGGCCCGGGCTTCACACAGACAGGCTTGTGCCATCCAATGGCTTATCACTTTTCCAGAAGAAACATGCCACTCCTGCAGCTTATGTTGCTATGGAGAAAGACAGGGACTTCCTTGGAAACCTGCTCCAAAAGGCAGCTCAGGACTATAATAGCAGGTCTTCCCCCTAGCAGCAACAACACCTTGGGAGTCTGTTTCTGTGACTTCTAAATCACAGGGCAGAGCGAAGTGAAATACACCTGAAGGAATATAATTCCACAGCACTACCCATTCTGTGAGGGGCAAGAACAGAGACAGAGTATACTCTGAATATCAGACCTTATCCCCAGTCTTCCACTATCATCCTCATCTCCCACAGATCATGGTATCATTTTATCTAAATGATATAGGGTAGTTGTACAGTCACCATTTGGCTTTGGCATGGACCAAGCATCATACCTAAAGCATTGCTAGAGAAGAAAAACAAAAGTTACTAGCAATGATAGTTACTGCTGAAACTCTGGAAATGATTGTAATAGTATCCCTTATGATTATTATGACTATGGGCCACTTCAAGTGGATGTGTTTCCTATGTGTTTTTCCTATCTACAGTTCTAGCACACCTGGATTGCTTCCTGAATGCAAGGCGCTGTTACGGATATAAAGGTTGTCAACCCCTCAGAAACATATCGCTCAGTATATCACCTCACAGGCTGCCATGACAATTATGTGGATGATTGAACGCTGGTATGGTTAAAGGCAATGTCCATCGACAATCAAACCAGAAAAAGAAAGTTTTCACAAGACCTTGGCACAATTTGTTTCACACCCTGAAATTAGTTGTTTAGTTGTTGATCACACAGTCTGGAGGATACCAGTCTGGACATGGTGAAGTGAGCTAGATGTTGGTGATCAGAAGCAGCTCAGAAAGCCTCTCATTGTACAGAGGACTGAAAGGAGGGTAGCAGCTTAACTAGGTTTTGGGTAATATCTGTCAAAGCTCTGGCTCTTACAGCTTGGCAGTATTATGAGGGTAAGGTAAAGGGTCCTGATGACAGACTGGGTCCCGGAGATATGTATGGAGCAGATAAATGAGGTGTGAGACAGATGCTAGCTGGCCTGGCTGTGATTGTTCACGGAGCTTGACTGTGTTCCACACAGTGGCACCTGTCGATATGGATAGGGTGTTGCAAGCTGTGCCATCTTCAGAGAGCCTTCAGGAGCACGAATTCAGCACTTGCAGGTACAGCTGCAGTTCTCCTAGCCTTTGCTTTTCATGTCTTCTGGAGCTCTTTGCATGGCTCTCATCCTCTCATTTGCCTGAAAAGAAGCTCTTTGGAGAATACTATTTTCTAGACAGCTTCTGGAGGAAGAACATGTTTTCTCAACTTAACAGGGGCCCATATTTTCAATATCTGTCTAGCTTTTGGCTTTTTGTGATGTTGGTAGCTGCATATTTCTGAGTACTCCACTCTTCCAAATTTGTTGGGGAGACAAGCCCTAGTTTCCTTCAGAAATAACTCCTCGCAGGCTTGTCTACATTTCTTTGGATGTCATCATGGAAGAATACCTCTGTCTTTGGCACTGGTGCCTCTTTTCAGCAGGGGGGGGAGGGGAAACTCCTTTGGATCTGTTCCTTGGTCTCTAATTGTAGAGAGGAACTGTGAGCCAGGGGAGCTATGACAGCCGTGGGGAGATAGCGCA
This sequence comes from Nothocercus julius, assembly GCA_013398735.1. Classification (NCBI taxonomy): domain Eukaryota; kingdom Metazoa; phylum Chordata; class Aves; order Tinamiformes; family Tinamidae; genus Nothocercus; species Nothocercus julius. The sequence goes on from VZSV01000161.1 coordinate 1,752,467, forward strand.
AGAAGAGCTAGATGTGCTGGGAACAGAGGCACTAGTTTTGGTTTCTTGTACTAGTGGTAGGAAGAGAGCCTGAGCCTTCCTTACCCTCTGGACCTGCCCATGAGTTCCATGAACATGGGCTAGTTCCAATAGCCTCAGTCCTCAGATTTCACACAAGTACATGAAAATCCTTAACTTCGGGAACCATTTCTTCTTTGTAGCCATCCTGCAGGAGGCCAAGATCCTCAGAAAGACACCATGTGCCAGGAAGCGAGAGTTGGTGGTTTGTATGCATGGCCGAGGGGCAATCTCAGCCGTTCTGGCTGACTGTGGCTGGCAAGCTCCGCTCCTCACCGAGCTGCAGGGAGGGCCTTTCCTGGGGGGAGCGCCGAGGCTGCCCCGCAGCGCGCCCAGGGGCGCGGGCAGGGGGCGCGCGGAGCTGCGAGGGGCCACGCGCCGCTCCCGACCAGCTCTTACTGTGAAAGGAGCCCCAGCGCCACCCAAGCGGCATCTTCCTCCCCGCCTCGGGCCGCCCTTGCCGCCGCCTCCCCGCCCCTGCTCCCACAAGCCTGGCCCACCAAGGCCGCCCCGCTCCCGCTCCGCCGCCCCAGCCCCGCGGCGGGGCCCGCGGCCCCGGGCCGGCCCGGCCTTCCCTGGCTGCCCTCCCGCAGCAGGCTGGCGAACGCCAGCCGAGCGGAACACGAGGCAGAACAAACAAAACAAAAACAAAACCCCGCACTGTTACAGGGGTCTCGGCCCCCTTGCATCTTGCTTGTTTTTTAATCCACGGGGAGTTTGTTCTTGAAAGCGAGGATCCCGCTTGGCTCGTTCCTGCCGATGGTGGGGCCGGGTCTGGAGAAGCAGTCACTTCACTTTCTGAAAGACCTGCACACAAACCTCGTCCTCAGCTGTCATGCGCTACGGGACAGGCAGGGACGAAAGGAGAGTTTAGCCTGGATCCTGTCTCTCGTCCCCTTCGCCCCCTCTTGCCCCCAGGCTGCTGTGCTGCAAGGCGGAGCTGTGTTTGCCCACTGCAGTTGCCCCTTGCCCACCCCGGCCTGCCCTCCGGCTCGCACTGAGCCTCCCCGTACAGAGCCCCAGCTGATGGTGCTGCACGGCGGGAAAGGGACATCAGCTTCACTGAGCCGAGTTAACTTTTAAGTCGGAGAGGCGGATGTTTGTGCAAGGCGGTCGTTGCCCCTGAGCAGCTGGGGCAGGCGCCTGAGAGGAGATCCAGGGAAGCAGCACAGGCTTGTTGCCAGCCCCCAGCTCCCCGGACACAGGGTGTCTCCCCCCATTCTCTGGGATTTAGCATGCTGCACCAGACCCCTCCTCACCAGATGCAGCTGGTCCCCCTCCAGCCAGTGCCTCCAGCCTCTGTTCCTCTTCTCTCCTAGCTGCTCACACACCAGCTCATCACCTTCCCAGGAGACAGTTGTCTGAAAAAGGAGAGGGGGAGACATAGGCCCAGGAAAAGAAAATCCTAGCAATACTGATTGTCAGGGCTGACATTCACTGTTCCTTTCAGACACATATTAAAATGCAGCCCTTGATCGGGCATTTCTTTTGTGGCTCCTAGGGAGTCTTTGCGGTGCTCTTTGTGATGGGTGAATGACCCCATGGCTCTGCAACTGAGCACTGGTAAGTGCTCTGAGTTTCTGGATTTACAGAGCTTTGCTACAGAGGACAGTATCCTCTGTGCTCCCAAAGAGCTGTTTTTCTAGCACTCTGCTTTGTATCCCTCTGCTGTGGGGTATTTGGTCATTGAATCACTTCCTCCTGGACCTCCTGAATAAGGCCAGCTCTGAACTGGGCTTTCTCCTGGCTCTTGCATCAAAATCTGGGCAAGTCCCTAAATTTCTAATCCAGTCTAGTCCACTGACAAACATACCACCCTGCTTGGGCTTCTCACCTGGCACTTGCGTCCATCTACAGGTCCCAGATCTTCCTCAAACTGGACTCCCACATCAAAATCCATCACATAGTCCCGCAGGGAGGTGATCGTACGGATGATCATGTGATCTCCTGTGTGGATGATCTCTTTATCGGGCTTCAGGAGGCAAACCAGTTTCCGCAGGACCACGTTGATATCTGGAGGATGAGATTGGAGGGGCAAGGTCTGTGCGCTACCCATGTGCCTCCTGCAGAGCTCCTGTACCCCTTATCAGTTGGGAAATTGATATCCCCGGTATCAGCTGGTATGAGGCCATGATATCCCCCTTCCCCTCACCACATTGTGGGGGTATCACAAGCCTAAAAGTGAGAGGCACAGACAGAAGGCCCAGAGAGTTCCCGAATCTTTCCCTCCCCTTGCCTTATTCTTGCTGGCGTAATTGGAGACGGAAGGGAGGAAAGGGGGAGGAAGGAGCGAGAGGAGGCGCGCGGAGTTACCTAAAGCCCGCAGGTAACTGTCCATGTTCTCCTGGGAGACGAAGCGGTAATAGCCGGTGAGGTTGGGCGGCATCCCGGCGCGGAGGGCCCGGCCTGGCGCACAGATCGGCGCTGCGCGGGCGGCGCT
>VZSV01000161.1:1755893-1778819 GCA_013398735.1 Nothocercus julius
CCGCTGTGGGCAGCAGCCGCGCCGCCCTGCGCCGCCCGCGCTGCCCCTCGCTCGCCCGCATCTGTCACGTTTCTGTCCCCGCCGGCCCCAGCACCTCGGGCGTGCTCTGCTGCCTGAGGCGCGCTCACCCCGTCATCCCATCGCTTCCCTCTCTCTTGGGCTACTCGCTCTGTCTCTTTCCACTCTTCTTCTAAAGTCTTTTATACCGGTGTTCCCTCCTCTCTTTTTTCCTTTTTCCTTTTTTTTCCCAACCACTTGTTTTGCTTTTGTTTCAGTTCTCGATCTGTGGGTTTAGCTCTCCCTCCCCTCCCCTCCTTAGTATGCTCAGAGAGAATGTGTTGCCTCTCCACAGACCTCTCCAGTTTTCTGAAACCCATTCCCTACGTCCATCTTTCCAGCCCAGTTCAATGCAGCTGCTATCTGCCTGTAGGAATTATTATGCCGTTATGTGCTAGCTATGCAAGGTGCTTACATAAAACTGTATTTTATTTGCTAAATAATAATAATAAATAACCCTAATGCTGCCGCTCTAACATTCTCAATGCAGATGTTCTGCGATGTTTCTCCATCGAGTGATGGAGAAAGATGTAGGTTGCTAGTGGAGTGGTTGTGGGCACAGACACAAGCTGCCCATGTCAGGGGCGTCAGTGAAGCAACCAGACAGAGTGAGGGGCTCTGAATACATGCAAGGCACTCAAGGGTCATCAGGGAATGTGACATTTTAAAGGTGCTTTCTGTGCTTCAGCAGAGGCAGGGCTAGTTCCGGCTGCAGAGAGCGAGTGCAACACAGAGTGCTGCGTGTTGGCATGGGTATTTATTTGTATTACTCCAGTGCTGCGTGGTCCAGCTGAAAGGCAATGCCCTTTATGCCCTGCTTTTTTCTCTCTTATTTGTGAATTTACATTCTGTGAAACATCTGACTACCTTTGGCAAATGATTTTATTCAGGTACGAGCTTTCTTGAAGCTGGTAGGAGCCTGTTTTTCTAATCCCCAGGAACTCGCTTGCTAAGAAACCAGGCTGGTGATTCCCAAGTTGCAGGTGGATGCAGCAAAGGCTTTATCCTTCTACCACCGGCTTGTTACCCCAGCAACAGGGCATTTTTGGCATTTGTAGCTATGCACCCACCTCGGTGGTGCGGTGCACGGACTAGAGCCGTCACAGCGAGGAAGCTGGTGGGGGCAGCGGAGGAGCTTGGGGAAACGTGGGCATTTGCACACAGGAAGAATTCTGCCTGCGTGCTGAGCAGGATGGATGTTTCTCTGGGTTTCCTACGCAGTGCTTTATAATCTTGATCAATATGGCAAGAGAGAAACCCAAACCTGCAGCCTTCGCTGCTGTGCCAAGCCGTGTTTGCTGGCTCTGCCCTGCTGGTGCATCCCCACTCTGACCTGTGGTCCTGCCTGCTGACCCGCCACCCTGCTGCAGCCGTGTCCCTTGGTCTTGGTGTGCAAAAGTGGCCGTGGCTGAGTTTGTAATGGATGCCGTGCCTTTGGAGTCAATACTTAACTCCATTCTCAGTATGATGCTCTAGGGTACTTGGCTGCAGAGAATGGATTCACATATTGGAAGTAGTGCCCTTGAGGGGAAAGGCTGTGTATTTTACTCTCCACCTACTCTGAGCCATGCTGCGCTCAAAGAATTGACTGGTTGTAATAAATCTTGGTCTCCACGGGATGGGAGAGGGGGGGATTATCTGGGAATGAGGGTTGTAACTAGGCCATGTACTATAATCTCTGAGGCCCATTTGGCAGGGAGTGGGCATGGGGGAGGGGAGGGGTTAATTTGTAATGGTTTTTCTTCTCTTTCCTCCCTTCCCCCTCCCCATTTATTTCTCCCTTCCCTTTCCCGGAGCCTATGTGATGAAGATTAATTTGCTATTTCTGGGCCTGTGACATTTTTTGGAGCCTCCTGCTGGTTGTTGCCTCAGTGCCAAACCTGGCTGGGTTCCAGACGATGGAATAAGCAAGGAGGGGCCAAGGGAATATGGTGCTCGCCATGGAGTGAAGAAGGAAGGAGCAAGAGACTAAGGAGCAAGGGACACTGAAACTAGATTGTTACATGCATAGGAAGGCTGGCTGAGAGTGGGCCTGGGTGTGCATTTGCAGATCCTGCACTTTAGCCCAGAGGATGTGAGACAGGAGTGGTAACGGCTGTGTGCAAGATTGTCCCCTGAGGACACCCCAGGTGAAGATGTATCCTGGGGGCTTTAATTATGAGCTAAAGGGTTTAGCATTTGGAGTCTGACCTCAGAACCAGGCTACTTCTGCCTCTTATTTTTTTATTTTATTTTATTTTATTTTATTTTATTTTATTTTATTTTATTTTATTTTATTTTATTTTTTTAATCTCTTCAGTCTTCTTGGCCCTCCAAATGCTTTTCCACACATGTCTGACAGGATAGTAGTGGGGAGGCCAGAAGGAACACAGTATTTCTGATGAGCTCTCCCAAGAGCGAGGTAGGGTAGAACTGAAGAAAGATAACTCCTTCCTCCCAATGTATTTTTAGCCTTCTTTATTGTCAGAGAAGAAGGTGGGGAGGGGTGATTGTCACCTGCCAGCGGATGACATTCTGCTCTTTCTCTGCTAAACCTGTCATTTGTGGTTAATGCATTCCTGTGCTCCATCCCTTCCCCCAAATCTATCCCAGCAAATAAGCACAAGCCCTGGATTGAAGCTGAGTACCAGGGCATCGTCATGGAGAATGATAACACGGTCCTGCTCAACCCACCGCTATTTGCACTGGACAAGGATGCTCCACTGCGCTATGCAGGTAGGTGGGAACAGCTCTGGGAAGGGTGGGAGGCAGGTGGAGACCTCCAAAGAGACAGAAATAGGGTCAAATACATCCCTGTGCCAGATTCTAAATCTGTTCAGGAAATGACCACCTCCAAACCTTATTCTGGAGGATCTCCCCAGAGAGGTCTAAGGATAATTTTGAATACAAGTTGATTCAGGATCCTGTGAGTTGTTCCATTTGGGGGAGAAATGAGGGTAGAGCCAGCTACTTTTTGATGCAGTTCTGCTATTTACAAAGATGACGTGCACAGTGCTGTTTCTATGAGCGGTGAAGAAACCTGGTAGGGCACAATTTGGTTGCAAGTCCACATAGTGAGCACAAATCTCTGAAAATCCAGACAATGCTTTTCTGAGATTTCTTTTTCCCTTGGTACTTGCTGTATCTGGAACTTCCTCATGCTTTCTCAGTTTCTGGAGAGGAAAGGTTGTGCCTGAGAACTGCACTTCAGGATTTAGATGACTCTATTTGTGATTCCCTGAAGGACTGTGCACATACTGCGTGGGGGGGTGTGAGACATCATGGATCTGCATGCTTTAGCTGCCAGCCTGCAATAAATGGCCTATCTGGCCTCACTGGTGAGGCAAGGAGTGAGAAATAGTGATTGCAGCGTGGTCCCTCAGTGCTGCGCCTGTATAACCTTAATGCAGCCTTGTAACCTCTAGTCATTGCTGATGTTGGTTGTCTGCTTGCCGTGGGAATAGTCTCCAGTAGAGGGCAATCTATACCGTAAATAACTGCAGGAAATGGTAGAAGGAACTCCTAGGGAACCAGCAATTGCACCAGAAAGACGGGTGATAGGGAGAGAGGAGACTGTCAATTATGAAGGAAGAAAGTATAGGAGAGGGAAGTGAGGCGCCATACTGCAAGGATATACGTGCTCAGTGAAAGGAGAACAGGGAAGATGTCACAAGGGATGGAAAATTACAGCTCTCCTCAAGCCTTTCCTTTCTCCCCTTCCTCTTTCTCCGTTTGGGTACCAGGTGAAATCTGTGGCTTCCGGATCCATGGAGCAGGGGTGCCCTTTGAAGCTGTGATCTTGGACAAAGCTACTGGTGAGGGGCTGATCCGGGCTAAGGAACCAATGGATTGTGAAGCGCATAAGGAGCACACGTTCACCATCCAGGCTTATGACTGTGGAGAGGGACCCGATGGGGCCAATACCAAAAAATCACACAAGTAAGTCTGTGTGGTGCTTCCTGCATATTACAAAATACAGTCTGTCACAGAAATGGAGTTGAAAAATGCTGTGGGAGCTCTTCCTGTAGCCAAAAAGATTTTTCTCTAGCTTTGATAATAGTTAATAGTACTCAGAGAGGAATATGATGGTCCTGTTCACTGACTCTGTGAGCTATATGAGTGAATACACTAGAAATGAGTGTTTGATAATTGTTCCTAAGGATAGTGCCATATGTTGCTGCATACGCAGGAGGTCCAGATTTTATTTTCAGTCTTTTTTTTTTTTTTCCTCTTTCTTTGGGATTGGAAACCTTTGCCCAAACTCCTGTGGGCCGACACTGCTGTGCTGGAACCCAGGTCCCTTTCCTTTCCTTGCCTCTGATGGTTGGAACTGAAACTACTGCACTTCTCCTCTTCCTCTTGCAGTGATCTGCAAGGAATTTTAGGTGGTGTTTCATTCCTCATCAACCGATTAATTCTTGCTTATGTTTCTCTGCACCAGGGCCACTGTGCATGTTCGAGTAAATGATGTGAATGAGTTTGCTCCTGTCTTTGTGGAAAAGTTGTATCGTGTGGCGGTGACTGAGGGAAAGCTGTATGATCGCATCTTGCGTGTGGAAGCCATTGATGGAGACTGCTCACCACAGTATAGCCAGATCTGCTACTATGAAATCTTGACCCCTAACATTCCCTTTCTGATTGACAATGATGGTAAGAATCTGGACTGACCATGCCCATGTCCATGCCACACTCCCTTTCTGCCTTGTTCTCTCTCTGCCAGTCCCTCTTGTTGGCAGCTGTGTGCTGCATGAGCTGTGATTCCTCTTCTATTCCTTTCCTTCTATTCCTATTCTATCCTTTTGCAGAGGTGCAGCAGCCATTTCATGAGATGCTGTAGCGTGTTACAGAGAGGCAGTCCTTTTGGCTGTTTTTGTAGTTGATCAAAAGTAAGAGTGTTTTCTAGAAGGAACATCTTTGAGGAGGCTGTCTTTCTTCTCCTTTGACCTCCCTTTCTTTGTTAAACAGGGAACATTGAGAACACTGAGAAGCTGCAGTACAGTGGAGAACGTCTCTACAGATTCACAGTAACGGCTTATGACTGTGGAAAGAAGCGGGCTTCTGATGATGCTGAAGTGGAAATACAAGTGAAACCCACCTGCAAGCCCAGCTGGCAGGGTATGAAAGCTTCAGATAAAGTCCTGTCTTTCCTTTGCATTTGCTGAACTGCTTAGTCCTACTGAATGGGGATTTTTATATATACATGTATAACCTTGTGTGCATGGCTAAATTCTGGCACCCACCTATCAGTCCCATCTAAGGTCACTGTACTGCAAAACTACCAGAAGGCAATTCTAACATGGGGAAATGATTCCTTGTATTACAGGGAACTACTGTGCACTTGATAAGGCCCATAGACTGTATTCAGTACAGATTGATTTCTTTGTTCTGCTCATCTTGAGAATCTTGGCTATTCCAGATGTTTTATGTGTCCGCAGATTCAGCTAAGTCAATAGAAATAAGGGTTGATCAGCAGATAAATCAGCTTTGCCTGATAAGAGAGGTTAAAAACCAAGGGGCTAGCTGTAGAAGATGAGAATTTGGACTCTGTGCTTCTGGGATCCCCTTGCAGTGATTCCAGCCATGTAAGGTTGAATGGGCTGATTTTTCAATGCAGAAAGGGACAAAAATGTCTGTTTTTGGCTCGGTTCTAGATGTCATTTGTGTGAACCAAAATGTTCTGGCCTCGAATCCTTGGCAGGACCTAACTCCTTTTTTTCCCTTTCACTCTCTTTTGCTAGGCTGGAACAAGAGGATTGAGTACACACCGGGTGCAGGCAGCCTCGCGCTCTTTCCAAGCATTCACCTGGAGACCTGCGATGAGCCCCTGTGGAATATCCAGGCCACGGTGGAGCTGCAGACAAACCACGTGGCTAAGGGCTGTGACCGGGATAACTACTCTGAGAAATCACTACGCAAGCTCTGTGGTGAATGATTCTTTCCTGAGCCAAGAGCAGTTCTGACTAAACACCCTGCCCTTTTCCCTAGAGGGAGGCACAGTAATAGTGCTATACCTCACACAGGAGAGTTGCTGAGGTGCAATCCTTATATCTGTTGTGGTCAGCGATGTAATGAAGACACCTAGCTCATCTGGTGCTCTGAGGGCAATGAGGACCCTGCCTATATTACTAAGGGATTCCCAATGCTCTCCATGCTGGAAAGTTGGAGATTTCTGTTCACTATCTTGATAGGCAGAGTCTGTGGGACTTTCCTCAGCATACATGGAAAGTCACCATTTTGCTCCACGTTTCCCTTGTGCTCTGGGAAGTTACATTGGGCCTTCCAGCACCCTTTTTTTTTTTTTTTTCTGTGCCCCAGTTCCCAGGCTCCTCAGTCTCCTGTTGTGACGTTCCTGACTATTTCCTTCTTGATAGGTGCTGCCCCAGGAGAAATCGACCTGTTGCCTGTGCCTAGCCCAACAGCAAACTGGACTGCACGGCTCTCAGTGCACTACAGCCAGGACAGCAGCCTCATCTACTGGTTCAATGGCAGCCAGGCTGCCCAGGTGCCTGTGGTGAATGGGCTGAATGCCCAGGAGGGGCTGAGTGACCACTTCACCCTGTCTGTATGGATGAAACATGCTGTGGTGCCTAGCAAAGGCAGGAGGGAAGAGGAGACGGTGATCTGCAGTACAGTGCAGAGTGGTGAGACACTTTTCCTGAGAGCTGACACTTCTGCCCACTTCTAATTTGTTAGAAGGGATTGTACCTGCAGGTGGAAAACTCTCTATTCCAGAATGGGATCTGGGAAGGGGTCTGTCCTTAGGAACGTATCTTTTCCAGCCTGTCAGTTCCTATCACAATTCTGGGGAACAGTCAAGCCCACTGTGAGCGTGTGGTGCGGAGTGCCAATCATAGCATATGTTTCTGGGCTTTGGGCAGTGACACTGCTTTGAGTAGCAATATATAACCCCCTGTGCTTGCCTTCTTGCAGAGGATGGCTACTCACATTACTCTCTGGCTGTGCATGGCTGCCGAATTTCTTTCCTATATTGGCCATTGCTAGAGAGTGCAAGACCTGTGAAGTTCCTTTGGAAGCTGGAACAGGTCAGGAAGTGTTTGACTTCTCTTCTTGTTCTTTTCCCCTCTTGCTCTTGCTAATCCCTCCTTACGCTGTCCACTATAGGTCTGTGATGACGAGTGGCACCATTATGCTCTCAACCTTGAATTCCCCACTGTCACGCTGTATGTGGATGGAGTCTCTTACGACCCTGCTCTCATCCATGACAATGGTCTCATTCATCCCCCACGGCAGGAACCCTCCCTCATGATTGGAGCCTGCTGGACTGGTGAGTGCCCACTTCCTGACCTTTGCTCTTCCCATAGGGGAAACAGGGGAGTGGAGGGAGAGCCGGAAGAGATGGAAGAAACACTAAGACCAGGTTAAGGACCTAGTCAAGGCGCTACCAGATTAAAAACAGTGCTGTGGAGATGAAAATCCATCTTTCCAAGGTCTTCCAGTTCTCCTACAAGAATGGAGCTAGACAAAACCAAAGGAATCTGGTTAATTTGTGCTATCACTCCAGCAGAAACTGCCAGGAAGTCAGACCTTTCTTGTAGTCCTGCTTCTGCCTGGTCAGGGATATTAATCAGATTGGTACACTCTCCTGGAAGCATCTGAGTTTTAAAGAGTGGCAAAAGTGGCTTTGTTAAGAATATGGCTAGGATCAGTGATAAATGAGAACCACTTTGTTCCTAGAATAGGTGTCATTATTAAAGGAGAAAAAAACCCCTTTCTTTTATTAGTAAGTCATCTACAGTCTCACCATCACCTTCATGAGAGGGACCATGCCATCTCTCTTTTAGGATGTACTCTCTGTAGGATTGAAGGGTGCGCTGTGTGGCACGTGATTCCAGAGCTGTTCTTTTGCAATAGGTGATACCAAAGCTTGCTTGGCCCTCAGTCCACCCTCTTCCAAGGCCTCATTGCTTGTCTCAATGTTCTTCTTTTGCAGAGGAGAAAAACAAAGAGAAAATCAGAGGAAATGAGAGCTCCACAGATACTGTACAAGGTAGGGCAAAAAATAAGGTATCTGTCTGCCTCTCTTCACCATGCATGACTATCATTTCTTGCATTGCCTTTCTCGTACAACTTCCCTGCCCTGTCCCAGTCCTGCCACCTCCCATCGTCTTGGGAGGAAACTCCCTATTATCCGACAAACTGATCCTTGACATCTTGATCTCTGTGAAGCATGAAAAGGCCGATGGGAGGACTACAACCTGTTTTGAGAGACCGAGTTTGTTTTTCATGTGGAGAATAGAATGGTCCTCATGCCTGGTCATTGAGGTTGGTTTGTGAAGAACATAACAGATCTTTAAGACATCAGGAGATGTCACCTCATCCCTAACTGTCTATAGAGCATATCATTTTTTTAAAAAAGCCCTCAAAGAAACTGGTGTGAGAAGGGGAGAAGAAATTGTTTCCATATGGTATTCAGTGGTTTGGCAGAAACTTCTCTACACTACCCACTGTTCGCTGCCCTAGTCTTTCTCTCAGTCTGTTTTTCTTGCTCTTCCTTCTGTCTCCTAACTTTAACAAACCCCGTCTTTGTTGTCCTTGTTCTTCTCTTCCATCTACTCCTACGTTTCTCTCTCTCTCTCTCTCTCTCTCTCTCTCTCTCTCTCTCAATCTCTCTCTCTCTCACCCCTTTAACGTTTATATGACCCTCATTGTTGCTTTTGTCTTCTCTCTCTTCCTTTCCTTGTCTCTCACACCCCTCACCTCCCATGGTTCCCTCAGGAGATCCTCTGCCGATACACCACTACTTTCATGGTTACTTGGCTGGCTTCACTGTGCGGCCTGGCAGCTTGGAAAGCCGGGAGGTTATTGAATGCCTCTATGCCTGCCGTGAGGGCCTTGATTACAGTGACTTCGACAGTCTGGGCAAAGGGATGAAGGTATGCTCATCTCCACAGCCTGCATGGGTCTCCTCCACTCTCCTTCCTGCTTTACTTCCTAGGACTTTGCCTGCTCCCACACTGCAGACAGCTCCCTAACTTTCTCCTTTGCATCTCTCTCAACCTGGATTTTGTCCTTCAGTATTATACCCTGAGTATTTTTTTCAACCCCTAGGTTCATGTGAACCCCTCTCAGTCCCTGCTTACCTTGGAGGGTGACGATGTGGAAACCTTCAACCATGCGATCCAGCACGTGGCTTACCTGAACTCACTGCGCTTTGCTACTCCTGGAGTCCGGCCGCTCAGGCTCACCACCACCGTCAAGTGAGTGGACAGAGCAGCACCTCTGGCTATGCTCAATAGGAATATTACCTCTCTTTTGGCTAAAATTCACTCCCACACCTTGTACTGTACTTATGATCGATGGCCCTGCATAGTTAAGAATTTTTCAAGAAAATAAGCATTAAAATATCCACATTCTTGCCTGGGGTTCATTCAGGTGTAGGAGAACTTCTGCATTCGCTCATGATGTTCCAGGCATGTGGGCTGGTTTTAATTTTCCTCTGCAGTGTGTGGATGTCACCAAGTCACCTGAAATATAGTGATGTCATTCCCAGCACATCTCTCTTTCTTTCTTGCACAGCAGGCTACAGGGAAGCTTTTGGAAGACTACCAGAAAAAATAATCTCTTCACTGGCAGTAATGGGTGGGAGATGCTCTTTGGCAATGGGGTGGGTAGAATCTAGGGCCAACTCCTGCATTCTCCTTTTCTCTTTCAGGTGTTTCAGTGAAGAGTCCTGTGTCTCCATTCCTGATGTGGAAGGCTATGTTGTGGTGCTACAGCCTGATGCTCCCCAGATCCTGCTGAGTGGCAATGCTCACTTTGCTCACCCTGTGGCAGACTTTGAGGCTCCTGATGGGGTTGCCCTGTTCCCCAACCTCCAGATCACCTGCTCTATTTCTCACCAGGTGGAGGCCAAGAAGGATGAGAGTTGGCATGATACTGGTGAGTGGAATAGTGGGAGAGGTATAAGACAAACCAGAAAGATGAGCAAGTGATGCTGTTCTTAATAGAAAGCAGAGCCCCTCATGATGCCCAACCAGGAGAGAGCTTACAAATATAGAAGCAAGGCATATTGTCTGTAAATATGTAGGGTAATCAGTTCTTAGTCCTTTCTGCTCCTCCTGGTACTTTTTCTGTCTTCACAGTTCCTTGCCTTACTCCCTCCTCCTCCTTTCACGGGCTGCTGCTTCCTAATCCCTTTCACATTTTGTCTGCATTTCCCCTTACTGAATCTAGCATTGGATTTTATTCCTCTTCTCTCCACTCACGCACTTCCTCAATCTCCTCCTACTCTCATCTCTCCTGCTTCCCACATTTCTTTGCTCTCCAGACTCTTCCTGCATTACTTATTGCTAAAAATCTCCAGTTACTTTCCTCATACCCTATAATACCTTGTCTCTTATTTTCCCTCCATTGCACACAGATTCCTCCTCTGAACTCTATTCTACATGTACTTTCACCTCTTGTGTCTCTCTTCTGCTAATCAGATTCTTTGCTCTTAGTTTTCTTTTTAAGAGTTAGAGATATGGCTACCTTTCCTGCAGATGCTCTGGATGTGCTTCCCTGTTCGCTTAAGTTAGTTCTTAGTAGTCTCTTCTCTGGGGCCAGCTTTGCCTTTGTTTATTCAATGACAAGTATCTTGACTTAGGCCAGGTAGGTCTTAGCCCTGCTGGAGGGCTAAAGAGCCCTGCTAGAGGGCTAGAGCCCTGCAGTAGTTGTTGAAAGTGGTTGCCATTTTGAGTAAGATAGGATCTCAAACAGAATTACCAGCAATGTGAGATACAGAAAAGCTTTCAAAAGCATTCAGTGTCTGGGAATGTGATATAGTTGTTGCTAATTTGCATTATCAGCACACTTCTTATAGCCAAGATGTATTATCATGAAGCAATCCCATAATGGTATGTTGTTCTAAAATAGAGGGATTTTATTATGTGCATAAATAATATCATTAGAAGCAGGGGGACCCCTGCAACAAATAATTAGACAGTGATTTTACTCAAGATCAGTGCGAGCAAAGAGAAGTTGTTATATATGATGTGGGTGCTTCTAAGTAAGTGGGTACCATTATAACTACTGCTTAGATTCACATCTGTCTGCCTTTCTGGTTGTCTCTTTCCTGTCAGTAACAGACACACGAATGTCAGATGAGATTGTGCACAACCTGGATGGCTGTGAGATCTCACTGGTGGGAGATGACTTGGATCCAGAGAGGGAATATCTGCTGCTGGATGGGGCAGGCTTGCAACAGCGGGGCCTTGAGCTTGTTAACACCTCTGCCTACCTCACCATCACAGGTACGTCTTTTCCTTGGCCACAGTTGTCTTTTTATGCCTCTTTCACTGCCTGTAAGGCACCACTGGGAGAAGCACTTAACCTGCTGTTAGAGATGCTCTGGTGTTCTTTGCAAGGCTCTGAGAAGTAGCTGGTCTCTGAATTGCTAGCTTTTGAAGTCCCAGAGCACTTCCTTGGAGAAACGGCTTCTGCAGCACACAGTGCTAGGGCATAGTGTCTGAGATCTTACTCAGCCTTGCATCATTCCTCATGACTTTCTGCTGTTGCCCTTGAGGTTTGATGTTCTCAGATGTCAACAACACTGGTGCAGTGCTTGTGCCCTCTCCAGAACTTGACAGGACTGTTGCTCTAGGTATTTTATTCCCTTTGACATCTAGCAATGCAAGCAAGGATTTCAATAGATCCTTTGCAGCCATTTCCAAAACTGCTCCCTTCTACGAACCCGCCATTGCCTTAGATTTCTCCATAGTTCTTAGATTCTACTGGACTGTTATGCTAGATAACATAGAAGCCAGAGCTTCCTCATCCGACAGCAATTCTCTCTTCTTGGTCTCAGGGGTGGAGAGCATTGCAGTATATGAGGAGATACTACGCCAGGTCTCATACCACATCATCCACGGTGCTGCTCTTTATGAAAGGAAATTTCACCTGTCCTGCACTGAAATGAATGGGCGCTACTCCAGCAATGAATTTACTGTTGAGGTACAGGATCAATGTATGCACGTGCTGTTGCTTCTGTGTGCACGGAGAGGAAGTGGTGCACAGGAATGCACGGCTATATTGGTGGGGTCACAGTGAACACAGGGCTAAGTCTCACTCTCCCTCACTCTGGTCTTTCTGTAGGTGAATGTCCTCCACAACATGAACCGAGCTGCTCATCCTAACCATATTCTGAGTTCCCAGCTGTTCATGCACCGAGGCCATCACTTACCCCCAGAGTTATCTGGGCACAGTTTGGCAAGCACCCATAGTGATTCTAGTATGTAACTCTATCTTTTGGTTTTATTCTGTTGGATCAGACTGTTCGTTTTCTCATATCCTGGTAGAATCTATAGCACAGGCCTCATTTCAGGAAGTTCTAGGAATTTTAAGTATAATGTCCTGTCCCACTCTTCGTTAGCAAGTCGACTGAAGTCTGGATCAAATTGTGTTTTAGAGCTTGGTGTGACAATTATTCCCCTTTCTTGTGTTGCTTTTCTGATGTGTGTAGAAGTTGTTTAAGACCTACACATGGGAAGGACTAAAAAGGTAACCATGAGCTGATACTATTCCATGTGTGCATCTTGCAAATGTGCTATGTAGGCCTGGGTGACATGATTTCACAAAGGAGTGAAGAGAATCAAGACTGGCACTGCTCGCAGAGTAGATAGAACTAGATGGTGATCAGTAAGACAAAAATATAGGAGACAGGACCCTGCAGACAGGAGGCCATGAGGAAAATTCTTGCTTGCAGAACAGAGAGAAAGGAGGATTGAAACCCAGACCAGAAATCATATTTGTTGGTTTGACCTGGTAGCTCTGTGCCATAAGCATGAAAGCAGCCTAATTGGTTCCTCCTGGTTGTGAAAGCTCAAGGTCTGTTATAGAAGACCCTGTGTCATCTTTGGCCCTGTCTGTTGGGAGTGTGGGTGCTATCTACGCCTTTGCTTCTTCTTGCAGCAGCTGACTCAAGGCTGGTGCAGTCTGCAGCTGGAACTGAACTGCAGGGATAGCCTATGTGCTGGGAGAGCCCAGGAGGTCTGCCTTTGGCCCTCCCTTCCCCAGCTCTCCCCAAGGACTGCAGAAGCAGCCAGGAAGAGTTGGCCCTGGCTGTACAGAATCATGCAAGCTAAACCCAGGAACTACTATGAGATAAATTCTGCTTACCTCAAAATTGGACTGAAGTCATGCAGCTCCTACAGCAAGACATGATGTTAGTGCAACCTGGGAAAACGTGCAGCGCGGAGGATGCAGTGGCAGAAGGCCAAAACTGCCTGTGCCCAGGTGGCAGCGGCAGAGTCAAGACATATTCTCACCTAAACCAAGAATGCAAGCTCTGCCCAACAATCCTGGTTTCCATAGGCTAGGAGTGAGTCAGGTTGGAAATACAGGTTCACGCGACAGATTCTGACTACTACTACTTTTCTCTCCGCAGTGGTCCCCAGTGCAGCCACTATCATCATTGTGGTATGCGTGGGCTTCCTGGCACTCATGGTAATCCTGGGCATCCTGCGTATCCATTCGCTTCACCGCCGGGAAGCAGGGCAAGAGGCCCATGAGGCTGCTGCAGGAGGGCACACTGGTACGAGCAGCAAAGATGGTGACATGTTCTGGGATGATTCAGCCCTCACCATCATAGTTAACCCCATGGAGGTGAGAAGCAACGACAGCGGGTTGGCCTGGGGGGTTGCATCTTTTGTCTCACCCCATGTCTCATCTTCACAGTCCTACCAGAGCTGCCAGGAGAGGGCAGCAGAAAGCAGCGACGGCAGAGCTAGCCAAGGCCTGGAGGAAGATGATGACAGCAGTGACTCGGAGTCACCCGACTCCCCAGACAGCAACGATGTGGACGACCGACACATCCTAGGCAAAAGAGATGGCTCTCACCACTTCTAGGAGCCTTAAAAAAATCATTCCAGTGGATCCCCACACTATGTGACTGGAAGGAGAGGGTGTCTTATTTTAATCTTCTCCTTCCCCCTACCTTGTAGACATACTCTCCTCCCTCATTTCTGCCTTCCATGTTCCTTCCTCTTCTGTCATTCTCATTGTGGACATTCCCCACATTACAGACCTCCCCATTTGGCTCTCTAGAAACACGTATTAGAGCACTTGCATCTGACAGCGGCACAGTTCAAACTATGATGAGGAAGGAGGGGCTTGGAAAGAGTAGAAAACCGGAAGAGGAGCCAGACGTAGGGCTCAGAGTGGGGTCTCTTGCAACCCCTCTCCACTCCCCAGATATTATATATATATATTGTATATTTTTTCAATGTTGTCGTTTGAGGTTTATTCTTGTTTCATGCAAAAAAAAAAAACAAAAACAAAAAAACAAAACACTGCAGCTTGTGTCGCTTTGTAAAGTTGTCGATACTCCTAAAATAAACGAAGGAAGGAAATAAGAATGACGAAAATGAAATGGATTTTAAAATAAATGGATTTAAAACAAAATGTTCGGGGCTTCCATGGCTTTTCACTGTGAGCAGGGAAAGAAACATCCAGCATCATCTTTGGTGTAAGACTGGAGGTTGTCCAGCAATATTTAAATAATTGCCATATGTCTGTGAAGGATTCTATGTGTGTGTGCATGTGTTAGAACATGAAAAACATATCACTCCTGTCCTTTTAGAGAGTCAAAATACTCTCTTTGCAAAGAAAATGTTGCCTCCCAGGACATGAGGTCTAGGAACCCAGAAGAGCAGAAGGCATCCCAGGCTGTAGCAGACAAATGTAACACAGGGTATTCTTTGATTACAGAATAAAACAATGCTCATTCCATACAGGCAGTGTGTCATCAGTACAAACAGCTCCAATCCTCTGTTTTGTCCATTTTTTTTTTTTTTTTTTTTTCTCCAATCTAGATCCACTTCCTTTATCAGCATAAAAGTGTATTTCACACCAGGTATTCCAACTTGTAGCGTATCGGCCCTAGCGCTTCTGAGGGAAGTGGTTGTCCTCTTCTTTCCGTTGCTCAGTTAAGGGGGTGCAAGAACAGTACATGCAAGCAACACAAGGCTACGAGCTCAGGAGCATGAACCATTAGGGTAGTGCTTCACTGCAGGTTGTGCTTCTTCCCTTCATCTACTTGGTCCACTTCCTCCGACACAGCTAAAGGAAGCTGCCTGACGTTTCCAAGGGCCAATGGTTACATTGTGCTGAGAACCTGACGGAAGACTCTGCATTAAGATCTCTGCTGGCAGCCAAGGTGGAGGAATCCTCTTCAGGAGAAGGGGACAGCACAGTCGGCAAGAGTTTAAGAATCCCTCTGTGGGCGTGAAAGGTCGCAAGATCTCTGCTTATCTCGCCACATCTCTCACAGACGTCTTCACTCTAGTCCCATTCTTAAAGTCAAACTGTGCCCCTGCGTAGGGGTTCCTGGTTCCAAATAAAGTGAAGATTCTGAGGCTAAGATACCCACACACTTTCCCCTCTATCTCCCTTCCCCATCCTCCAGTTCCATACCCTTGCTTTGTACAGGGAGCTAACAGTAGGCACTGTCAAACCAATACACTGACACCTTGAAACACTGCAGGAGTTCAAGTCTCCAGAAAGAAGGGCTACATTATGCACGCTGGAGCTGCAAGTCTCACACAAAATAAATTCCTGAGAACGCTATGTCTGGTGAAGGCTACCCAGACCGGCCATGCACTGGAAAGCACCGCCTCTCAGACCACGGAAAGGGCCCCAACCTCAGGAGCGCGAGGCCCCTCAAGTCCAGCAGCCTCAGCCTGGTACTGCAGTGTGCTTACAAGGTGGAGGAGGCCAGATGAACAATGAGTTCGTAAGTAGCCATCATGATAGCTGTGTTGGGAATCTGGCGGATCAAATGGGCCAGGAGCCCTCGATATAAAGCCAGGGGGCCCTCTTCATGGACCACAAGTTGCAGAGTCTGTATAAAGGCACGGTAGCGGGAGCCTTCCTCTCGCAACCGTGTCCGAATGACCTCTGAAGAGACAAAGGAGGAAAGCGATATTAGCAGACTGATTCTATAGGCAATGGATCACACAGCAAGAGACAAAGAAACAAGGAGAGTGGCCCCACTCACCATGTGGGTACGCAATGCACGAGGCACATGTTTTGGAGACAGCAGCAGCTCCCATTAGTCCGAAGAAATCATGGTTGTTGGGTGGAAGTTTAAGCGGTGGGGACAGGGAATGACAGCCACTCTTGAGCTGCTGCTTCAGTGCTTCATATATGACAAAGTGTATGATGGTCTCTGACACGCCAGCATAGGAGGCACTGATGCCCCGGTAAAAGCCCCGCAGGCCTTCAGTGCGGTACACACGCACGGCACACTGGAGGGCATTACTGCCCAGCTCCCCCTTCGCCCTGCAGGGGGAAGGGAAGGCAGACGGTAGGAGCTGCACGTTGCTTCACTGACTTCAAATGCTGCTGTGAACACAACTACATCTGCAAGCATGCCCTGAAGACATGTTCTGCAGGCAGGTCCCAACCCGTCCCCAACCCTATCCCCAAACAAGCCTTAATTTGCCCCAGAGTGGCTCTAATTGCTTGCCTTACCTGGCTTCCAGTTGCATTCTCGTTTTCACCAACCAGATAGGGTTAGTCAGTGTAGAAGAGGTAACTCCTGGAGAACAGAAGAGAAAGACAGCAGTGAACACCAGGATCATGCTGACATTCTGTGGGCAGTTCCTGATCTACGAGCTCTACAAATGCTGCACATGTCTGCAATTTGAGAAAGACCTTGAGTTCCCTGAGAGAGGAGACATTCAGAGCAAACTGTTTGATCCTCTCTCTCCCCACATCCCATCCTCTGTCTGGTGGTTCCTAAACTCCTCTACCTCCTCCCGCTCATAGCCCTACTACAGGCCCAGCTGTGACAGAGGCAGGAAACAACAGACCAAACTTGTGAGGACAGACAATTCTGTACAGCACTGTGAAATACCCAGAGATATAATTCTGTGAAGGGTCTAAATTACACATTGCCTTTTCCCCCCCTCACACCTGAATGGAGCTCTTTTCCTGACAGCTGCTAAAGGGCTAAAGAGTAAATCCATGACTTCAAGTGAGGAGTCTAAAGAAAAATGAATAAGGAGAAAACATTTGTTTATGGAAGAAACTCCCTGCTGCATGTGGGAAGGGAGAAAGCTTCAGTGGAGGGAGCAGGACTGAAGGAAGCAGCAAAGGGGAGTGGTGAAACCTCTCACACAGACAAAAGGACCTCTTGGCTCTCGTTTGGGACAGAAGAGGCTCACCTGCACAGGCTGCTGACAGCATATGCACTTTCTTGGACTCTGGTACAAGAACAGCATTGAGTCTCTCCTTAGCACCAGAATAGGCAGCAAAATAGATAGCCCTGATTGAAAAGAAATACAGTGAGGTTACAGCTCACAAGGAAGAGCAAGAACAGCAGTGCTGTGGGGCCTCACTCCAACTTTGCTTCTTCTCCGCATGGGTTTGTCTAATGTGATCTCAGATATCACCTGCACTTGGCCTGCAGCCGTCATCTTCCCCTTCAGCTGTGACCAGGTTTAAAAAGTAACTGGGTGAAAGGGTCCTGTGGCACAATGAACTCAGGACCTTGGCTGCTTTCCAAAGGTAAGGAGGTACTTTAGAAACATGCATGTGTATGGCATGGGCTATCCTTGGGGAGAAGCACTTACCGAGAAGGAGCAACCCCAACAAGATTTGGGCCCAGGCCTCGGAACAGGGATCGCACACCTTCTTTCTCAAGGATAGCCCTATGGAAGTAGATGAACAGAGAAATCAGGAAAACACCTAAACTGAAGGCTTTCCTGTTCCTCCTTCCTCTTCCTCTTCTACAGGTCCCTTCCAATCTCAACCATTCTGTGAAGCACAGTTCCTTCTGTACTTCAGTCTCCTTTCTCCATCTTCAGTGCTCTTTTTTTTTTCCTGCCCTACTCTCATTTTCTCTCCAGTCACTCCTCTGCTCTCCTTCAGTTGCTTCTTCCTATTCCTGCTGATAACATCATGCTGGGTGTGATGCAACTACTAGCTGTGAAACTTCCCCCAGCCCCAGCAGCTGCCTTGCAGGCTCAGAATTTAACACACAGATCAACTGTGATGAGTTGTGTCTGTGCTCATTATGAAACTTCTCACCACAGCTACAGATTGCAGAGCCTCCATTCAAACCCCACTTCCACTTCTCTCCCCATCTGACAGCCAAACTTTCCCGTCCCTGCCACTAACATGCACGCTACCCCATGCTACTCACCTCAGCAACTTGAGCACTCCCGGGGCTGGTGACGCTGGGTGCATCAGCCTCACGCTCATGCCCGGCAGCTGTATCTCGGGGAGGCACACAGGCCGCAGCGTCAATTGGGATGACTGTAGCCGTGTCTTCACCACCTCCAGGGGGCAGGTCAGGATGGCTCCCGCTGTGCCGCCACACCTAGAGCAGAAAGAGAGCGCAAACGCATGCTAGGAGTGACACTTGGGCAGGAAAAGGCACTAATTCCGGCCCTCCTCTTTGCCCGCCTCTGCCCTGCAGTGCTTTTGGGTCCCCTGGTCTGCGTCACATCTGACCTCTTGCTCTGACACTGATTAACGTAACGACGGCCTAGCTTGGGACATCTCCTGGCAGCCTCACTCAGAAACCAGCATTTGAGACAAACAGTCCCAAGTCCATAGGACCTCAGCTCAAACCTGCTGATCTTTGCATTCAGAATTTCCCAGCGCAAATAATGCTTCTGCCCAGTCTCGCTGCAACGCCTTTGGCTGGGATCACTGGGCACAGGACCTCACACCTCCCCGGAGAAACACCGGCTCCCAGAGGCAGCCCAAACTCTCCCTCCCCTCCGCCTGCCTGCTTCTTTCAATCTGTAACCTATTCAGGCCCGTATTTGCAAGGTCCTGTATTTAAGATGTGCATTTTCTGCCAACAGCCAGGCTCACACCCCCCAAACTTGCCTAATGAAAAAGGACCCTGACCTACAGCAGAAAGAAGCTTTTTTTGGAACTCGTGAATCATCAATCAACTTAGTCATACTTAAAAAGCACTGAGACGACACAACTCAAGACAGTTACATGTAAAGGTACAGGCCAGAGTGCTGAAAAATTAGGTTTGAAACAATCTTTACAGCTCTAAGCATATACACCGAGCAGCTCATATATGCCTTTACTTTGGGCACTTCATTTACTGCTGCTTGCAGGTTAGGAGAAAAAAAAAATAGGCCTTGGTTCCTCTTACAACAAAGTCCAAGAGGTGACATTCTAGCAGCTAAGTAAGTCTAAAAACAGACAGTGATACCAGCAACTACTTATGCTACTTCACTGCATTCCTGCTGCTTTCTCAAGCCTTTTGCAGATCTGTGCAGCTCTGATGGCAAATCAGCATCGATTTTCCCCAGAAGACACTACAGCTGGTGAAGTCTAGGGATTGAACCTGACCAAAGAAGATAACTTGGGTTCAGGTTGTGGATGCTCCTTCTCTGGAGATCTTCCCAACCCGCCTGGCTGCCACCCTGTGCCCTGTGCTCTGGGTGTCCCTGCTGGAGCAGGGGGGCTGGACTGGATGATCTCTGGAGGTCCCTTCCAACCTCAACCAGTCTGGGAGTCTGTGATTCTGTGTGACTAAGCAACCTGGCTCGGGTCCTCTGGATAAGCAGCTCAATACGGAATGCCAGGCAGCCTACTTAACGAGACAGGAGTTATGTGAGGCAGGTCTTCCC
Source organism: Nothocercus julius (assembly GCA_013398735.1). Taxonomy (NCBI): domain Eukaryota; kingdom Metazoa; phylum Chordata; class Aves; order Tinamiformes; family Tinamidae; genus Nothocercus; species Nothocercus julius. The sequence continues at coordinate 1,775,531 of VZSV01000161.1, forward strand.
AAGAGACCACATTTATTCAGGTAACTAACAGTTATTACCATGGTTTCCACTGATTTGCCTGGTACAGACTCCAGACTTGCATGCCTGTTGTTTTCTGGATCAGAAGTGTAGTTTCCAGCTCAGGAAAGAATTGAGTGCAGTGGTGACAGATCAAGGAGTCTCAGAAGTCTGAATAAATGCTACTATAAAAACAGTTTCAACTTCTTATCTAAAAACTTGGCAAAAGGTACAATAGGATGACGCAGAAACAATTGCTTATTACCGTAAAGATTTCTCTCTGGAACTGTGCATGAGGAGACATAACTTTTTGTAACATCTGGGTTAACTTCTTCAAAAAGCCCCTGGAAAGAGCACACCGTGGTCTGCACTGAAGCAACGCCAAGCACCTGCTTAGGCATGGTGAGGATATGCATTTGAGCCCATTCCCCAAATGTGTATGAAAGTTTCCTGAGTTCAGCCTCCTTAAGCTACCAAAAAGCGCAGTTAATTTGGGAGAATTTTAAAAGCAAGAGTAAGAAATTGTTGTTAAAGAAATTGTTGCTCCTTGACACAGTGATTGTTTAATCAGCAGTTAGAAAGCCCAAGGAGAAGGGAGGATTTCTAAACCAGAACGGCTAAATGCCAAGACTAAGGAGAATTTTTCAGGGAGAACCCTGACTAAACTAAAGCTATGGACACAAAGTGTCCCAGTTGTTAAAAATAAATAAATAAATAAATAGGACAGTAATAAAAGACAGTAATGGCCTCAGCGTATGAAAGGTGTTTGTCTCCAAAATTTTTTGGTTTCAGGAGAAACAAAAGACAACATACTCTTCACAAAGAGAGGAATTCCTTTCTAATCCAATATTAATGAAGACAAAATGGAATAAAATCTAGTAGAATCAAACGTTTTTTAAAATCAGCAAGACTGAAAAAACTGTGGACAAGGATACTAAAAGAGCTGATTGAGGACACTTCTTGCCTACAGATTTAAATGCTTAATAAATCTAAAATCACTGGGAAAATCTACTAACCTAAATCACTGGGAAAATGTACTAACCTAGAAGAGTGATAGTTACTTAAAAAAAAAAGTGTATTTTTAATGATTTATGCTGCTAAGGACTATAAAAATTGCCAGGTGAGAATAACAGAATCAAATCAATAAAGAATTAAGATCCTTTGTATTAGTCACTGTGGGTAGAGGGGTTATATTGTTTTTTTTAGAGAACTTAATAAACTAAAAGAGTTTTTTTTTGTAAACAGTGGTCTTGTTATCTCACAAAATTGCACTTATAGCCTTAGCACACTACAGCATAGATTCCAAATGGATTAAAACTAGACCACAAAAAAATTTTTTTTTTTTTTTTAAACAACAAACAAAATTTTCTCCCCCACCAAAAAAATTCTGAGGAATCAAATAGCAGTACTCGAGCAAGGGTCTAGGAAAACTTGTTCTAGACCTAATAACTCCCTGACTGTTCATGGAAATACTGAAAATTATTAGGTCTAGAACTTGTTTTCCCAGACTCTTGACTGAGCAGTGCTATTTTGCGAGCAGCAACAAAGGATCATTATGCTGGGCTTACATAGATTGCTTTAACAAAGCCAAAATCCTGAAGTTGTAAATCTACAAATGGGCATAAAGGCAATTCCTGCAAAATAGCAGGGAGAACAGCAGTCATCAGCAAGTATTATGTGTTCCCATATGGCAAAAGGGGTAATGGAAGCAGAAAGCAGATAATTTTATCTTATAAAGTACTGCCTCTACATCTTGCTTTCACATTTTAAAAGGAACAGACGTCTGAGGTGGTAGAAAAGAGCACAAGAAACCTAAGCGCTGGAGAAAAGGGAATATGAATACGAAATGTTTAGGAATATGAAAAACACCATTAACATTGTTTGATGATCTGAAAAGGCTATGCACTGTGGTGACAAGTTTATTGGCAATTTAGGTTTATTTAGGCTAGTCAAAAATGCAGATGACTTGAGAATCTTGCTTTAGGAATAGCAGTACTAGGTCAGACCAATCTCCATTTAACCTAGGATTCTGTCTAGGGCACAGGCAACAGTTTCCTGCAGAGCAGCAGAGTAACACACACCTCTTCCCCACAGTTTGCTCCCACCTTCCCGCAAATTTCAGCTCAGAGATTTCTTCAGCCAGACACGTTGCACTATTCAACAGCCTTCACTTCATATTTCTTCATTAAACTGTCTAAATGCTTTTTGGACATCTGCAAAAATCTTTTACAGTCTAAATCTAAAAAATCTTTTACCGTGACCAGGAGCCCCTCAGTTTAACTGAACACTGTGTCAAGAGCTACTTTCAAGCTACAAAAAGTTAGTTGTGAGCAAACCTCTCACTGCTCCTTCATCAATGTTTAAGTAGGTGAAGCAATAATATTAACTAAGCAATGCAGCAATAATCTTGTACTTGTTACTTATCTTCTGGGTTTTAATCAAATGTCATTTGACAATTATTGCTCAGTGGGCAGGATTCAAAGTAAGATACAAAGCTAATGCATGGCCTGTCACTTGCCAAACTTTTGCATAGCTTTTTTAAGAACCACGGTGGAAAATGAGGATGAGGGAAAGCTTAAAGAAATCTCCCTATGGAGAAAAAAAAAAAAAAAAAAAGTCCATGGTTCAGAGGCACAAGAGAATAAGATTTATAAATAACACAGGCAACAGAGAAGGCGAATATACATAAGCAAAGATTGATGCAGCACAGCCATTCTGTGAACTGCAGAAAACTGGAAACTAACTAATTAAAAGGTATGTTTATTGAACATGTTACACTGTGGAACTCACTGTAATATGGACTCCAACAGGTTGGTAAAATTCAGAAAGGGATTAGGCACTTGCTTGGAATTAGACATTAAATTAGACAGTTAACTCGGAGAAGCCTGGAGGGCCTGAGTATCTTCTGCGTTGGGACATCATAGACTTGCAGTCTGTTCCTGTCCTCAGCCTTAATGACAGCGGCTTCTCCAAGGGGGCGGGATGGAGCGCGGAGCGGGGCCGCGGCACGCACGGCCAGGGTCAGGGCCCCATGTCTGGCTCACCACAAGCGGCTGCGCCACCGAGCGCCAGACGGGGCAGCAGCGCCCCGAGACGGGCAGCGCCCCGAGAGGGGCAGCCGCCGAGCGCCGGCCACCGGCCCCAAGGCCGCGAGGCTCCCTGCCCTGCTCTGCCGCAGTCGCCTTGCGGGGGCTCTGCCTCCCCGACCCCGCTCCCGTCCCCACCACCCAGGGGCGCTCGGGCTGGATGAAAAACCACCCTGAGGCCGCGGCCGCCCACAGTCCCCGCAACG
>VZSV01000161.1:1788076-1815776 GCA_013398735.1 Nothocercus julius
CTCCTGTTGTCCCATGTTTCCTGTTTCTTCCTCCATTTCTAGAAGCTGGACCTTGCAATCCCTTTCAGGTGTTATCCCTCTCTACAATATGTGCCTGGTGAAGTAGGAGGTCCTATTTTAGCTTTCTGTGCTGGCTTTGCAGAGAAAAATCCTCTTAGTGAAGAAGAGGCAGGGGCAGAGGGATTGTTGCTAAAGCATCTGCCCAGCTCCACCCTTGTTTCATTTCTCTGCCACAGTTCCTAAAGTTTGTTCGCCAGATCGGAGATGGGAGGGTATCGATCGAAGCTAATCAGGTGACCCTCAGAGACCAAGATCAGGCAGAGCAATGGGCATCTGAGTTTATGCAGCAGCAGGTAGGAGCTGAGCCCTGTGTGCACCCAAGGTGAAAAGTTCTTTGCTGCAGTGCACACTCTGGGAGCTAGGGAGAATGGCAAGTCAAACTCTCAGCGATGCTTACTAATAACTAGTCTCGGGGGGAGGAGAGGGGTACAAGGCTGCTGGTCTCTTCATGGCAGTCTAGCCAGAAGTCGGGAAGGCCTTGGGTAGTGTGAATTTTCTCATCACACATAGCATCTGGGAGGAATGGAGAATCGACAAGAACTTTTCTCCTTTATATAGGCCATCAGTTCTTGCTGATGGGGAGGAGAGGTCATCTGCTGTTTTGGGATGTGCCCTGAGGTTGCCAGATTCTAAAAAGAAAAGTGTGTTTCTGTTTCCAAACTCCCAGGGGGCATCCGATGCCTGGGTGGATCAATTTGTGCAATCTGGGAACATGTCAACTCTTGATACGGAATTTGAGCAGGCAAAGACTGCTGTGGAGGTAAAGGAGGAGGAGGAGGGCTGGGATACCAACGGAGAGCCCGTCACGGGTGTACCTCTCTCTGCATGCTGTGAGGAGGGCTAGGAGGGTGTTCTCTGGGGTATCTCTGGAGCTCACTTACAGTTCAAGGTGCTCTAGTGTCCTTCTGTTCTCCCTTCAGTCAGATGTGGACTTCTGGGACAAACTCCAGGCAGAATGGGAGGAGATGGCCAAGAGAGATGCAGAGGCTCACCCTTGGCTCTCTGATTACGAAGACCTAAACTCCTCTTCATATGACAAGGTAATGGAGAACAAGATCTCCTACCCCTGTAGTAGGTTACCCTGAAGAAAGTGGCATGATCTTTGCCTCCCTAGTAAACTCCTCAGACCCCAAATCCTCCTAGGATTCTTGCTTACACTGAACTTGTGCACCCTCAAACCTGGGTCACCAGGGCTTCCATAAGTACCACACATGTGGTCCTGTACAGAAGTGGTCTAGTTCTTGTCCTGCACCAAATACCAGTTGAGATTCCTTGGAATGAGCAGACATTCTCTGTTCAGTCCACACCAAGCCAGAGACAGTAGGGCCCCCATCAGATACTCAGTCACTACTGGAACTGTGCACCTTGTGTGTAGGGCCAGACCAGACTGTGATTTGCTCTAGAGGGAGCTTCACTTTCTAAGCCTGTCCCCTTCTATTATCTCCCTGCTTGTCTTTCCTCTCAGGGTTACCAGTTTGAAGAAGATAATCCCATGAGGGATCACCCTGAGGCATTTGAAGAAGGACGGAAGCGCTTGGAGGAAGGAGACCTTCCCAATGCTGTCCTGCTCTTTGAGGCTGCAGTGCAACAGAAACCGGATCATATGGAGGTGAGTGGGATCCAAGCTGTCGAGCCAGTTAGTTGTCTTGCTGCTTGGTTCCTTTCTAGGGAAACTTGGGAACCTCTACAGCTGGTGTGTGTGCTTTACTCATATATATTTGGTCTCCCTCTATGAGGGAGTGGTCTCACCGATGCATGAGATACTACAGCAGAACAAATCTCTGTTCCTGTAGTTGGTTGGCTGATCTTTTCCTCTGGGTCTGAAGAAGTCTGACTTTGTGCACCTTTCTCTTCTCCAGGCCTGGCAATATCTGGGAACCACTCAAGCAGAGAATGAGCAGGAGCTTTTGGCAATCAGTGCCCTCAGGCAGTGAGTATGGCAGAAGGTCCTTGAGCAGCACTTGCTATTTTGTGCATAATGCCCTAAGGACCAGCTGGCTAATGAGATGCGCTGTCTTGATTGCGTTACCTCCTGTACCTGGATGTCTCCCATCCCAATTTAATGCTGTAGTTGTTTTTCATCTGCAGGTGCCTGGAACTGCAGCCTGGGAACCTCACGGCGCTCATGGCGTTAGCGGTCAGCTTCACCAACGAGTCCCTGCAGAAGCAGGCATGCGAGACCCTGCGAGACTGGCTGCGCAACAAGCCAGCCTACGCCCACCTGCTGGAGAAGGAACCCGAGGGGAGCGTGTCGGGGACAAACCTTGGGCCTCCCAAGCGTGTGCTGAGCTCCCTGTTGTCCGAGTGAGTTAGGGGTATAAGTTTCAGCCTTTAGCTGAAAGTTTTCTTCAAGGTTCAGGACTTGGCCAGGCAGGAGCAGAGCAGGCAACTTGGTGGCCTTCCTTCGGAGTGCCCAAACGCTCTTGTTTCTGTTTCCATAGCTCACTCTTCACAGAGGTGAAGGAGCTGTTCTTGGCAGCTGTGCGCAGCAACCCCTCAGCTGTGGATCCTGATGTTCAGTGTGGCCTGGGTGTCCTTTTCAACCTGAGTGGCGAGTATGAGAAGGCTGTGGATTGCTTCAGTGCTGCACTCAGCGTGCGCCCCAATGTGAGAAAGGGCAGAGGTTTATGAGTGAAGGGTGGGGTGGAGATGGTGCTTATCTGACAGGTGTTTCTCTTGGATCTAGGACAGATACAGAGGGAAGGAAGGGTTGGTTTGGAGTCCAGAGATCTGTTTGTCTCAGTCCCTCTCTCTGCTGCTTTCTCCAGGACCATCTTCTGTGGAACAAACTTGGTGCCACCCTGGCCAATGGGAATAGGAGTGAGGAAGCTGTGGCTGCCTATCGCCGGGCTCTGGAGCTCCAGCCCGGATACATACGGTCTCGCTACAACTTGGGCATCAGCTGCATTAACTTGGGTGCCCACCGGTGAGTCAGAGTGGGCAGATGTGCTGCGAGCTGTAAGCCTGCATGTGTTTGTGGGTCTCCTCAACATTATGGGGTAGTGCAGTGCTGCATGCAGCCTTCTTTTGGCACTGGAGAGCAGAGTATCTGAGGACACAGTCATGAGGGAGAAAAAAGTGTCAGGCAATAGCAGCTAGAGTAGGGAGTATCTGGATTTTGTTTTCCATTAAGAGAAAAAAGGGGGGATCTCTGGTACTTTTGGAGGAGAACAGGGTTTGGTGAAAAGGGAGAAGGTACTTGGGAAGGGAAAAGAAGGTAGGTCTGGAAGAAATGGGGAAGGAAGTATGGGGTATTATCATCTTTAGTAAGAAAGTATGTGTTCTCGTGTTGACAGCGAGGCTGTGGAGCACTTCTTAGAGGCTTTGCATATGCAGCAGAAGAGCCGAGGCCCACGCGGGCAGCAAGGCGCTATGTCTGACAACATCTGGAGCACCCTGCGCATGGCCCTCTCCATGCTGGGGCAGAGTGATCTGTATGCGGCAGCTGATGCCCATGATCTTCCCACACTGCTCCAGGCATTTGGTCTCCAGCAGTGATGCTGGGATGGGCTCCCCTGCGAGTGCAGGATTGGTCCAGCCCAACTGACCTTCCCTGGGGAGAAAATGATCAGTAGGGTTCACACACATCTTCACTTTGGTAGGACAGATCATTGGCAACCATTTTTTTGAAGGACCTCCTGTTGAAGAGTGCAATTTCCACTACACATCTGTTGTGGCCTCAGGATCTCCAAGCTGTTCATGTTCCCACCTCTATGGCTGGCCACCCTCTGCTGATTGGCAGATGATCAAAGTGAGGAAAGGACAACCTCCATCTCTCTTGCCAGATTCTGTATTTGCAGTCATGCCCAACATAATTTTGAAACCTTACGCTAACCTTCAGAGACTGCCTTCTGGGTGCATGAGTAACATGAGTTGCTTTGGCGGGGTGGGGTTGCCATTTGATGAAAGGGTGACAAGTTCTGGCTTTTGAGCATGCTTCCCCCCCTGTGCCCTATGCGAGTGTGTCTGGGTGTATGGGAATTGCTAGGGAAAACTGGGAGCAGCAGCTCCCTCTTCTGGATACTAGTGCCTTCAGGGTACAGCCACACATCAGTTCGAGTGTTTTGGTGAGTCTTTTCAGAGCAGAGCACTGTACTCCCACTAGAACATGTATGGAAGCCCTTAGACTGTAGGGGTAAGAGGAGATCCCAGAGTTCAGACGCGAGGGACTCTGATATGAAGAAGAGTCTAAAACGTAAAATCTCTCTCAAAACATGGAGGGGAGAGAGGGTCTAATCTTAATTTTCACGTGATCACCTGTCATTGTTTCTCCTTTGTGTAAAAGTTTTCCCATCCTGCTTGTAATTGATTTGTGTTAATTATAAATATCTGTATATGATTCTGTTGGTAAAAATGTTTTTTTAATTGTAAAGTATTTTGTATAATATAAAGGGGGGAATTAAAATTGCCAAAATGATGTGTCTCTGTGTGATCTGTTGGAGCTGCATACAGTGGGTAACTATATCTCTGGAGGTATAATCCTCTCAAATTCAAGAACTAGGTCATCATCCCCTTTTGTTACAGTGTCCTGTCTCCCCACATGTTTTGTTTTATTCATAGGTCCCATGCAACTGAAGTTTGCAATGAAGGATATGGTGTTTGAAACATACTGTCTCTTTGAAGAACCTGGACTTTGAGAAGCAGGGGCAGGCATGAAGCACCTACTCTTCTACTGCCTCCTAGGCTTGTTTTTCTCTTGCTGTATCCTCTCTGCACCCTGACAAGCAGGAGCAGAAAGTGTGGGCAGGGAACTGTTCCTGTCATATGCTCCACCTGTGCCTGTCAGCCTGTGACAGCAGCGTGGCACCAAAACCTACATGCAGTGTTTTGGAATTGCCATAATACAGGCAAGATGGTGCTTTTTGTGACCAGAAAGGTGGGGAAATGGTGCTTCTGCCTCAAATGCTGTGCTCTTGGTCAAGTGTGTTTCCCTTGCTTCTGCTTCTTTTCACTGTTCTGCCAGATTCTTCTTTCAGTGCTTTTGCAGATCCTTGTGTCCTGTCCAGGTGTTTTTTTCCCTCCCTTAACTTCCTCCTGGTTCCCTTGAATGTTATTCTTTATCCAGCAACCTGCTCTGTTCTCTCACCAAGAATTTCCTCTACTCGACTCATTGCTGACCTACATTCTTTCACACTCCCCCAATCACAGCTTTGCCTACTCTTCTCTCGCCCCCAGGCACCATTTAATGCTGTCCTCTGTGGCACCCTAGTTGTCTCAGTTTTCCTGGCTTTTTGGCTGTATCTTGACCTTGTGTTTTGTGTCCTTCCCTATCACATACCCTGTCCTGCTCCTGAAGCTAGAGTAGCTGTTGCCAGTTGTTCTCTTTCCCTGTAAATCATTCTCCATCCTTTGGCTCCCTCCTGCCTTAAATCATCTTAACTTCTTGCAAGTCCCTGCTTCCAGTTGCCTGTTTAGAGTGACAGACCCTGACCTATGAACAGGGATCTTAAAATGATACTTATGCTAATAAGGAGGAAGAGAAATCTTAGAAATGGCCCTTGAACTGCCATACCTTCTCTGTGATTTCCCTCTCTTTAGTATTTGTGTTATTGCTGAGGTCTGCTGTGGACCTAGACATCACTCCCTCCTTCCACAGGTAAGTGAGGGATAAGAGGTTGAGTTGCCTCAATCTGGACCGTGTCTCAACATATCTTGTTAAGACTTTTTTTGGACATCCTGTCCAAAAAAAAAAAAAAAAAAAAAAAAAAATTTCTAGTTAGCAGCTGGCTGATCTCTTCTGTACTCACATTCAGCACCTTCTGCCTGCCTGCAGCAACCCTGTGTCTCTGGCCACTTCCAGACCAGACTTGGGTTAGGACTCTGTAGGTATCTTGATCTTCTGCTTGAAGCAGGGAAGGAAGCAGGGCCCAACCCTATCCACCTCCTCTGTCCCTAAGTTCTTTCATTCAGTGGAGATGGGTAGAAGACACTGAGTATTTCAGACTGATGGAAAAATCAAGATAGGGAGGAGCTTTTGGAGGTCTGGTGTCCACCCTCCTGCTCACAGTATTCCCAATTTAAATCATAGCTCAGATTGCTCAGGGGCTTAAAAGTGGTTGTGCTCTGCAGTTTCTAAGTCCTTGCCTTTTTGTACCTCTTGTGGCATATAAAATACAGTGGCAGGACCTATCACTGCTGAACACATGTGAACTGCAGAAGGCCTCTCTCCGTTCTTTCCCAATTTCATGAACATCACTGGATGCAAACTAGGTTTTTCCTGGAGCACTGGGCATGTGGTTAAAGTATGGACCAGTATGTATTCTTTCACTGACACTTCATGCTCAATTTCTAGTGTGTTTCTGCCTTCAACATTTTATTTATTTGCTTGCTGAGGCCTCAAGAAGTCCTGTATTGGTGTTGGTGCTGTCCATATTCAACACTCACCTGGAGGGGTCCCACAAAATAAAGTTTTCTGTTCTTTGAGATGTTTATACCTCTAGCTTTAGTGTTCCTTGTTAGCTTCTGTACCAGCAGGAAGAAGGATGCACTGCCGGTGTATTCTCTGCATTCCCATTACTGTTCCCTAATCTTGAGTTTCTAAGCTTCCTTATGATCCTGTTTTTTTTCGAGTTAAACTCCTCTGATCTCTTGTTCTGGGTCTCTAGGCTGCTCCCTATTTTGCCTGTGGGTGTGCAAGTCCTTTCCATTCAGAATGAGTAGTGTGCAGACAGAAAAGTATTTATGGAAAAAGATATAACAACAGCATACAGTGAGTACTCTCACATTCCCTAGAAATCTACTGCTTAAGGACTGTCTGACCCAGAAACTGTATTTATACTTTTATTTAATGACCTTTGAATTTATCTTCTATGACTGTAATGTTGATTTTTGAACCAATTGGTGCTTTTGGCCCCTGTGAAGAGTATTAGGTGTCCAGAGCGTTTTGTTTGTTTTAAGCCTGCTGACTCTTCCTTTTCAGCCTCCTACTTCCAGTATTGTAATAAATGGTAAATAATTTGTCTTGGGATCAACCTTTGGTAGTTTTATTAAAACTCTTTCATACCCTTCTTTAGTGTCTCCTCTTTAAGTCGGAGAGTTCTAGCATAGTCCGTTTCTCTACAGAAAGAGCCCTTTCCTTACCTCCGTATCCTGTGCTTCTGGATCTTTCTTGATTTTACTGTATTCCAGTGTTTCTTCCCTGTTCCAGCCTGCCTTGGGGCCCTGAATCAAAATACCATGTCTCTTCCTCCTCCTTCTCTGAGTCAAGCCTTGATGCTCAGAAATCTTCTGGCGGGCAAGTCAGGTCCTGCAAAAAGAGTAGAGAGTTGCAAAACAGACCCTCCCGTCTGGAGCTGTTGCAAAGCAGCAGTGGAGACAGGCTGCTTTGTCAGCGACTTTTTGGGAGCTTCTGTGTATGATGGTTTATCTATAGCTATGGCTACTCCCAGACCCCGTTTTCCAGGCTGGGCAAGGAGGCAAGGGGAGAAACCTTCTGTCTGCCATTATGTTTTGTCAGATACTTTCTGCTGCTTTTGGATGCCTGATTTGAGACATTTGTACCTTTAGACTCAGTAAATGTCCATGGTTTTAGGCAGTTATGGATACAGAGAACGACTGAAAACCAGCTCCTGGACAGGCAGTTTGTTGAAACTTCAACTTCCTTGTTGCAATTCTTAAGTGGAAGAGACACCTAGCGTTGAGTCAAAGACAGGGCAGCGTCTTTCACATTTGCTGTGCTATTTCCAGGCCACCAAAGGTTAGAGGAGCACTACGTGCTAAAATATCGTGGGAGAGTTACAAGAGGCTAGGTACTTTTTTTCTGAACTTGAGAATTGTGAGCTTAGGAGGAGATGCTTTCCCAACCTAACGTGCTGTGAACCTAGGATCTTATGAGGGTTTCGTGTCTGCAGTTTCCAGCTTAGCAGCCATGGCATGGAAACCCATTTGAACATTTATTAAACACAAGTACAGAAAAAAACAAAAAAAAAACAAAAAAAAAACCCCAAAAAAACAGATTTCTGACATTTCAGACTAAAAGAATTATTTACTGAGGGCTTGTTGCCTTTTCCTTCATCTGGGAATGGGATATTTTGGGAAACAAATGGGAAAGGGAAAATCCTTTTTTTTTTTTTTTTTTTCCCCACTCTGCTTTTGCTGTAGCACTCTTTGCAGTATATCTTTTGTGGGACTCACTCCCAGTGCGCCGAGTGGATATGCAGCACCCATCTGAAAAGGATGCAGCTCTATACAGTAATAGCAGAGGCACACACCAGATCCAAATATCCTTTTGTCCTTTTGTCCTTCCTTTATTCTTTGCTGTAAAAGTTGTATTGTTCAGTCCCCTTTGCTCATCACCGGCAAACAGCAAATGCAGCAACCACAGTGGCAAACAGAGAGAGACGAGAAAAAAGAAAAAAAGAAGTTTTTGTAGGATGTATGTTAGGCAAAAAAAAAAAAAAAAAAGAGACCTTTTTTTTTTTTCTCAAAGATTTGGCAGAGAATATATTTGACTTTTGGTGGCTGGGCATAGCTTGGGGTTCTGTGGTCCAGTTGTATGTTCATGTGTATGTTAATGTTTTGGGGATGTTTTGTTTGAGAAACAGAAGACTTGGGAGGCAAGAGTGTGTGTTCTTCATGGTATTTCTGGAGAAGAATTACTTGGCCATTCCTACTGTGAGCCAGAAGATTCAAAATAAAACAAACACACAAACAAGCAAGTAAACAAACAAACAAACAAAGGAACATGTCTCCATGTGTATCTTGTATTGGGGAGGCCAGAACAGGACACCGTGCTCCAGATGTGGCCTCCCCAGAACTGAGCAGAGGGGGAAGATCACCTCCTTTGACTGGCTGGCAGTACACTTCCTAATGCACCCCAGAATACCACTTGCCCCCTTGGTCCAACCTGGACTTTTGTAAAGACAGATGAAACAAAATGAAGGCATTTTAAGGCATTTTTACATAAAAGAAGGTCTTGTGGGCCTGCACAAAATTTTCTAAGGAAGGAAGAATAAAGAGGAGAATAGAAAAAAGGAGATATAGAAAGGACCAGTCTCATACAAACTGTTGCTAGTCACAACAGTGTCGTCCGACTGCACCATGCACATGATCACTGCACTCCACCCTATTAAACCCCTTCTTAGCTATATTTTTATGTAATTCCTCTCTCTATCCCATGTGAAATGTCTAGGTGCCAGCAACGGGAGAGACACAAGTGAACCAATATCAGCAATGGGAGTCAGGCCTCAGGTGATAGCAGCCCTCACAGAATCACATAATGATTAAGGTTGGAAGGGACCTCTGGGGATCGTCTAGTGCAACCCCAGTGCTCAAGTAGCATCCCCAAGAGCACGTTGCACAGGATCATGTCCAGGTGGGTTTTGAGTGTTTCCAGAGAAGGAGATGCTATAACTTCTCTGGGTAACCTGTTCCAGTCACCCTCCCAGTTTTGTATCATCAGCAAACTTGCTGAGGGTGCATTCCATCCCTTCGTCCAGGTCATTGATGAATAAGTTGAACAAGACTGGATCCCATCCTGACATCTGGGGGACATCACTCATTGCCCCTCAGGCCTCCAACTGGACTTTGGACCATGGATCACAGCTCTCTGAGCTCTACCATTCAGCCAGTTCTGCCTTCTCATCCAAACCACGTTTCTGGAGCTTGCATATGAGGATATTTTGGGAGACAGCTAGCTTCAAAAACTTGCTGAAGTCAATATAGACCACATCCACTGCTCTCGCCTTGTCTATCCAGCCAGTTGTTCCATCATAGAAGGCCATCAGGTTAAGCATGATTTCCCCTTGGTGAATCCATGCTCACTACTCCTGCTCACTTTCTTTTCCTCCACATGCTTAGAGACGACATTCAGGATAAGCTGTTCCATGACCTCTCCAGGGATAGAGTGAGGCTGATTGGCTTCTAGTTTCCTGCATCCTCCCTCTTGCCCTTTTTGAAGACTAGAGTAACATTATGTTTCTTCCAGTGCTCAGGCACCTCTTCTGTTCTCCATGGCCTTTCAAAGATGAAGGAGAGAGGCCTAACAATAACATTTGGTAATCTGCCTTCTCCCCTTTGTCACCAGGGCAACCACCTCATTCAGCAGAGGGCCCACATTTTCACAAATCTTCCTTTTGCTAGTGATGTGAAGAAGCTCTTCTTGTTGTCCTTGACATCCCTTGCCAGATTTAATTCCAAATGAGTCTTAGCCTTCCTTGCCACATCCCTGCATACTCTGATGACATTTCTGTATTCCTCCCAAGTGACCTGAACATTTTTCCACATTCTGTATTCTTCCTTCTTCTATTTGGGCAGGATCTCCTTGCTCATGCATGAGGGTTCCTGCCTCCTTTACCTGACTTCTTACGCATAAGGATGCATTGGTCTTGAGCTTGGAGGAACTGATGCTTGGATATTAACCAGCTCTCTTGGATGAACCCTTCCATCCAGGGTCCTAACCCATGGGATTCCTCTAGGTAGGTCCCTGAAGAGACTAAAGTTTGCTCTCCTGAATTCTAGGGTTGTGATCCTGCTTATCGTTCTGCTTCCTCCTTGCAGGATCCTGAACTACATCATCTCATAGTCACTGCAGCCAAGGCTGCCCTCACGCTTCACATCTCCAACCTCTTCACATCCCTTCTTTGTTAGTACATGGTCCAGCAGCCCACCATTTCTCATTGACTTCTCCTTGTTTGACCTGTGTCAAAAAGTTATTCTTAGTGCTCTGCAGGAATCTCCTGGACTGTTTGTGCCTAGCTATGTTGTCTTTCCAGCAGATATCAGGGTGGTTGATGTCCCCCATAAGAACGAGGGCTTGTGATTGTGAGGCTACTTCCAGCTGTCTGTAGAAAGCGTCTTTGACTTCCTGATCAGGTGGCCTGTAGTAAGCATCTACCAGAGTGTCACCTGTGTTAGCCTACTCTTTAAAGCTCTTGACTTGCTCTTCAGCTATCCCTATGCAGAACTTGATACATCCCACTTAGTCTCACATAAAGAGCAACTCCATCACCTCGCTTTCCTGGCCTGTCTTTCATAAAAAGTACATAGCCATCCATGACATCATTCATCTGAGCTATCCCATTATGTCTCTGTAATTGCAATGAAATCACGGCCCTGTGACCGCACACAGATCTCTAATTCTTTCTGTTTATTCCCCATGCTGCATGCATGGATGTACAGGCATTTCAAGGAAGTAATGATGCCAGCAGTTACTGCATAATGTTACTGCAGTAATATTAGCAGTTGGTGGGACCAGGGGGCTATGGGGCTGTGTGTCACGCATGCTAGCTACTGGAGTGCAGTGCTAGCTCGTTAACGGAGACAGTAAAATCCAGAGGGGCAACAGCCACTGGGCTATAATTAGTTGATTTTATTCACCAGCACAAGATCTTTATGATATCAACATCCACCATTAACTGGCATAATTGTTATAGGGATAGGATTATCAATTAGTAAATAGCAACTAGCAATTAGCACAAGTAAATGAACTACACTACTTGTTCCAGTAAAATGCTATAGCATTCCTTCACCCTGAGTGTACAGAGGCTCTCAACCTTGCAAGGAGTTGACAAATGCTAGCATATTTCTTCTCCCTGAATATACAGCGACTCCCAACTTTATTAGGAGTTACCTTAGCCCAGGTTAAAGGACAGGGAGAGTTACAGTCCAGATGAAGGAGTTGGTCAAGTGTCAGTCCTGATCCCTGATCAACTCATCAGTGCTAGACTGACTTTGATCCCTTTAGGGAAGGAGTGCGTGACTATGCTATGGTCATCCTTATAAGGTGATACTTCCAGAATTTTCAGGCGAGATTCAAAAGATTATCTGCTGTTTGTATGGTCAGTGAGATAGGTTTCCGTCCCTGATGAGGTGTTTTGCAAATGTATCAGGTCTTTAGTGAGTTTGGTATTGTTTGCAAATTTTAGTGAAGCAAGACCTCCCTGCCTCCACAAGACTTCCCACTTCCTTATCTTGTTGCTGGGTAAAGAACCCAAAGTTCCCCCATTGCTTTTCTGCCGCATTGACAGAGTTAATGCAGTTTGGTAGTTTCAGTCAACTCTTTACTTGCCTGCCCATCATGGAGGGTGGCATGAGTGAGCCAGTCACTGGGGTCAGACAACAGTGGTCCATGTGTCTGCAGTGCCTAGAGAGGGAGAGGGGTCCTTGTGTCAGCTATGAGATTGGGACCAGGGATTATAGGACTTGTGTCCTCTGGGCCAGCTACTTCGGGCGCCAGAGTGAAAGTGGAGTTAAAGTTTTGGCATCTGTGGCTGGAGCAGGGATCAAGAGTTGTAGTGCCCATGTACCTGGGCTCCAGCTGCAGTGTTTTTATTTTCTCCAACTTTGTGTGCGTGGGCACATGTGTGTATAATTCATTAGCAAACTTCAGCTGGACTAGTAGATAAGTAGTAGGCACTTCAGTAGCAGCAAGAAGAGAAGGCTGAGAGGGGATTTGATCAGTGTATATAAATACTTTAAGGGAGGGAGTGCAGAGGATGGGGCCGGCCTCTTTCAGTGGTGGCCAGTGATAGGACAAGAGAAAACGGCCACAGACTGAAGCACCAAAAGTTCCACAGGAACTTAAGGAAAAATTCTTGACAGTGAGGGTGACAGAGCCATGGCACAGGCTGCCCAGGGAGGTTGTGGAGTCTCCTTCTCTGGAGATCTTCCAAACCCGCTTGGACACAGTCCTGAGCCACATGCTGTAGGTGACCCTGCTTGTGCAGGGGGGTTGGACTAGATGATCTCTAGAGGTCCCTTCCAACCTTAAGCATTCTATGATTTCTGTTTTGAGCAAAGGGGCACAGGATCTGGACAGGGATATTAGATGGACAGAGGGTCCATGCTACTATTCAAGGGGTGTGCATGTGTCGTGAATGTGCATGTGCTTGTGCACCATTGAGTGAGGGTGCCTGTGCTTTCACTAGCAAACTTCAATCATTAATTTCTGGACAAGAGGAAGGAGACTTGGCTCTCTATTCTTACATATTACATGAGTTCTGGTAGTGTCATATGCAGGTGTTGTTGAAGGCAATGCCTTGTCTGTGGCGATCTCTGTAGCCAGTTGTGTCGGTGTCCTCTGTGTGTGTGTGTGTATGTCTTTGGAATAGATGCTCA
Source organism: Nothocercus julius (assembly GCA_013398735.1). Classification (NCBI taxonomy): domain Eukaryota; kingdom Metazoa; phylum Chordata; class Aves; order Tinamiformes; family Tinamidae; genus Nothocercus; species Nothocercus julius. The sequence goes on from VZSV01000161.1 coordinate 1,801,193, forward strand.
GGCTAGTTATGGTTAAACTTGCAAATGGGAGAGCAGCAGTCATGTCTATTTTACTGGAACAGAGAGACCACATCCCTAGGGATACTGGGCTGGGCCCCAGCAGCCAGATAGAAGGAATTCTTGGGGCCTGAATCCTGCAATGGTCTCTATAACCAACTTTTACAGGAAAAAAAAAAAAAAAAAGTATTTTCTGGCAACAAAAATCTATGGTAGTCTGACTTGTTTCAGTTGATGTCCCTCTGAACTTTCTGCTCATTGAAGTGCTCCTTTTCCCATCTCTCGTTATATCATGAGCACCACTGTTCAGGCTGTACAGCTAACTACCGTTTATGTTTTATTAGTTTCCAACCAACTTCAAAAAGCTTTTCAAACCTTTTGTTGGGTTTCAGTTAGCTCACTACATAAACAAATGAGTACTATTTCCTGCACAACAAAATATGCCTAGAGCAGGATCGCAATAGCCTAGATTTATGCCAACTTTAGTGAAAATGCCCCTTAAATATTGCTACCTGCAGTGATGCATGAAACACAGCTGCTGATTTTGTTGCTAGTAGCAAGGATGGAGGTTGCCTGCTGAAGGATGGGCGATTTTGTTTTTTAATAGTTTAATCAAAGTAAGTAATAATTTTTAACTGGCTTAAGCCCAAGTCATTAAAAATGTCTTGCATTGTAACTTTTCTTTTGCATTGAGCTGTTGAGAAATGTTAGGAACTTACTTCAAGTAAGTTACTTGCATGTCAGCTACCCTAACACCTAGCAGCTGCCCAGTCAACAGAAAGTTTATACTGACATTGTTTGTTGTTTAAAGTGGAAATACAGAAAAGACTTTTTGTAAGAATATTTGGGTGGTTTGCCAGACCTGTTTTTGTGTTACTAATGGAGTATGATATTATGTTCTAATAATAGTAATGTGATAGCAACATAACAAAGTCTTGATTTAAATTTGACAATACTGATTTGTGCACTCAAATAAAATACTTGTCTTCTTTATTTAATATAGTTTTGGAAATCTTTATAACATACTTTGCACTTTTGATAAAATAAAATGTAAAAGACATGACCTTTAGATTTTTCCTTGTGTTGTTATCTCTGGATGTTGAGCTTCCCCACTTCTCTCACATTGCATTAAAATCAGCAACTTTTCTAGTTTTGTCAGAATTTTGGTTCTGCATCTTGACTTTCACTGTGCTTATTCAGAAACGAACTGTCCATAGGTGTATGTTTGGATATATCTATCCCAGTCCAGTCTGATAGTTACCCGAGCCCTTCTTAAACTCTTATTCTTAAACTCTTAAACTCTGAGATTCAAGGCTCAGGAATAATCATGTCTGATAATCTTCAAGTCACACCAGAGTTAGTCCTGAAGCAGGAACAGAGGTGGTCGAGGTAAGCAGAGCCCCCAGCGAGATGAGGTCACAAATAGACTGGTCTGTGTTTGGGCTGTGCTCCTGGTCAGCACACCGGGAACTGCAGACCAGGGCCTCAGGCTATGACTTGCAGTAGCAGAGCACAGGTGAGGGCTACAGCTGCAGCAGGAGAGAGAACAAGGAAGCAGAACGCAGGGTCCTTACAAGGCTTTCTGGCTGCTTTCAGGATGACCTGCAGACTCCAAGACTTTGTGCATTCCCTTGGCATCTACCAGTACGCATGAGGGTTTGTAATGGGTCTGTTTCGTTGCTGAGGAGAATTACTCACAAGCCTGCAAAGAAGCAACTAGCAACCATTTCCCACAGGGCCTGTCCTGAGTCTCTGGTGTAGTTGTCCTACGGCCAAGAGCAACGGGAGGGTGAGACAATCTTCTCAAGGGCAGGGTAGCCGGCCATGATGTTTGCAGGTAAACAGAATGTTATTTCATGGAGAGTCTGGCCAACACATACCAGTGCCCTTCATACACCAGGTAGGAGCCCAAGTGGGCAGCTTTCATGTCTCTGGGTTAGTCAAAGGGCTGATTAAATCTGACCCGTGGCAAAACATCTGAGAGAATTCAACAGCTCTTGCATTGCAGTTCACCTTGGCTGAGGGAATGCTAACCCAGCAGAAAACTCCCAGACTGACAAAACTGGTTTTAAAGGGAAAAGAAATACAGTGTTTACTGGAGAGAGGAGAACAAATGGCCACATGGGAAAGTATGCTGAGATGCAGTGAAGAATGAGAACAGTTCTGAAGTTCTGAACCCTGAATTGGCACTCTCTTGGAAAAACAGAGTTCAGGAGAAAGGGGAAGCGAGCAGAAAATGGTGAAGGATTTTCTTTACACACCTAGAGAAATGGAACGGTACATGGAGCCCATGGTTGGTTTGTTTCTTTATTAGTTGCCCTGTTTTGTAATGAGGCTTAGTGTAGAGTGGAGGACAATAAGCCAGTGTTGTGTATAAGCCTCAGAAGGATATAAACAATGCTTTCCTTGATATTGATGTTAGAAGGGCCAAATATTCTAATTGTCTGAGCAGGCATTTTGTGTATACAGGTCATAAAATTCAGCCCATTTCTTTTTTACATTAAAACAATCACTTCAAGAGCTGGAGAGTACAACTGTCCCTGATAAGCTGTTTCAAACATAAATTACTTTACAGAATAGATGGAGAACTATATCAGTGTGAAGTTTAATGTTTGTGGCAGTTTTTACAGTCTTCCTCCTTAGCATCTGTATTCTTGTAAGAGACATGGAATCTGGGCTGTTGACCAAAGCTGGGCAGGAAGAAGATCAATTGTTAAGAAGAATGGTAGTAGGAATTGCTAACAGAACAGGTAAGAAGAAGAGTGTGGCGCTGGATGGAGATTGCTGCCCTGGAACAGTAGCTCCTCCTGCCTCATCAGAGGGATGAAAGACAAAAAGGGGAAGGATTCAGAAAAAAAGAACAAGTCTAGGAAAGATCACAGATTCACAACAATGTTTGGGGAATGCTTCCCCTTTGTGAGGAAAAAAAAAAAACAACTTTCAGGGTATTGATCTTAAGCTTGTAGAGTACCAGAATTAATTCTTACATCTACAGTTTCTAAATAAAACTGATCTGTTGCGAAAGGAGTTGACCTGCCTGTTCCTTCTACTGCTGAAGTTTGGATACCCGTGCAGAGAAGTCCTCATCACATAGTGTAGTCCAGTGAATTGACATCATCTTGTTGGAATGCTGTTATGTCAGACCCATTCAGCAAATACAAAGCATGTGATACCAGCCAAGCTCTAATGGTAGGCTGGTTCCCTGTTAGCTGAGAGAGGAATAATTAGTATTTGCGAGGTGGTAACAACAGTAAAATAAAGCTTAATGCAAGAAGGTATAGAAGGGAAAGGTTTGTTTAGTTTTAAAGTAAATCTGTTTTTACTCACTCTGCCTCTTACACCCAGATATATTTGTATCTGTGGCCTGGACAGTGTTACTTGTGATGACACAGAGTACAAAGGATACTGGTTATTGCGTCCCCATCATGTTTCTGGGATTCTTCTTAGGTTGATGACCATTGGTTTTGGATGTGTCCTTTGTACAATTTAGGAACACACAGTGATCGTGACCTTTCATCCCTTCACCCTTTCACCTCTCTCAGTCACTAGGATTTGTCCACTGCTCTTTGTCTCCTTCTCTGGCTGTTTTATGGCTCTAGACTGCTTTTATCTTTCCACAAAGGTTTGATTATCTAGACTGTCTTTTGTTTTAGTCTTCCTGGAGGCTGTGCATTGCTTTAGGTTGCTCATTGTTTTAGGTGAGCCTTTTGTCTTGTCTGAGTATCTTGAGAAGCTGCATGTTGATGCGCTAGGGTCCTGATCATGTCTTGATCTAGGTGTCATCAATACCTGCCATTCTTCAAAACATCCTCCTGATGTTTGTTCCCTCTGGCACTTCTCCTTGCAGATATACCCTTTATCATTCTCACTCAGAACTATCTTAGCGTTTCTATCAGATATATCGGCAAAAGGAAGAATCAAAGAAATGTAGCTTCCTTCAAAATCCAGTTCCTGGAATTTTGACTTCTGCTTGCAGAGTGCACACATTATCTTCCCTGGACTGTAAAGTCAGGCTTCCTTCGTGCCTTCACAAATTACTGTGCCTTAGTAACTTTAGGTGTTTCATTTAGAATCCCCTACAAGCTTTAGGTATTCTAGATGAGGTCTCTTGAGGGGCAGTGTTTTATAGCATGATTATAGTGTTTTATAGTTTACTGCAGCTCTGCCAATACTTCTTCCCTAGTTCTCTGTCCCTGCTGCAGCTCTGAAAAAGGCTAAATCAGGGATAGGGGGAAAGTGAATTTCAAAATAATGACTTAAATGACACCTCTGTCACCTGGATATGCTACATGAAAATCCTTTGGAAAACTGATATAATGCATTAGATGTGTTCCTTCTTAAAATGAAAGTAAACAAAAGCATGCACAGTGCGGCAAGTGAAAAACTTCTACAGCCCATGCACCACAAAATACTTCTAGTGTGCTTCTGTTACTGTGATTCTGCTGACTTCTGGAGAAGGAAACAGGAATCAACAATCCAATACAATGAGTATCCTGATTTGACATCTGCCTATGTGTCCAGCAGCCTCCCATCAGCGATCCCTCTATGAGGTTCCTCAGGCTCCCTTTGCAGGTTGCAGGGTAAGTCCTCTATTAAATCTATTCTATTTAAACCCTCATGAACCTTGAGGGATTTCTCTTCCCTGCTATCACCCTCTCACTGTCACAATATGTATGTCCCATATACTATGGGATACAAAGAGATATCTTTGCATTCAGAGATTTAGTTTGTAGAGTCACTTCTAAATGTTTTTGATGGATCTTTCATGAAGGATTTTATTTCCTTCCATTTTCATTTGTCTGTGACATTAGTTTCAGGCTTGACTCAACTAGATTTGACATCGTGGTTAGAATGCTGGGGTATTGCAGTGATCCTGCCCAGGATCTCACCTGGAAACTTCACTTACTTATCACAGGATTGATTGTATCTTAGGACACGATTTGATGTGGTGGTTGAAAATTATGTTTGATGAGAGTGGCAAGTGAAGACAAGATTTGCATATAGGCAAGAGAATTCTGATACAGACACTAAATGGTGCTTATTAGGAAATAATGAGAACATATTAATAGGGGTCAAAGTCTTTGGGGAGGAAAAGTTAATAGAATATGTGATTAAATATCATGGTTTCCATATTTTATTACGGACACAGACCTATACATACATGCTTTCTTATAGCTTCCCAAACTTCCCATTGATTGTACTCACAATATGTTGTGTCTTCTACTGCCCACAATTATATAATAAAAACAAATAATTTTGATAAATTTGAACTAGTTTATTGCAATAGAAAAAATATCCCTCTGCTATCTTTTAATCATTTTTTGTCTCGATATGGGATGAAGTGCTATTTTGAGATTGCAATGTTTCAATCAGAACAGAGTTTCCCTTTCTTCTAACATTACCTTCCTTTTAACTTTGCATTGTTACAATATTTCACAGCTGTAATAACCTTGGGAGTCAGTGTGTTTCATCTACTGCTTCTACCATGGATTCCTAAGCCTTAAAAAAATAACCTGACCGGTGAATTCTGGGGTTTAGGAGTATTGTGAATTATGGGTATAAGGCAGCTTAATGGAAAATCCCCAGAGAGCAGCGAGCGATCAGAAATACGGAAAAATGGAGACTCAGCAAGACTGATAAGAGGGAGCCAACACTGAGTAAACAACTTTGAGGAAGTTAAGGAGTAGCTTGGCGAACAGGGATGGGGTGAAGAAGACCTTGTATCAGGTTGGTCGTATCACCCTCAGTACGCGAGCCTGGCGGATTGTGATTGGCAGAACGGGTACCTGGGGTACTCGTGCAGCGCGCGTGCACAGCCCGTGGCCGGCTGCAGCGTGGATATAAGCAAAGCTCTTCGTAGAAATAAACGCTATTGGACCATCGAGCCGGTAGCCCCTGCTCCTCAACGCCACCACGAGTGGCGCCGAACAGGGACACAAATAGGTGATCGGGAGAGATCGTACGGTGGGGCAAGCTCGGCAGGACGGACAGGGGAAACATCTGTTAGCAGCCGCACAGAAGGAGCTCTGCTTGCCAAGGGTGAGTACACCTGCGGGACCAGGCTGCCGAGAAGCACGGCGGGAACCATGGCAAAGGAGCAGGAAAGGACGCTGCGGGTTATGCAGCATATAATAGAAAAGGCGGGAAAAAAGGGAGAAATTCAGGAGGCCGATTTGATAAGGCTCTTAAAATGGGGCATAGAAAATTGTAATGCGTTGAGTGAAACCACGATTTATGATATCTCTGCATGGGATGCTTATGGGGTTGTGTTATGGGACTGGGCGACGAGAGGGGACTTAAGTGCGTCATCAATGCTGCGTTCATGGAGAACAGTATATGAAGCCATATGGAAATATGTGGGTTTTGGGAATGGTCCGGTAGAACCATGCTGGGGAGGGATGGACCGCTGCCATTACGACCTGAGGAGGTGTTCCTGCGGCAGTCGGAGAACCAAAGTGACTTGGGGTTCACTCTGTTAACAGGTCCGGTGCCCCCTGAACTACAGCCTCCTAATTGTGAGCTTACAGAGGTGATAGTAGAGGGGAAATGGGTGAAAAACCGAAAAGGTCCTTTTGGGGACAATAGGGCGTCGATACAAAGGGATGCTCTGAAAGCTGGGGACCAGGAGGTTCCTGAAGGGCTAAGGAACATGGTTGGTGCCTACCCGGTTATGTTTGATGCAAATGGAGAAGGACGACATGTGCCTATAGACTATGATGTTATCAAGGAAGCAAAGAAGGCTGTAATGGAATATGGCCTAAAGGCACCATATGTGCAAGCATTAATTCGAGGAAGTGCAGAAGATCGATGGTGGGTGCCACACGACTTTACGGGTGCCACACGCTCCTGTTCCTGTTAATATTGACACCTGTCCAGCAAGCGGTGGCGTTCAGGGAAGCGAGGGAATTAGCAAATACAAAGGCCATTGATAATCTCGGAGATCCGAATGTGGCGTTGCACGGGGTTAATGCTGACATGCTGACAGGGGAGGGAGTGTTTGTGCAACCAGCGCTGCAAACACGAATGATCCCTGAGGCTTTAGTACAATCATGGGAGATCTTTTTGGAAGCGTTAGAGGTTGTCCCCGACGAAAGAGAAAATAGACTGTTAGAGCCATTTGCTAAAGTACAGCAAGAAAAAGGGGAACCTTTCGTAAAGTTTTGGGATAGGCCGAAAGCCTCTGTTGATAAGCAAATGACAGGGGAGGGTCCCAGACAGCTGATATTTGAACAACTTGGTGAGAAGAATGCTAACAAACAATGCAAGATTGTACTGCAGGGGCTAAGACAGCGAATAGGAGGGGCTCCTACGGTAGCAGACATGGTTAAAGCGCGTGCTGATGTGGAGCTGGAAGATCCAGTAGCTACGCTCGTGGGCGCCTTTGTGTCCCTGGGGGCAGATTGTGAAAACCAGGCGAAGGGGGCGTGCTTTGCCTGCCGCCGCCTTGGGCATTGAAAAGGGAATGCCTGGAAAGGCGTAAACCGCCAACAGCACCAGGGGTGTGCCCGAGATGCCAAAAGGGGCGACATTATGCAAGTCAGTGCCGGTCTATTATACGTAGAAATGGGAAATCGCTTTTGGGAAACCGACGCGGAGCGTGAAGGCTGCTCGAGTGCAGACATGAGTGATGCGTGCCAAAGCACACGAGAATAAGACCGGCAGAGGGGCTGAGGACGTAAGTCCGCTGAGCTGGGAATGCTAGAGCTTTGAAACGCCTCTTTGGAATATCAACCAATCAAGCCTGGGATATAACTGCTGCCTGTCCGGATTGTCAACTGCAAGTCATACCTCCAATAGTAGGTACTAATCCTCGAGACTTGTCATCATGCCAGATCTGGCAAACAGATGTAACACACATTCCAGAATTTGGATGTTTGAAATACATTCATGTCTCGGTAGACTTTCTCAGGGGTGGTAACAGCTACCGCACGCTGCGGGGAGGGTACCAAAGATGTAAAAAAGCACTTATTACATGCCTTTGCAGCATTTGGAGTACCACAACAGATAAAGACCGATAATGGACCAGCATATGTATCGCGAAGCCTTCAACAATTCTTACAGTCTTGGGGGGTAAAACATGTTACAGGCATTCCTCATTCACCCACTGATCAGGCTATTGTAGAACGTGCACACTGCACATTGAAACAAATGCTAGAAAAATAAAAAAAGGGGGAGCTTAGGGGATCAAACCCAAGACCCCCAAGATAGATTCCTCGATTGGTATATTTAGAAATAGCAGTAACTGGTGTAATTCAAATTACCTGCAGGGATATTTCTGATATGCGGTGACGGAGCGTGGCCAGGAGTCCCATCCCACATCAAAGGCAAACCCTGCACCATAGGTCGAGTAGTTTTGCTGACACCAAACATAACCATGATATTAAATCACACTCACATGCATCGCAGGAAATGCGGCATAATGAACAATGACTGCGATGAAAGTGTCGACCTATGGAGCAGAGGGGAAAATATAGCGGCAAGCCTCTTTGTGCCAGGGGTGGCAGCTGTGAAGGCGTTAACACAGCTAAATAAGGTGGCTTGCTGGCTGGAAAGCAAACAAATGCAACTGCAATAGCGCTTAGTGGCCTGGCGAATGACATAGATTCTATCCGACACGCGACTTTGCAAAATCACACTGCTATTGATATTTTGTTATTAGCTCATGGACATGGATGCCAGGATTTTGATGGTATGTGCTGTACGAACCTGTCTGATCATTCACAATCTGTTCATGCAAGCACCCAGCAGCTGATGGATTTGACAGAGAAAATACAAGAGGAGGATGGGTTTTTTGGTCTAAAGAATATATTTGAAGGATGGGGCTTCCCCAGGTGGGTGATATTAGCTGTGAAAGGCGTATTGATAGTGCTGGGATTTCTGCTGGGAATGCTAATCATATGTTCATGCTTAATGCGGGTTATTGAAGGCCTGGTTGTCTGTGCTGTAGAGGGACTAAAGAAGAAAGAAGCCTACCCCTGTGAAGCTGGAAGAGAAGGGGCTGGAAAAGGAGGAAGAGTCGTCAGGAATTGACAAAATGGAAATTAAGGAGCTCGGAGAGCCTAACCCATGGAAAGCCGATGCTTTGTGGAAAAAGGGGGTTTCACAGTGGTTGAAGCAAAACAAGGGAGGATATGAGTATATGCCAGTAAAAAATTCTTAAGGGGTAGTAGAGTTTAACTAGTAGAGCAGCGACATGGCTGCATGGGATCGGCTCCCTGAGGCATGTATAGACTAAGAAATAGACTATTGTTGTTATGGTTGATATATTTGTGCTATATCCTGCTCAACTAGGAATTGAAACGGCCAAAACAAAAAAGGGGGAGATATGGGTATAAGGCAGCTTAATGGAAAATCCCCAGAGAGCAGCGAGCGGTCAGAAGTACGGAAAACCACAGACTCAGCAAGACTGATAAGAGGGAGCCAACACTGAGTAAACAACTTTGAGGAAGTTAAGGAGTAGCTTGGCGAACAGGGATGGGGTGAAGAAGACCTTGTATCAGGTTGGTCGTATCACCCTCAGTACGCGAGCCTGGCAGATTGTGATTGGCAGAATGGGTACCTGGGGTACTTGTGCAGCGCGCGTGCACAGCCCGTGGCCGGCTGCAGCGTGGATATAAGCAAAGCTCTTCGTAGAAATAAACGCTATTGGACCATCGAGCCGGTAGCCCCTGCTCCTCAATGCCACCACAGTGAATGTATTGCCCAGTAAGGGAAACTAAATTAATTTAAATGGCAGGGATCATTTCTCAGAAATCTGGCAAACAGGCAAATGGGAAAGTCAGATGCAAGCTTGCAAAGCAATTTTCAGGTGTTGGGATGCTGAAGGATCTGAAGACCTCCATTTTGCAAGCCACAGAGCAGCCTGAAGAATCATTTACTGTTAAAGTTCCTTCAGGACTGTTATGCTGTATTTTTACTCTTTACAGACAAAGCAGCACATTAAACGATACATGATAGAGTCACTTTCCAAACAAATGCATTTGGAATATGAGATCTGCAAGGGTTTGCTGCAGATGTGTGATCACCAGCTATCTCGAGAACTGTTTAGTTTTATACAGGTTTACCTGGCAAATGCAGAACTGCTGTTCTGAACCACCTAATGGCATCTACAGTCTCTGAGTTATATATCCTGACAGATATCATGCAGGTCCCCATTGCAGTCTTTATCTAGCTCTGACTGGGCTACTGTTAATAGAAAAAACACCCTGTTTTTTCTATTAGCAACTGGAGAGCTAGCCCTATCATCTGCTGGGCTTGCCCCATTTTGTAACGAGACTACAGATTCTGCTGAATTATCAGCTTATGTCTTGTAGTTCTTCCAGATCCAGGTGGGTAGATACAATGATGATAGCTGAGGCTCTCTGTGTGGGATTTGAATGATGCATTTGGTTGCTGGGACAGCAGTGTTATTTGGTCAGCTGTCCTCCACCATTTCTGAGTTAAAAACAGTGGGTCATATGATAAAATACATCCATTGGTCCCCTGTGTGGACTGTGTACTTCAGATTATATCATAAACATCTATCTGCAGTATCAGCTCTCTAATCTGTTCAAAGAAGATGTTCCCATTTCTTGAGAATGTTGCTGCACCTCTCCCTTCGTAACCCTTTGGAACTTCCTCCCACAGGTTTCTTCAGCTATCTGTGGTCAAAGGACCAGCTCTAGTATGGTTCTGTTGTGTTATCTTATCCTAGATTGCTGAGCTAATTGCTAAATCATGAAAGAAAGCTTGTTACAGAATTGTAGAGGCAGGCTGAGATAATAATAAATTGACAGGCAGAGGTAGGATCAGTGAGACAAGAATCAGTTCAAGAATTCAAGAGGAAAAATACAGCACGGAAAGCATAATATCCTAAAGAAAATAGAACTCATTTCATTAATATTGTTTTGAGCTGATAGATTTGGTGGAACACGGCAACACTGAGAATCCACTCCAGGGGGCAAGCGCAAGCCAACCTCTCCCCACTTTGATAAATTCTGGCCAGCAAAGAGGCTTTGGGTGTTGTATCCAAGTGATCAGCATGCCCATGCTTATTCTACTAGTTTGTTAATCCTACCTATCTTCAGTGTAAATTAGCCAACAAGTAATAGCTTTATAGTTTTAAGTGGCATATATCCTACTTGCAGAATCTCTTTTTGTGTAGCTAAAGGTGTCAAGCAAAATAACCCCCATCTGGGGGTGGTGGCATAAGTATCCAGTTCTCTCTTTTGATGATTTCATAGGCTTTGACTAATCCGGAAAATCTTTGGGAGGTTTGTAGAATTTGGATATATCCCTTTCTTTTTGAAAAAATCCCTGGATTTTGCCATTTACAGGAATAATTATCTTCTCTGCGGGCACAGAATTGCCTATATCCACATTTTTAAATTTTCTTAGCTAACAAAGATAAACAGTCACTTGAAAATCGATTTTGGAGTGTTTCCTGCTCTCTACTGTCTTCCAGACTATGATCAGAAGATGTCTGAGTGAGTTTTATATGATGTAGACCAAAGCAATGACAGAGCCAACTTGACTATAGAGGTAATAAATTATCACAGGTGTCTCCTAGTGCCATTTAATTAACTAGTGTATATGATGTATGTAAGAATTAAAGTTTTGGGACTCTTTTTAATACTTTGCAGCCAATATTTTGTTTCCTTGCTTTGTTCATGCAATATCTTCTTTTAAAAGGATTTCAAAACTCCTTTAAAAGAAAGTTGAGCAGTCCCCCTACTCTGGGCCAAAATACCTCAGAAATTTTCAGACAAAGCAGACACTGTCAAAAGACAGTGTCACAAGTCTGGTTGATATTCAACGATCACCTCCTCCAGGCTCAAGAATGGTTCTTCCCAGTGAGAAGGATGCTCAAGCAAAGGGGGCAGGAAATGACCCCTGCATGTGAAAAAGAGCTCTTGGCAGAACATACATAGAAGTGTACAGAAGGGGATGGCATGGCCAGGCCACTAGGGGAATATAGGTACATCATCTGACTAGGAAGGCCAAGACCAGGATATAATCGAGCAGCGATGTCAAGGACAACAAGAAGGACACCTTCAAATGCATCAGCATTAAAAGGAAGACAAGGGAAAAATGAATGAGGCAGGGTTCCTGGTGACAAAGAGAAGGCAGAGATGATAAATAATTTATTTGTTTCAGTCTTTACTGGTAAGACTGGCTTTCAGCAATCACAGATCCTGGAGATTAGGGCAAAGTTTGGAAAAAGGAAGATTTCTCTTGCTGGAGCAAGATCAGGATAGGAATTGCTTAACCAAAATGGACATACACAAATCCATGGGCACTGATGGGATGCACACGTAAGTACTGATATGGTTAGGCTACTCTCCATCATCCTCAAAGTCCGTGGCAATCAGGAGAGGTGTTGGATGGCTGGAGGAAAGCCAATGTCATTCCAGTTTTCAAAAAAATGAAAGAATGGGGACCAAGAGAACTAGAGGCTGTTCAGCCTCACCTTGATTGCTGAGAATGTGATGGAGTAACTAATGCTGGATACCATTTCCAAGCATATTAAGGACAAGAAGGTGATCAGGAGAAGGTGAGCAGGAAGGAGAAACAGACTTAAATATTCTGATAGCCTTCTCTGATGGAATGAGGATAAAGAAGAGGATGTTGTCTGCCTTGACTTCAGGAAGCCTTTTGACACTGTCCCCCAAAGCATCCTCATAGGTAAACTCAGGAAGCGTGGCTGCAGCAGACAGTGATGCGGCTTGAGAACTGTCTGAATGGCAGAGGTCCAAGGGTTATGATTAGTGGCACAAAACACAGTTGGAGGCCAGGAACTAGCAGTGTACTTCAGAGTTCAATACTGGGTCCGGTATTCTTCAGCTTCTTCATCAGTGACCTGGATGATAGACCGGGTGCACCCTCAGCACATTTGCTGATGATACAAAACTGGGAAGAGTGCCTGATGCACCAGAAGGCAGTGCTGCCATTCGAAAGGACCTGAACTGGCTGGAGAGGTGAGTGGAGAGGAACATCAGGAAGTTCAGCATAGGCCAATATGGGGCCCTCCACCTAGGAAGGAATAACCCCATGTACCAGTACAGGTTGGGGGCTGACCTGCTGGAAAATAGCTCCACAGAGAAGGACCTGACAGCCCTGGTGGACAAGAAGTTGGCCACGAGTCAGCAATGTGCCCTCATGGCCCAAAAGGCCAATGATGTCTTGGGCTGCATTGTGAAGTGTGTTGCCAGCAGGTCCAGGGAGGTGGTCCTCCTCTTTGGTTCAGGTCTGGTGAGTCTTCTCCTTGGGAAACCAGAACAAACAAATGCAGCAGGAGAAAAAGACCAACCTCTGAGAGCAAGGCGGGTGCTTACTTGTCATTCTGTAGCACCTTTCCTCATGTGTTCACTCAGGAACTGATAGCAGGAGATGCTGACAGTGTTAGCAAGTAACAAACAGAAACACGGAACCAGGCAAGAACCTGATAAACACATGTATAGACAGCATTTGCTTAGAGAGCTTCCTGTGACTCATAAAATCTACTCATAATGCATAGTCTCCATTATGCAGCTGTATAATGAAGTTATAAATTTGAAATGAGCTAGAGCCCTTGAGTTTCACCCTCAAACTCTGCTCACAAGCCTGCCCTTACAGCGAATAGCTGTGTCTTGAGACAGGATATGCGAACATGTTCAGTGTGCCCAGTGAGAACAACCCATGTGTTCTCAGGTTTGCCCTAATTTTTCCTCTGCTTCAAGATGAGACTAATTCTTTTACTCCCTACAAGCCCAATATTTTCAGTTCTCCCACTACTACGAGTATGCCAGTCATGAACTGTAGCTGTAGCAGGCCCAGCAAGACTAATAAGAAGGAGTTAACATTGAGTCTGAATGGGCACCCCGGCCATCTTCTGGTGCTGAGCACCTGGGAGACAACTCCTGAGGTGAGAGCTCTGTGGAGAATGAAGCCACAGCTGCAGCTGGTGCGACCCTAAAAGGAATATGTCTGAGCAGAAAAAGCCAGGCTCGCACAGCTTAAAGGCTGGGCTGAAGGAGCAGGTGTACCGACTAGCAACTCAACCCCTGACCCAGAAGGACCTCTGGAACATCCTGTAAACACATATAGACTGGTGAAGCACGTGGATACAGGTTGGCAGGAATTAGAAAACCAAGTTCTTCAGGACCTGACGAATGAAGAATAAGCTTGCTATTGGACCTTCAAGCCGGTACGCTCTGCTGCTCAATTGCCACCACAATGAACTTCTAAAATGAGGTTTCTGAGGCAAGTGTGAGGTTCCCCATAGGTCTTAATATAGTGACTCTGTGCACACTAGACCCTTGGATTAGTGACAGCACGGGCTGAGAGTAAGTAACATCTTACCTTGCTTTATTTTTTCTGATTCTAGAGAGGTCTTTGTCAAATTGGTGTATGTATTTGTATGTATTTGTGATAGTGCTATAAAAAAGACATTTAAAACCTGAAATGTGCTCTGACTCAAAGGGGCTGGTTCTTTAAACTTCTTGGTTCCCACCTTATGTCTAATGATCAAGAACAGGAATCTTTTTATTTCAACAGAAATTAATATAAACATAGAAATAGAGTATTTCCACAAATCTAAAAAAAGATCAGTTCCGGTATTAATGGACAG
>VZSV01000018.1:0-89501 GCA_013398735.1 Nothocercus julius
AAAAAAAAAAAAAAAAAAACAATTTATTTGTGTAACTTTATTTGTGCATGGTTCTCTTTTTTTCTTCAAGTCAGTAGCCTGGTGTTTGACACACAAACTCTCCAAACACTGGAGTTACTGTTATTATTACTCTTGCTTGAAATCAAAGATCCAAATACAATGCCTTTAACTGTTAATTTAGTTAAATAGTTGTTAATTTTAACACAAATTGCAATATGAATTTCTTTTTTAAAAATTAATCACTTTGAAGGAATATTGCCGTTAACTGGAGTGAGAAACTCTCTCAAATGCTTTGTATTATGCTGCTGCTTGGAAACTGGTGGTATGTGGAGGACAAAAATGCTATTTACTGTAGGAAATAAGCAGTATATAGTTCAATGAAAAATGTGAATAAACCCAATCATGAATTTCCCTGTCCTAAAATATCAACATGATGCACACACTGTTAATTAATAGGCAGCTAATTTTAAAGAAGTAAAATCGAATCCTTTTACATCATGATTTTGTCAAGCCATTCAGCCTGTAAAACTGGCAAGGTATTTTGGAAGCTGAAAGATAAGCTATATCTATACCTAGGATACTTAATTGTTACTAGAGGAAGCTTCTGAGCTACAGGGAACTCATTCAGGGGTTGCATGTTAGTGAAGGAGATTAAGAGCACAGGGCAATGTGCTTATTCTTCACAGTGTTCAAAAGTGTTTTCTGCAATTTCATCTGCCTGTGAGTTTATGCTTCCTTCCTTTTTATTTAAAAGTCTATGCTGACTTCTGTTTTATATATTGTAAATGACTTCAATGCTTGCATAGGTCCTGAAGCTTCATGGTGAAGTAATGTACAGGAAAACTCTGATTACCAATGATGGTACCTCTTTTGGAGCTGGCAACCCGATTGGTTTGACCGTTGATCCAGCAAGAGGGTAAATTTCCAAAATTGCAATTGCTTTTGCAAATGAGTTTTGTTTGTTTGTTTGTTTTTTTCCCCACATGTTTCCTGAGTTTTAGGGCCTTCACATTCCAGTTTGGATTGATATTGTTTTGTTTTTTATATTAGTTCAGAATTAATATTTTTTCTTTAGTATAATTACTATATCCTACATAGTAATTATGTCCTACATAGTAATTATATGACTCCATAAATAGTTGCCTAGATGGTCAGTCTGTATACCTACATGCTAAAATTCAATTTTTAATTAAAAAAAAAAGAGAATATTATGTCTGAAAAAAAAAATCTGCAAAATGGGAAACCAGAGTAAAGAGAATAAGGGCTGTCTTTCTGATACCTTGGAATATCTCTCAAGGCCTTTGTATGATAGAGGAATACACTACATGGGAAGAGTGACACATTTTAAATAGAATAATATTAAATACACTTTTTTACTGCTCTCTCCCAAAATGGGAACTATATAGAGGAACCTGTGTAGAGCTCCAAATTACAATATGGTGCTTGTTAGTAATGAGATAGTTGTGCTGGTGGCTCAGCAGGCTTTCAGATGAGGCGCTGCTTGACTTTTTTTCCACTTTGATCTTTGTCCATAGTTGGGACTGACACATTCTGTGTATGTTTTCACTTCTGCAGCTCAGGCCAGAGACGTAAGTGTATTCCCCAGAGTCATATAATGGAACTCTGTTTGATACAGAATTTTTAAACTCGAAGTTTTAACAGAATTAGTGTTGAATCAGAATTAGTCACTGTTGAAATCTTGCAGCCCTCTCTGAAAAGCATTATTATTCTCCTCCTTTCTTATTTTACTACTAGCAATTTATTGAATTTATCTGCTGAGTCCTTGTGGCTCATACAAGGGAGAAAATGGGTTTCTAAAACTAAACTAGCAAACATTGTCTGGGTAAAACAAGATCTGTTTTTCATCATGGGCCTGGATCAAAAGTTATCCCTATTCAGCGTGGTTAAAGTATTTGCCTGAGGAAGGAAATGAACTCGAGCATGTGTTTAAGTGACTCAGGGCCATGGATCTGTGTTATTAGCTTTCCTAACAGCTGTGCCAATGTGTGTTCCAGGAAGCTGTACTGGACAGACCAGGGAACTGACAGTGGAGTCCCTGCAAAGGTTGCCAGTGCAAACATGGATGGTTCGGGCATACAAACCCTCTTCACGGGCAACCTTGATCATGTAGAGTTCATTACCATTGACATTAAGGAACAAAAGTTGTACTGGGCTGTCACAAGCACAGGAATGGTAGGAGTTAATTTTTTAATAGTTGTTTGGTTCCCATCTCTGTCTGTAGTTCTCATGACTAATTCAGTTACCTCAGTTCGCTCCTATAACTGGGAGTTGCAGGACTGAGCAAAATCAGGATGATTGTGATTGTTGCCATTTAGTTGCCTTGAAAAAATACTTCGTGAATTTAAATGAAAGAGGAAATCATTATTAGCATCCTGCTGACACTTGCCTGCCTACGGAAGCTACATCAAAACCCTTGGCATGAAGTGATTTTAGTACGAGATACTGTATTCTAATTTCGTATTATAACATTGAACTAATATTGAACTTTAAACTGATTTCTTAGATTGAAAAGGGCAATGTGGATGGTACAAATCGTGTGACCCTGGTGGTACATCTTTCTCATCCCTGGGGAATTGCTGTGTATGATGCCTTTCTGTACTACACTGATCGAGACTATGAAGTCATTGAACGAGTTGACAAGTCCACTGGAGCAAACAAAATTGTACTGAGAGATAATGTCCCAAGACTGAAGTGCCTACGGGTTTACTACAGAGACAGTAAGTGTTTGAAGAAGAGGAATTTCAAGGTGTCCAACTTGTGAAAACACTAACGTCTTTGAGACAGAATGTGTGCTCTTTCAAAACAAATTGTTTGATTAGGGGAAGACTTCTAGGAAAGTGTCAGAAGTATTTACCTGCCTTTTATTAAAGAGTTGTTCCCCCATTCATTGAAGGCATCTGTTCACATAAAATAATCCATGTAGTATTGACTGAATAATGAATTCTGTTACTGCTAGCTTCAAATTTGAGTTTTATCTGATTCTTGACTTTGATCTTAGATGACAATGAGCAAATTGATTATTAGCAGTTATGTACCAAAATGTGCAGTAAAATCTCTTTTTTGCCACTTAGTTGATAGTACTAGGCAAGCACACTAATTCAGTTTTATATGTGCAGGGGTATCTGATGATTGCAATTCAAATATGTATGTGTAGCCATGTCTTTCTTTCACAGATTCTGCTGGTTCCTCAAATGGCTGCAGTAATAATATCGGAGCTTGTCAGCAGCTTTGCTTTCCTATACCTGGTGGATTATTCTCCTGTGCCTGTGCTACTGGCTTTCAGCTAAACCCTGATAACAGGACCTGCTCCCCATACAGTTCTTTTGTAATTGTTTCTATGCTTTCTGCAATTAAAGGATTTAGTTTAGAGACATCTGATCATTCTGAAGCGATGGTACCACTGGCCGGAAGAGGTATGTGAATATTGTAGTAGAAGAAAATCTCATCACACCTAATTTTTGACAATATAATACCAAATGTATGTACTGTATTTAGCACTGCTAAATAAATAGAATGAATGCTATCTAAACACTATGCAGGTAACATCTGTACAAGGCAGTGGCATTTACAGACGTTTATCTTCTTGGAAAGCAGTCTCTTTTTATTACAGTTTTAGATAGCGAGTTTTATTTTAGCACACAGTAAAAGTCAAACTTGAATAGCTTGATGCTCTCACGTAGTGTTCTTAATACCGCATATCAGAGCTGTAATGCTGCAGTATGATATGCATTAGAATTTTATTAGAAAATACTCATACAGGAGAAAATAGCACTAGAAAATAGCCATAGCATTATGAATCGATGGTAATTTTTGTATCGTGCATATGTAAAATCTGAGGTAATTTCTTACATGCATACTGCAATTTTTTTTTTATGAAGTACTTTATATTAAAAATAATTAACTTATTTTTCAAAACATTTTAGGGCGAAATGCACTTCATGTGGATGTTCACATGCCTTCTGGTTTCATCTACTGGTGTGACTTCAGCAGCACAGTTCCTTCTCAGAATGCAATACGTAAAATTAAACCTGATGGTTCTAATTTTAGAAATGTTATTACAAATGGAATAGGAAGAAATGGAATTCGTGGCATTGCAATTGACTGGGTGGCAGGTGAGCATAGCTGAATTTTTGAAAGGGTTTTTCTTCGAACCTTAGGAATATTTTAGATTAATATAAACGATCCTAATAGAACTATCTCAAAGGGATATCTTATGTGATTTTTAACTTGTGTATCTATGAAATGATTTTAAAACAACAGGAATACATATGTATGTACGAACAAAAAAGAAAGTTCATCTATCATTTGATATAAGGCCTAGGTATGAAGTGTTAAATTTATGGTACATTTCCTTTTGTAATAGTGCTTTGTTGTTCAGTTTGATGACATTTTTGGTAGGATCTACACAGCTCCTGTGTTGAAATCAATGTAGAAATCTTATAAATTACATTGTAAATTAAGCAGATACAATTCTATGCTGAAACATGGATTTCACAGTTGTGAAGGGATAGCAATATGCAAGGGAATGCCAATGGTAGTTCTAATTTGTTAATGCTAAATATTTTAGATTAAAAGAAATTCTAAAGAAAAATTATGGCTAAATGCAAAATTAACATAATTTTGAACATATATAGCTGATTTTCCTCTTGGAAATTAAAGAGGATTTACAAATTCATTAATTTGTGTAATTTTAAGTTTTTTTTTTTTTTAATTCCTGAAAGTGAAGGCGAGAACCTTATGTTCTGAACATATAGCCATCAACATGTATCAGCTCATATTTCTGAAGTGTTGATTAATTTCTTGTATTTTTTCTGGCTTTTTTTTAAATATAGGAAATCTTTATTTTACAAATGCTTTCCTGACAGAGACTTTCATAGAAGTTTTGCGTTTAAACACAACTTATCGCCGTGTTCTGCTTAAAACTACAGTTGATATGCCAAGGCACATAGTAGTAGACCCAAAGAACAGGTATCTTTTCTGGGCAGATTATGGACAGAATCCAAAGATCGAACGTGCGTTTCTTGACTGCAGCAACAGAACGGTGCTTGTGTCCGAGGGCATTGTCACTCCTCGTGGTTTGGCCATAGATCACAGCAATGGCTATATTTACTGGGTGGATGATTCCTTGGATATGATTGCAAGAATTCAGCCTGATGGTGATGATGTCGAAATTGTGCGTTATGGCAGCCGCTACCCAACTCCCTATGGTATCACTGTCTTTGGAAACTCAATGATCTGGGTGGACAGGAATCTGAAGAAAGTCTTCCAAGCCAGCAAGGAGCCAGGCAATACAGATCAGCCAACTGTTATACGAGACAACATTAACTGGCTAAGGGATGTTACCATCTACAACAGTAATTTTCAGTCACGTTCACCCCACGACATCAACAACAATCCTTGTCTGCAGAACAATGGAGGCTGTTCCCATCTGTGTTTTGCCCTGCCTGATTTGCAGACACCCAAATGTGGTTGTGCCTTTGGGATGCTGGGCAGCGATGGCAAGAGATGTTCCATTTCAACAGAGGATTACTTGATATTTGCCCTTGAGAATGCCCTCAGAAGCATCCATCTGGACCCTGAAAATCACAGCCCTCCCTTCCGCACAGTCAATGTTTTACGAACTGCAGTGGCACTAGACTTTGACAGCATAAACAACCGAATATATTTTACACAAAGTTCTCCTTCAGGGACAGGAAGAATCAGTTACATTAGTATTTATTCAGGAATTGGCACTCCAACAGTAGTTGCATCAGGTAAGTGCACCAAAATGTGATTCAAAGTAATTGCATATTGAGAAAACTGGACCGCAACACCTACCTGCTATCTCAGGTGTTTTTATTCTGTTGGTCAAGGTAGACTAGTTAGTTGAGATGTCTGATTAATTCCTCATTTTGACTTTGCTGATCTTTTTTTTCTTTTCTGAAACCCTTATTTCATCATGATTGCAATGAAATAGAAGTATAAAACTAGTTAAATATTACTACAACTTTTTGATGATAGTTAGATTGCAGCAAGTATCATACAAATGCAAAAAGATAATTTAAATTCTTGAGTATGAGAAAGAAAAATTTAATGCGTTAGTATAGAATTTAAATGCCTGTGATGATACTGGCTATTTTAGTGTTTTAGTTCACTAAAATGTCTGAATGACTACAGTTATGAACGCTCTCCATACTTGCTGTTAAATGCCAGTCAGATCCCTGTGGATGTTGCTGGAGGAGTAGCTCTTCAGAAGAGAGTGAAAAGAGGGAAGTGCAAGGTAGCAGGCCACTATAGATGAGCTTGAGGTGATGTGCAGCAAAGCTGAGAGAGTCACTGAAAAGACCAACAGACTGTGTTTTGAGAAAGCCAGTTAATTGGTCCTAATAAGTGTTCGGCTAAATTCTGTAGATGGGGCTACCTTACGTCCTCATTTCAGCATGCCTTGCTGTAAAGGGTAGTGTGGAACTGCTCCTTCTCTGGAGGAGCTCAGAAGGGTTTGCATCTTGAGCCTTCCCTGTTGCTCTGCTGTCTTCAAGGATAGAGCTCGTTTGTCTTCCTCCAGGAAGGGTAAAAAAGGAGGGCTAGAGAATGTCTCTTCTGTGCCCGTCGCTGCTTTGTTTGGTAATGTCTGTATTGCAGTACCTCAGGAAACCCTACTATACTGAACTTTTTCTCTGTGTATTTGCATGTGTGTCTAAGATCTGGGGACTCCCGATGGCATAGCCTTTGACTGGATCAATAACAGAGTTTACTACAGTGACTACCTCAATCAGACTATCAGCTCAATGGCCGTGGATGGTTCTAACCGCACAGTGATCGCCCGCGTGCCACGACCAAGAGCTGTGGTGTTAGATCCCTGCAGAGGGTATGTGATGCACTTTGTATACTTGAGTTTGATTGTGGGTAAAACTGTAGTTTGGGCTTTAATTAAGACTGCCTGGTACTTCCTTTTCTGTACACTAGGTTCCAGTTGCAAATAACTGTCTGAAATATAAATCACTGTGGCTAAGTTTTCTGAGTTGATTTCAGCCTCAGAGATTTGAATATTCTTCTGATATTTTTTAGAACATTTCTGAATGAGTGTGGATGTTTGGACTAGAAGCTTTTGAGAGCTAGAGTTTGAAATAAGACGGTGATTCTCAAAGCAACCAACCATCCTGCAGTTGCTGAGCTAAACAGAGGAAAAAAAGGGGGCTTGTATCAACCAGGGATTATTTAAAAATACTGTATCTCGATGATCAGGTGGCAGGGCAGAAGACATCTGTGTGTTTCATCTTACATGATCTTTCCCTAATGCTGTGCTTCCTCAGTGCCTCAGAACTGTTTATGTGTTTAGTATCAAAGCATACCTGAGAGACTGGGAGCAGTGTTACACTGTATTTCAAATGTGGAAAGATAAGAAAAAGACTTACTGACTTTACAGGATTCTTACAGAAGCTCAAGAACTTTTTCTGAAGTCCACTCTAGCATAGTCCAGCTATCCCTGCTAGATATCCCGTCATAAAAGCAGGTCAGAATAGAGGAAGAAGCTCTTTTCTCCTACATCTGCATCCTTCACTTCAATGGGAGAGGCTTGGAGTGGGCACACGCTTTGTGAGCATGTTTGCTAGAAATGTAACTGTGCAACCACCCTTTTGGCAGGTACATGTACTGGACTGACTGGAGTTCCAGTGCAAAGATAGAACGAGCTACGCTTGGAGGAAACTTCAGAACACCTATTGTGAGCACCAATTTGGTGTGGCCAAATGGGCTTACTCTGGACTATGAAGAACAGCAGCTATACTGGGCTGATGCAAATCTGTATGTATCAATAGCATGCTTGCTGGTTTACATCAGATTACTTTTTATTGATTATTTATTTTTCATCTTTTCCCCCTCTGTTTTTCAATTTAATGTCATACTTTGTATTATTGAGTACTGTAAAATGTTTGATGGCTTTTTTTGCAAGAAATAAGCGCTAAGTAGTAACAACATTGAAGTGGAACTACTGTGGAATAAATTTTGTGACTTTACAGGATAGGCTTAGTCCAGCGCTTTATGGCATTTCAACCCATTTAGCATCTGTTTGTCTTACTTCGAACTCAGGACTTGCATTAGCATCTTCTCCAATACACACTCTCCCAGTGGATTCCCTTGTTCATTGCTCATGGTTGGTGCCTGTCATCTGTGGAATCAGGCTTGATGTTCTTGCTGCTGTCTCCCAGACAGAACCCTAACCTTCAAGTCATGTCACATTTCTTTTTTTCTTTTGCAAAAGCACAGTAAAAAAATAATAGGCAAAAGTTTCAACACAAGAGAACAAAAGACACCTTTCTACCAAACTATGTTTACAAGGCATTGTTCATATAAAGGTTAAAAGACTTTTTAAAAGTCTGTTAAAAGACAGGAGAACTCGTCATCATATCTTTATCATTTTAGGCAGAGGATTGAGCGATGCACACTCATTGGGACAAATCGCGAGATAGTTGTTAGCACTGCTCTGCATCCGTTTGCAATGACCTTGTTTGATCAACACATTTATTGGACAGACTGGAACACAAGAAGCATTTACCGAGCTAATAAATATGATGGTTCAGATCAGATTGTAATGATCATGAATCTGCCTCAGAGACCGATGGATATTCATGTCTGGGCAAAGAGTAAGCAGCAGCAGTGCACCAATCCTTGCAACCAGTTCAATGGTGGTTGCAGTCACATCTGTGCACCAGGTAAGCTGTTATGCTTGGTGACTGTACGCAGTTATTGTTGGCTGTATTAGAACCCATAGTACAGCAGTGAATAGTCACATGGGCATAGCTGAAATATTTCTTAATAAAACATATGAACATATATAAATGTTTAATATTTATTTTATTAATATAATGAAGATGATTACAGGTCAGAGTCATGGTGTTTTAGCAATTGAACCAGAGATTGTGTTTGAGAAACTTAACAAATAAAAACCATAGGTTTCCTTAATTTAAAACAAAACACTTTTCCTATTCTAACTTAGATATCTAACTTAATCTAACATATCTCTGTGGCGAGAAATAATTGTCCATTTTGTGGCTGAAGACTAGTTGCATGTGCAAAGAGGGAACCAAAGTGCTGCCACAGATCATGTGCTCTAGGTCACTGGGGAGCCGGAGTGCAGTGTTCCCCAGAAGGCCCAGCCACGCATCTGATTTGTGTGCTCTGCCTTGCTGGGAGTTTCTATGAATAGCTTCCCAGGAGCCTATCTAAAGCATTAATATTAAATATGTTCGTGTAGTTTTGCTGTTTTGTCACTTATTGTCAAACATATGTTTAGGTCCAGCTGGTGCAGAGTGTCAGTGTCCCTCCGAAGGCCGCTGGTACTTAGCCAACAACAACAAGCACTGTATTGTGGATAATGGTACCCGGTGTGATACTGGTTTCTTCACGTGCCTTAACGGGCGCTGTATCTCAGAGCGGTGGAAATGTGACAATGACAATGACTGTGGTGATGGCAGTGATGAACTAGAGAGTGTGTGTGGTAAGCATTTAACGCATGGGAAAGTGATGTAGTTTGTTCTGCTTATACTGCATTCAGTATCATTTTTATGGCTTTATGATTGCGGGCTTGCATTGTGTGACTTTAGATTAGAAATGATCCCTTACCTGCTCCAAGACTTTGTGTTACATCATGATGTCTGCAGAATCTAGATGACGTTTAGTTTTGTCTTTGAATCATGTTAACCCAATTTCTGCTTTATTTAATTCAAATATGTATTTTACTTTTCATGCAGTCCGTTTTGCTGCTGTGTTTGCTGTAGCAGGTAAAAAGAGAAATATTGTGATTTTACTTGCTACTCTGCCAGAGAACTGAGGTTACATTTCATACATGTATTTAATTCTTCTTTTTGATCTCCTGCAGCTTTTCATACTTGTCAGCCAACAGCTTTTACCTGTGGCAATGGGCGCTGTGTGCCCTATCATTACCGCTGTGATCACTACAATGACTGTGGAGACAACAGTGATGAGCTTGGCTGCCTCTTCCGAACTTGCGATTCGCACACAGAGTTTACTTGCAGTAATGGAAGGTGTATATCTCTTCAGTATGTCTGCAATGGTGTAAACAATTGTTACGATAATGGCACATCCGATGAGAGAAATTGCCGTAAGTTCATCCTAGTTACCTTTTATGTATTTGAATCTGCCACTTTAGACCAAAGAAGCAGCAAATTTATTTTGTGGTTATGAAGAATTATGATACATCAGTAGAGGAAATAAAAGTTATTTACTTACACTGCATATTTGGCTTTCTGTTATTTTGAAGCAGACTAAACTGTTCAAATATACAGTGAATAATGTGAGATTTTTACATGAAAACCTATTACTTTAAATAGTCTGCCTTGACATGAGAAGTACTAATGCCATGTTTAGTGTTCAATATTGTAAGTAATCCCATTGACTTCAGTAGGATTTTTTTAGGTGAATTGAATGCAAGATTTGTAATTTTGTAAGATTTGCCTTGAATTTTTATTGGAAAATTTGTATCGTGTATCATATTATATTAATTTTCATCATCAAGAGTGAATATTGTGGTTATATTGCAGAGATAGCTTGTGTTTGTTTTATTTAAGTTATATTGCCTGTGCCTCTTGAAAGTTACTACTAAAACAGTAAATATGTTAGTTCTCCTAAAAATATAAAATCATTAATTATATTGATTACTAATGCACTTAAGCTAATTATATCATTGCCACCAGAATTAAGTCCTTCAACAGAAAATTTATAACTGGAGTTAAAGAGATAGTGTTGCAAATATAATTAGAGATGAGTTTTACATCTTTGTATGCACACTGTTTTTTGTTTTTTTTTTTTAATATGCTTATGGCCTATGTTTTTCTTGCTTTTTCTTTACTCTCATTGAAATCCAAATTTGCACAATTCCTGCTCTGTTAGTCATTTATAGTTGATCTGCTGATTCACCCAGCACCAGTTGCAAAAGCAAGCATGAGTGTGAATACATGTCTGTTTACATTCCTTCACTCCCAGTACTGGCATGTATTCCTTCAATCATGTTTTTGTCAGCATTTTTGCCAGTAAGAGTGATTGCCTAATTGTTTCCATATAGCATAACAATAAGAATACATTGTAGGAATTAAATAGTAAGGAGAGGAGAATGGTTTGTATATTAGTTATTGTTTTCATTATCACATGTTTATGGGTTTCATTTTCATTCAAACTTCATTTTTTCAAGGAAACACAGGATTATTCACTACTGAGAAGGCAAATGGCAAGGAAAATGCACAGCATTCTACTTAACTTTTAGTGTGCTGTTGTTTTCAGTGGGAAAAGGACATTTGCAGGTGTCTTGGCAGAGAAGTTTTAAAGACACTTCAGCCATTTTAAAGCCTCTTGGTCTCCTTGGGCCGCAGCTGACAATGAATCATTGGCACTTGGATACCCGAAACATACCTGAGCAGAAAATGTCACTGAAGTTCCCACAGATGGGGCTCTCTTAAATAGGATTAGGCATCTTTCAACGAGATACAGTTTAGTGGTAATAAAAAAAAAATAAAATAAATAAAATTTAAAATAAAAAAGCAAAGAAAAAGAAAGCTCTTAATTTTTGTCTTTTTTTTTCTCCACCTTCTTAAAGCGGAGCGCACTTGCCAGTCTGGTTTTACAAAATGCCAAAGCACAAACATTTGCATACCTCGAACATACTTGTGCGATGGTGATAACGACTGTGGAGATATGAGTGATGAGAGCCCTACTCACTGTGGTAAGTTAATAGGCCCTTCGTTCCCTTCCTTACTTCAGTCATTTATTCACTGCTCTTTGCCTTCAACATAACCCTGAATGTTCTGAGAACATTTACCCTTTTGTAATACTGTAGATTTGTAAGTTTATACATGGTACCATTACCTCTCATTTATCTAAATTGTGCTTTTATTTAATAAAAATAAACATCATTTTTCAACATTTTTATGTGCCATTTGAGGGACTATTCCTTTTCCTTACTTTCCTTACTTTCTTTCCTTGTTCCTTCTGCACCTCTTACATTTTTATGAAGTTATTGGAACTGAAGTATTGTATTTTTTTTTTTTTTCTGGAACTTTAAAACTAGTTGTTTGGTTTTTTTTCTGTGATCAGATGAAGTTATCTGTAGTCTCAGATATAGTTTCCTTTAGTCCTTTCATGCAATTGCACATACAGTAGCACGTTTCATCTTTCATTATAGTTTCTAGTTACTGTATGAAAGCATCTGGTTTTCTATCAGCCTTGATTATGAAATAACATTCCTTACTAGTTCAGGCATTTGTTTTTGCATGGTGTTTGTCCCATGGAAATATGTCTTGGATCACTTTGTAAAATGTACAATAGCTGTACAAACTGTACAGACTATGATTTACTTTTAGTACTCCCTGACTGGATTATTTTTGCTTGTACTAATTCTCTTCAAGTTACCTGCCTTGAAGTAACTATGGCATAATCTTTCTAAAATATGAGTTCAATTTTTGTACCTGAATGTGGCCACTTTGCGCATTGACCTCTGTGTGTCAAAGAAAATGTCGCTCTACAGGCAGACCTTGTGAGTCTCGTGAAATGTGCTCATGAAAGATGTGTGTTGTCCCTTCTGCAGCATTAGTCCTCAGCAGCACTGGGGTTTCTGATCCCTGAACTGAGATGCAGAGGGAAAGAAAATGAGAGAAAAAGGATGAATGATGAAAGAAGGCCCAAGATCTTACTAAGGAAACGTGTTACTGTCCATCACGAATGATATATGAAAGGGCAATCAAAAGGCCAGACTAGGTCTTGGTGTCTTGGAACCATCATGTGGTTCCAGGGAAATATCTGTAACTACTGAAGAAATTATCAAGCCCAATATACGTAACAGTTTCAAAGAGCCCTGCCAGAACACTGAAGAAATATTTGTGCAGTTCTTGGCTGGAACTATACAGTCTTACTGTCTGTTCTTCACTGGCATTAAGAAAAGGTTCCTACTTACAAGTCAAGAAAAATGAGTGGGAGAACAAGGAAAGCAGTATCTGCCATGAGATATTACCTCCTTTCTTTCCCATTTTGATTGCTTATAAAGCATAAAGTCTCCTACTGTTTGATTAAGGCACATGAGAAATGAGGACAGTTACTTGTACACAAGTCTCAAATATAAATGTAGAGAATTTGTAATTGTTATGTGCAGTCTTATATCCATGGCAAATTCTTCCCTCTTATGAGCTGATACATTTATATAAGGAGAGGATTAGAAAAGTCAAACTAATCTGTGCAAAGAACTCTCCAGGCAGTCCATGGAAAGATGGCCTTCTTAGCATAATTTTTTCGCTTTCTTTTTTGGGACCTGTAATATTTTTGCATAACATGAATTCAACTTAAAACAAGTTGGAAGGGTAACAGAAAGAAAGAAGTCATACATAGGTTTTTTTCTTCCAGTCTCACTGACTTGCACAAATAGTGAGTTTCGTTGTACATCGGGACGTTGCATTCCTGCTCATTGGTACTGTGATCAAGGAATAGACTGTGCTGATGGCTCTGACGAACCTGCCTCTTGTGGTAAGTGGATGCTCAAAAGATATGTATTTTGAGAAACAAGCTGGGCTATGGGAAATCAATAGTTTCTTTTGTAGACAGTAGTTGGATCCATTATAGATGGAAACTGAGTATTTTATGCAGTTTATTCAATGACTTTAAGTAATCTGACTCACTGAGTAATTGGAGTCAGTAATTTTACTGCAGGTTCTGTGTGGAATGTGAATCCTATTAACTGGCACAATTGATTAGTCTTGATAAAAAAACCTCCTGTGTGCTCTAATGGTGGTGAATCAACTGATGAGAGGTGACAAATATTGTGGTGCTATTTTGGAGGTGAAACCAGATGGCATGTTGCGCAGGAAGTGGATGTGCAATATTTATGAAAAAGGGGACATAGGATGCAGAGGAGCATGTTTAACACAGTATGAGATGGGAAGTCTTATAGTCACAGTAAACAAATCCTGTACACACAATAGAAGCTGATAGTAATAAATGGGAAGGAGGAAAGAAGTGAGAAGTAATTTCCATGGAGAGAGAAAACAGGCTATCTGAAATCATCAGGAATTGATATTGCAACTTGACATTAGCCTCATTGTAAAAACTGGCTCACTGCTTCTTTTTAATGATTTAAGAAGGACTGCTAGCTCACTTTGCGCATTACTGAAGTTCGAAGCTTATATCAACTTTAGATCTTGTTGCAGTTTGAAAGCCGTCGGTGGGGGGTTGGGGAAGGAGATATCAAATACTGTGTTAGCTATACGCCCAACTCTTGGCAGTATCGGATTCATGAACAGTCTGCCCACCATAGGTCCGATCGCCCCCTCAAACAAGTAGTCGAGTTCACAAACAGCATGATTTATTCAAATGCAACATTTACAAAGCAGATTTTGGATGTCAGTACAGGAAATTCTCTACTACAGTGTGGGGTTTTTAGCTAGCTCTGATGTACAAACATGCAATCCTTACTCACCCCAGAAGATGGGAGAGGGCTCTCACTCTCAAGTCTCCTCAGGCAGCGTCCCAACCGGAGGGCAGGAGAGGGGGATCAACCCATTGACTGATCCAAAATTTTTGATAGTCTTCCTTCCTCCCTTCTTTTCCTCCTTAGTTCACCTTGTATACTTTTCTTTACAGTCAGGTGGAACTTGAGTGACTATAGTCATGCTTAGTATTGTTATTGATTGGTGAAAAAGTTTCTCGCTTTCATTTTAAGGTACAGTCAGTGGAAGATTTTGAGCGCGTGCTCATTGAGGAGTGGTTGTACCTCGGAGGCGGGTGTCTTTTGGGATGGAGGGGTGTTTTGGCATCATAATGAGCTTATAATGAGCAAAGTTTAAGCAAAGTTCATCTGAAAGGAGTGATTTGCGACCCTTGCTGGCTCAGTACCGGACATGTTATCGTGTATCTCCCGTTGGGCAGCTACTGTGCGGCGGCTGATTAGCGGCCCTGCACAGGGAGTGCAACAGAGTTTGGCCGCCACGTCTTCACTCTGCTCCACCCTCAGTTACTCCTGTCTGCAGCTGTGAGGAGGGCAAATTGTGTTGCCTAGGGAACTGTGGAGGATCAGAGTCTGTGGGTACCAACCCTCCTGGAAGTGGCAACTGTGTATCACCCCAAGCAAGCTTCTGTAATGACAAAACTTCTGTGAGGCCCTAGTTTTTCTCTAAGTTTCCCCTTTTCAAGCAATTCTTCCACAGATCCCTAGTTCATAAATAATAGTTAAATCAGAGTCATAATGCCCTGACTCTTGTATTCATGTTAGATTTCATCTTGTCTTCATATTTTGGTTTTCTGGTCTTGGGTTTTTTGAGCAAGCTACTTCTGAATTATAACAAGATTAACAGACTGATAATCCAAACAGTGCAGTAATTGTAGTGACTATTAGTATAGCTGACCTAGAGGGAGACTCTGGACTGTTAACAGGAGCTATTTTCCTTATCTCAGCACATAATATTTCATTTAGTCTCTTACGCATATGCTTCCATTTTACTTTTCAGTATCACAAGGTTTTCCCAAAAAGCTTCCTCAGTAGATTATCCTGTTAGTGCATTACTTTAACAAGCAGAGTTACTGTGTTCATTTTTAAGTGCCCCAAGTGCGGACTTGTTCAAGCGACCAGTTCAGGTGTGATGATGGCAGGTGTATCCCAGCAACGTGGATCTGTGATGGCGATAATGACTGTGGGGATATGAGTGATGAGGACCAAAGACACAATT
Organism: Nothocercus julius; assembly: GCA_013398735.1. Classification (NCBI taxonomy): domain Eukaryota; kingdom Metazoa; phylum Chordata; class Aves; order Tinamiformes; family Tinamidae; genus Nothocercus; species Nothocercus julius. Next base: position 15,720 of record VZSV01000018.1, read on the forward strand.
GTGGTAGGTGTCTAATCTAAACAGATACTTCACCTTCTCTTTTTGACCTGCAGGCAGTTTCTTTAAAATCTCTGTCATTTTTCTGTCCATAGAGATGCACGTTAAGCATGAAGTATACTCTTCCTCTATCTTCAGCTTCACTATATTGAACTAAAATTTTACATTTTGCCAGTGTTCTGTTTTGTTTTGTTTAATTTTGTGGGTGCTCACCTCCGAACTGATGAGTTGGAATGGAGATGTAAATAGCCTGATTTGTTTATATAATCTGGGAAACAAAAGCACCTTCAGCAGTCTGAAGTTCACGGATCATCACACACTACAGTTTGTGCACATTACTATACATATGATTTTGATATAAGTCTTTATGTATTAGTGAGCAAAAAGAGCATGGCTGTTCAGATGTTGAACAAAAGAAAGAAGGACCAGGAAGCCTGATCTAGCTTCTTGGTTCCTTTAATAGTGGTTGGATACACTTGAAGTTTCTGTCCTATTTCAGTTCAGTCATACTCTGTTTGCTCCCTGGAGCACAAAGCGTGTCAAAGAAGGTGATATTTGGACAACCTAGGGCTAATTTTTGTTCAGCTGCCAGAAAATCTGGCCTGATACATGGAAAGCGTATACTGAGAATCCAGCAAGATCCAGCACTCTGCATGCCCAGAATTACCTGAAGTGCTTTGACTTGCCACAAAGAGCAATATCTGGATAAATGAGAGTAGGAATGAGTATGACTTCTGTATATGAGAGAGTGCAGTGGTATCTTTCTGCACGAGGGGCAGAGCATATGTATGATATTAAGGCTGGGCAGCAGGGGTGGGAGGAGATGTTGTGTCCAGGGAGCACAACTTGCTGACTCAGCAAACATGGCTCGTTCCAGCCACGCGCAACTGCACCGCAGCAGAGTTCACGTGCACCAACAACCGGCCCCCCCTCAGGAGGTGCATCCCTCGGGCATGGGTCTGCGACGGCGATGCTGACTGCAGCGATGCTCTTGATGAACACCAGAACTGCACACGAAGATCTTGCACAGAAAATGAGTTCACTTGTAATAATGGCTTGTGTATCCGAAACACATACAGGTTTGTAAATACTTTAGCTGCTGCAAAACATCCTCAGAAATTGCCTGAAATGGAAAAGCTAAACTAATTTAACTTAGTGTTTTATTTCATTAATTAGCTGTTAAATAGGTTTGCATATGATAGTCATGTTTGTCAGTTCTACATTCCTGTCTTATTTTTAACTTCAAAATGCTTTTTGCATGTTAATATCCCCTGTGCTCATTGTTGGCTTTTAATACTTTTTTTGTGTACTGTCTGTTGAGGTGATTCTGATCATTTTTTATGATTGACTGTGCAAATACATTAGGTTTCTTTTCAACAAAGGGTAAAGGGAATAACCGCGGGTTTCATGAGATCAGAGTAATATGCACCTGATTTTTTTTAAAGTCTGACCCAATAATATTTGAGCCCCTTGGAAACTGGAGAGTTGAATGTATCAATCTGCCATATAGTCACTGTCTTCTTGAAGATGAACGAAGTGTTCATTCTTCTTCAGATGTGACAGACGGAATGACTGTGGTGACAGCAGTGATGAAAGGGGATGCATCTATGAAGCATGTCAGCTGCACCAGTTTACCTGTCAGAATGGGCGCTGCATTTCCAAAGCCTACATCTGTGATGGGGATAATGATTGTGGGGATGAATCTGATGAGCTGGAACACCTCTGTACCACACCAGAAGCAACTTGCTCTCCCCATCATTTTAAGTGTGACAACGGAAACTGCATTGAAATGGTTAAAGTCTGCAATCGGTTGGATGATTGCTCAGATAATAGTGATGAGAAAGGATGTGGTATGTGTAAATTTATTTGGATGGTATTAATTCTCTTTAAAATGCTTAGACATCTAATCTTTCATTTTAATTAAGTCATATTGATTATATACTATCTTAATAAGGCCTGAAAACCAGTTAATTACATAAAATGTAAATATAGTTTATGCATTGTTATGTATTGCCCTTACATTTGTAAAATATATCATTCGTAAGTGTATATTTTGCACTCAGTGGGTTTGCTGATAGACTGCACAGGAGCTGAAATAAGTTACATTGGTTGATATTCTTTTCCGTGCTCTTCTGTTATAGCCAGTCCAGATGAGTATTCAGAATTTTCAGAGGGAGGGCAGGAGAGGGAATATGCTTGATAATCATGGCACTATCTTCTCAATAGGCCAGTTCCTTGGACAGAATTCCTTTTCCTTTCCCAGGTGTAAATGAATGCAGTGACCCTTCAATCAGTAGGTGTGATCATGACTGCACAGACACCCAGACAAGTTTCTACTGTTCTTGCCATCCTGGATACAAACTTATGTCAGATAAACGGACTTGTGATGATATAGATGAGTGCAATGAAACTCCATCAGTATGTAGCCAGATTTGTGAGAACACAGCTGGCTCCTACATCTGTAAGTGTGCCCCAGGCTATATCCGGGAGCCTGATGGAAAAAGTTGCCGACACAATAGTAATATCTCCCCATACCTTATTTTTAGCAACCGTTACTATCTGAGAAATCTCACAGCAGATGGCCAGTCTTACTCTCTCATTTTGCAAGGACTGAGAAATGTGGTGGCACTGGACTTTGACAGGGTGGAAAAAAGGTTGTACTGGATTGATGTGGGGAGGAAGGTCATTGAACGAATGTTCCTAAATGGAACAAATAAGGAGGCAGTGATAAGTGATGATGTGCCCAGCGGGGAAGGAATCGCTGTTGACTGGGTTGGCAGGTAAGAAAATACATTTTCTGTCCTTCTGGTCTATAATATGTGAGGGAATTTATTTTAGGGACTTTCTCCACCGCCATATGAAACTCTTGCAGCTCATGAGAATAACTTTGGGTTGTGAATACAATAGCATAGAACTACAATGGAAAAGTTTATTGGCTTCTAATGCATTATCTAAAACTTTTGGTTATAATGCTCTCCTATCTCTTATATTGAGCTTATATCTGAGTTGTTGAATCACCAGTGATAATGTTGTCCATATGACTCCTGGGAGAGACTTGTTAGGAAACTGTCCTTGAATGGGGCTACCCAGGCAGGCTGGTGAGAGGATTACGTGTGGCTGTAGAGGAGGCTCAGGGCTTCTGAGCTTAGTCTCTTTCTTCTTAGTCTCTGTCTGCTAGCACTAGCTGGGGTTGGGGTTCAGGCCATACTCTGTAAGTTATTAATATGCAACATCATGTAATTAGATTCTAGTGAAGCCAATAACAACAGTTACGGAATTCAGCTTCTGTACCAATATGAAAAGCATATTTCCTTTCCTCTTAAAAGAGTATCTTTAAGCGCTATAAGGTTATTTCTTGTAAAGAGGTTAGTATAAGGGTTAGGCAATTGGAAAGTGCTTTGCATTTTGGTCATTTTTTAATTATCTTTTAATTGTCTTTTTTATTTTTGAGTGTATTACTATCAACACGAAAAGTTGAAATATCTCCAGATAATGAGATTGGCTCAAAAAGTCACATTTGGACGTTATGTCAGAGTCTTTGAGTATGTGAATATAGTTATTTTTTAGTAGTAGTTTTTATTTTTTATATTATTTTTATTTTTGAGCTCCTTTGTCCCTAAAGGTACTGCTAATTAATGGTCCTAGCATTCCCAAATGACTAGCCATACCTGGCAATGTGACAAAAGGGAAGGTGTTTATAGCCTCAGTGGTCCTTTTGCTCCCCTGTTAATCCAGGTGCTGAATTAATTCAGCTCCTGTCAGTTATGCTCTCAATCAGATTTTGCTGAGATGTTTGAGAGAGGCTGTAAGAAGATATATAATGGTAGATGAGTTGTTCCAGTCTCTCCACTTCTCCCTGGTGGGAAAGTCCCTGGTCAGGGCAGCATAGGCCAAGACTGAATCTTTCATGATTTTTTTTTTTTTTTTTTTTTTTTTTTTTTTTTTTTTTTTTTTGCGTGCTTCACGCTGGAAAATGCTGTGTGAAGCTTAAGTTAGGCTATTAAATTTTGACAGTTAGCAACTTTTAAAGGAGAACCTAGCAACTGTTTTACCTATTTTATCTGATGAGAGGAGCCAGCATGAAAGAGACGGTGCAGCCCTGATGACACGGCACTGCTCTGCACATCTGCTTCCTTCTTCCTCTTTGCTACCTGATGCTGGTAGCAGAGGATGGGAAGAGAGAATCAGTACTTTGTGGGCAAACGGCACCTTATTACTTAGCTGGGCAAGTTTGAAGTTGGCACCAATGACTATGGATGCAGGAAGAGCAGGAGTGAAGAGGGCAAATTTGGAGCATGATCTAGAAGAGATGTCAGAACAGTATGTATGTTCTTTATGGTGGATATATTGCTTCTTGGAGAAAAAAGCTCTGAAGCAAAATAAATAACTAGGAGTATATAAATTAACTCTAAAATATTTCAGAAAACTCTACTGGGTGGATGCCTACAAAGACTGTCTCTATGTTGCTGAACTTGATGGAAGGTTCCGGAAAAAAATGGTGGATGGGTGTGTGGATGCCAACAACACTTTCTGCTTTCAGTACCCCAGAGCAGTTGTTGTTCATCCAAAATACGGGTATGACATTTCAAGAGCACTTTTTCTTCCTGTTGTGAATAGTCTTGTGAAGAAGAAAATTTTGACTGTCTATACTTAGATTTGTGTCTTAGATCTTAGCTGTAACTTAGGAAAAAGAGCATCTTGCCTTTCATAAGTATATATGCTGGGCTGTCAGATACCACTGAAAGTGGAATTTCATCCTGTGTGGACAAGGAAATTTTGATGGAATAGTTAAAAAGTTTGATAGAAATGTGTGGTTGTGGTCACACACCAGTATCTGTCTGCGTTAGTAGTTAAACTAACATACAAATATATTAACCTTTTTCTCATCTTTCTTAGTCTCTGCTTTAGTTTTTCCACAGGAAACCATATATTCAAGGTGTGTCTTCTAATATTTGTTTAAGGATATTTTTAGCACAATCTTAACTTTAAGCATTTATTTGAACAGACAGATTTACTGGACAGACTGGGCAGATCAAGCCTATATTGGAAGAGTGGGCATGGATGGCAAAGACAAGACGGTGATCATTTCTACCAAGTTAGAATGGCCCAATGGACTCACCATAGATTACACCAACGACAAGCTCTACTGGGCAGATGCCCATCTAAATTACATTGAGTACGTACGCAGAGAAGAATAAAGAAACTGAACAATTGTTCATATTGGATTTGATGGTAGTGTTTACTAGTGTTTACTAGTTATAGATGCTGTAAGCACCATAGTTACTTCTGTCCACTGACTCGATAGGAAACTGAATTTACAGATGGCATGGGTCACTGGATACCACAGTAGCATAATGCCCCACTTAGCCCTCTCTGGAAGTAGTATTCCATGTTTTATTTTGGTATGGAAGTAAAAAGATTCGCTCTTTGCTGAGAAGATTCACATATTTGCTGGAATATTCCACTTCATGTATGCTGAGGTGTACAACCTGAAACAAGCGTTTTCTACACTAATGTCTTTAAATGCTCTATTTAAAATGTATATTCATTAAATGTAAATATCTCTGCCTCTCTCTGCATCTGTCTCTCTTGTGGTTTTAAATTCCCCTCTGTTGCAAGGTCATAATAAAAATATAAAATCCTATTAAAAATACTTTATCAGAAGAGGCACTAATCTACGTATATAGGAGACATATTGTCTGAAATGTCCCATCATTAGCAGTCTGAATCATCTGGACTGCTCTCCCAGGGAAAAAAAAAAAAAAAAGGCAGAGAAAACCTGCTTACAGCAAATAAGCAAAACATTGTAAGCAAAGCATCGTTAATCTAGCTGTTAAATATCTGTGGGAGGACTCCCTGCTTTTCAGTGAATGTCTCTCTTTTCCATTTCTCTGCCTAATACAACCTATTTAACTTTTTTGCATCTCTTTAAATGAATTGGCTGAGGACAGTGCTTACTCATGGGACTAAAAAAGCTGCACCATTAACTAAGCATTGGTCCTGGGCACTGTAAACATAGATAGTAAAGATGAGGAGATCTAGCTTTTATTGAGTGCTTTGCATGTTTTTTTTTTTTTTGTGTGTGTGTTGTGTGTGTGCGTGTGTAGGTACTCTGACCTGAATGGACATCATCGTCACACAGTATATGATGGGACTTTACCTCATCCATTTGCAATTACAATTTTTGAAGACACAATATATTGGACTGATTGGAACACGAGAACTGTTGAAAAAGGAAATAAATATGATGGGTCAGACAGGACTGTCCTTGTGAACACGACACACAGGCCATTTGACATTCATGTCTACCATCCTTACAGACAGCCATTTGGTGAGAAAACAGATTCAGATTTGCATTTAGAGGGTCAGCTTTTATCTGAAGAGTAGTTGTAAATGGTACTGAATGTACTCTGCTTTTGCTGTTGCTGAGGGGAATAAACAGCACAGAATAAACTAACATCCTTACATTTAATACATAAATGGTCTTTTCTTCACTTAGCTGAAGAAATAGTATCAGACTGGAAAAGTGTAGCTTGAAACTATTAGTTTTTAAAAGCCACAGCTCAATAGGATCCGTACCTATTTCTCTGGATGCCTAATTATGTAGGTTTTATTTTTCAAGTGACGTTAGTAGTCTCCATACTACTAGAGAGTAGTCTTCTCTACTATGGTAGACTGAGATGTTTGTGTCCTGGGATTTGCAAATTATGGTAATATTTATTCTTTTGTTTTGCCAGTTAATAATCCGTGTGGCACCAACAATGGTGGTTGTTCCCATCTTTGTCTAATAAAAGCTGGTGGTCAGGGTTATTCCTGTGAATGTCCTGATAACTTCATGATAGTACAGTTTGGCAATACAGCCCACTGCCTGCCAATGTGTTCAAGCACCCAGTTTCTCTGTGCAGACTCTGAAAGGTAAGTTCGCTGTTCATCATCTTTCTTCAATGCATTCTAGAGATATATTCTACAGATAAGGCTTTTCAAAAGGGTATGAAAGTAGCATCTTCTCCTGATACCCCTGTAATTCTGGAAAGTTCAGGCAAATACAAGCCAGACAGGCTTTATTTTTGGCAAAGTATTTCTAGAGGGCTCTGTTTAAATTGAATGTTTCTCCTTTCATTCCTGTTACATGACGTTACTAATGTAATTAAGTTTGTGTTGTTAGTGTCGTATTGTTCCAAAAGCATTTTTTTAGGGAATTCACAAAACTGGAACCTTTTCTTAATTTTTGTACATCTCTTGCAACATACTCGTTTCTGTCTTTAACTGTTAAGTTTGTACTGTCTCCTAGAAAAGGCATTTATCTAATGTAGAGGCACATTTATGACCCTGTTCTTTGAGACAACTGTGGTCAGGAGAGAGGAACAGTAGCATAAGAGCTGCTGTGCTGACACTCTATCACTTTCAGATATGCGAGAGAGATGGGTTTATTGGGTAGCCTTTACAAGTAGTGTTACTGTGGTACCCCCAGTAGAGTTGTCATGCTAAAGTTCAAGTGAATTACGAAAATGTTATGTGGTTAAAAATCCATTTGAAGACTGATGTAAGAAGCATTGAGTGACAGTTGCCATGAATATACTTCAAAATTCAATTCCTCTGTATTAATTTGCTGTGAACTTCCTTCTATAGAGTCATCAACATTATCTGTTCCTGATGACAGTCTTCTGGCATGTTTTGTTAATGTACAATTTATGAAGCAGAAGACATGAAATCTAAGATGTCTTGGAAATTAAATGGGAAATAACACTGAGAAAAGACTGCCTTTTATGCCATAAGACAATGGCTGCATGCCTGTAAAGACTCCTCCTGATTAAAGAAAATATTTTATCTTTGTAGGTGTATTCCTATCTGGTGGAAATGTGATGGACAGAGGGATTGTCGAGATGGCTCTGATGAACCCACTACTTGTCCCCACCGATATTGTCCTGTTGGTCAGTTCCAGTGTAATGATGGGAACTGCACAAGTCCGCATTTCTTGTGCAATACCCTGCCAGATTGCCATGACAGATCGGATGAAGATCCTGTACTTTGTGGTATGTTACCAGTAATAATTTTAAGTAAATTTTGTGTATAACCCATAGATAACGTATAAACTTTAGAATCATTATTCCTCTTTTACAAATGAAAAGGTGTAGAGAGATCCTAATTTGATATTGTCTTGCACCTGTTAGTGATTTACCTCAGTGCAAGGACAGGGTAAAAGAGAGCAAAAATACTACTAAATGTGAATACTAACATTTTCAATACCTTTGAGTCAGATTTATGCTGACGTAAATTAAAATCTAAAGTAAAAAATACCAGAAATAGGATCAGCTTTTTTTTATCCGGAGTAAAACCGTGCTGAATGTGAGGAACCTAAAGCTTCCTAATGCCCAGATGAGTCCATCAGACTTGTTAGTTTTCCCCATACTCAAGAGCGTTGCATTATGGATGGACATTTTGCACTGCACATAATCCAGATCACATGAAAAGATTGTTTTGAGGACCTATATGTCATGACAGCTTTTTAGAAGTATAGGCTAATTATACTTTCGAAATAAAAACTTGTCTTATTTATCACAGCACAGCCTTATTCCTCTTCTTGTAAATAAAGCAATTTTGGCACTTAGAAGCCTAGTGTAAAATAAAGGAATAACAAAGCAGCATGGTCATATAATTGATATTTTCCTTGCCTTTTGTTAGCAAAATGTTTCTGACAATGTCATAATTAAATGAAATGTGAATTCCATCTGAATTTGAAATAGCTGAACTCCTCAGTGCAACACAGGGGAATATTAAATAAGTAGAAATGTGGTAGCTGCATAAAGTGTCACTGATATTAAAGTAACAGGTAGAGCAAAATTCAGGTCTGTATCATTCCTTCTGTTCATCATCTCATGCATAGAAAAGAATCCTCTAGTTTCGAAAATGTATGGAAATCGTATTGTCTCCTCTTTAATAGTTTGGCAGTGTATATGAAACGGTAGTAGGATGGTGTCCAGTGAGACACAAAATCAGAGGCCAAGAACAAGGTGGACTCCCGTTTTCAGAGCTTCCCTCGTCTGCCAGCACTGCTAACATTAGCAGAGAGTGCACAGTTCTAGTTTTAAGTGACTTGGCACCCCTGCCTCCATCATGTTTGAATAGTTTAATCCCCTCTGTTTTAGGAGACGCTATTGCCTTTCTCATTCCTACGAACTGTAGAGCCTGTGCAGTTAGAAATCTCTACCTTAACTTCTCAAGTAAATACTGATATTTGATTTTTTTTTTTTCCAAGATCTTTTTTTCTATTTTTTAGTACAGACATTATAAACATTCAACCTGACAAAAAGCATACTAATTTGACACAAAGCTACAACAACAGATCATCCCTGCAGGTTTCAGCATTCTAACAGGCAGTTTGTCTTCTTTCAGCTAACCACCAGTGCGAGACCCATCAGTGGCAGTGTGCCAATAAACGATGCATCCCAGAAGCCTGGCAGTGTGATAGAGAGGATGACTGTGGGGACAACTCAGATGAAGACAGTGCACACTGTGCCAGCAGAACTTGTCCTCCGGGCCAATTTAAATGTGATAATGGCCGCTGCATCCCACAGTCCTGGAAATGTGATGTGGATGACGATTGTGGTGACAACTCTGATGAGCCATTCCACGAATGCAGTAAGCATTTAGCTGTAGTAGCTACCAAAAGCTGTGTTACTTTGTTTTCTAGAGGTTAGATATTTCTTGGAAAAGATTATTTTCTGCAAGCTAACTGTCCCTGTGTATTAAGCAGTACTAGAAAAAAAGAGAAGTTGTATGGTAATGCCCTGCTGTCTTACTCCTGAAGGGGAAAAGACTCATAACCTGCTGGGCATCAAAAACTGGCATGCTCACACACTGACCTCCCTGAGGTCAGCAGGGTCCTTTGCTTGGGCCATAGAAACATGTGGTGAGAAAAAGTAGAAGTGTATGTGGAAGCAGTGAATGCCTTTTCACTAATTTTTGGATAGGAAAGAATAATAAAGCCAGATGACTTCAACACCTCATCTTTTGCAACAAAGTTAGCAGGTAGTTCTCTTTAGCAGAAGTGGTTGGCCATGCAACAGAACAGATTTTAACATCAGAATCCATTTGGCAAGAAGGGCAGCTTTCTGGTAAGTAATGGAACTTTCTTTGATGGTTTTCTCTTGTGCTTCAGTGGGCCCTGCCTATCGCTGTGACAACCACACAGAGTTCAGCTGCAGAACCAACTACCGCTGCGTACCCCTGTGGGCAGTGTGCAATGGCAACGATGACTGCCGAGACAACAGTGACGAACAAGGCTGTGGTATGTCTGGAGGAGGAGGTCATTTATACATAACCTTGTGCCTGAAGTATTTCTCCAAGATGGAAACACTTGTGGGTTTTTGTTTGGTTTGGTTTTTTTTTTTTTTTTTTTTTTTTTTTTTTTTTTTTTTGTTTTTGTTTGTTTGGTGGGTTTTTTTGTTTGTTTGATTGGTTTTTTTTTTTTGAAAGTCTTCTCAGCAATAATGTACCTGGATATACATTGTTTGATACCAATTAACTACACTCATAGTTACTTGTCTTCAGAAAAATTCTCTGTGGAGCAATTTCAACTCATTGTTTATAAGCCCTGAAGATTAGGATTTTATTATTTTGCCTGGTATGTCATCAAATGAAACAGGAAATATTTCTGCTTAAGCAAACTTTTATTCTAGATAATTAAAACTGTCATTTTTTACAGTTACTCAGCTTACCTCCTACACTGCTGAGACCATTAATATGGGAAATGTGTCTTTTTCCCAGAACCTTGCATTTATTTTGAAATGCCGTATACACTTGCACGCAGTGTTTAGAGGGCATCAGATCACTATTATCAGAACGAGAGAATACTCAAAAGAGTAGCACTCTATGAAGGCAGTATGCCTTTTCTGCTTATAGAATTATAAAAATGTTTGTCTTTCTCTGAGTCACTAAAAACATACTCTCAGAAAAAAATGCTTTCATTTCCTAGGGCTCTTCGTTTGTAGGCTAATACAATTGTTTACTCTTCTGTGGATAGAGAAAGGTGGCAGTCTTCTGGGTCACCCTCACTCGGGAGTAATTTCATTGCAAGGAGCAATAATCATAGTACAGGGTTTCTCTGTGGTTCCATCACAGTTCCATACAATTATTTCAGTTATCCCTTCGTCACTTTTCTATTACTTAACCCAGTTTGCATCATGAAAATCTCTGTTGACTTTGATTATCTTCTGTGTATTCCACCTTATGCAAAGACTGTGCTAATGTGTACTGGTCTCATTTTTTGTTGACTGCAGAGGATATGACTTGCAGTCCTTCTGGAGATTTCCGCTGCGACAATCATCGATGTATTCCACTACGCTGGAAGTGTGATGGAGATAATGACTGTGGAGATGGGTCTGATGAGCGCAGCTGCAGTGAGTTCTTTCTTGACTTGCAGTATAGTCCAGCTTTAGACTTAACCAGCCTCCTCTTTCTTAAGAGAACAGCTCAGATAGATAGCTTTTAACTGCAGCCATTCCCTTGGTTTACTCTACTGCCTGTATTTTCATAGCTGAACTCTCACAGTGCTGTCTCAATGAAGCATTCTGGATGCATAAAAACTATGATAAATTCAGTCATCGTAATAATGCACATAGCCTGTTTTCTGCTAGGAAATACTCTCTGAGTACATTGCCTTGTGTGCAAGAATATATGGTTCTTTAAGCAATGAACATGGATTTTTTTCTGTCTAATTTTGTGATGCAAAGACATCTGCAGGGGAGTGCCCTCTTCTTTGTCAGGTGACAACATGAAATGTTTAGTATAATGTAAGAAGTATGCAGAGATGCTATTCCAATATCATTTAGATACCCTTGTGATTGTGTCACAGTATCTGCCAGTATTACTTTTGTGTGTTTTAATGAGGCGTTTTAATGAAGATGCTTAATTTTTTAGCTGAGGAAACTCACAAATCTGTACTTTTATTTTAATTGAAGGTCCTCGGGAATGCACAGAAAGTGAGTACCGTTGTGACAATTTGCGATGCATTCCTTCACGGTGGATCTGTGATCATGATGATGACTGTGAAGACAATTCAGATGAACGTGACTGTGGTGCGTATTGTCTTTGGATGCCATATCATCACATGTGCATGGTTTTGCTTGTAATGTGATAAATTCTGCAAAGTTATCTCATATGGGAATTCTCTACCAAAATAGAGAATACCACAATTTTAATAGCTGGGATTTTGCCGTCTTTAAGGAAATGGTTGTTTTTGAAAAACAGACGTTTCAGCTTGATTTGATGAGAGGACATTTTAACAGAAACTTCTGCATCTTTCCAGAGTTGAGAACTTGCCACCCAGGTTATTTCCAATGTGAGAGCGGACACTGTGTTGCAGAGCGCTTCAGATGTGATGGAAATGCAGATTGCCTTGATTTCTCTGATGAAGCAACTTGTCGTGAGTTTCAGGCTTTGTAATTGGAGCTCACTGAGCTCACTTCCAGAAAGATTTGTGCTTATTTTTCTATCTAAGTGACATGACTCCTCAGGGATACTCATTCCAGCAGCTCTCAGTGATGTCAGAAAAATTCAGGAGAAGTTTGAATCTGCCTTTTCATGTATGAGTTGCCATTTTTTATATTAATTGTAAATGCATTCATTATCCTAAGAAATTAGTGCAAGAATGGTCCAGCAGATGACACAGATTGTTTTAAAAATTCTTGGCTATTCTATTCACATTTCAAAATGCACTGTTTCCATTGCTTCTGTGCTGTAATGAGGTTTTGTAATGATCTTGGGATTGTTTTTGTAATGCTCAAAGAATTCTCTAGAGTTTCCTAAGGTGCTACTGAAGCCAATGAAACTGTATGTTTTTATGCTTAACTCTTCCCTCTCTAATCTGTTATCTACTGTGAAGATAGTCCGGAAATTGTAGCTTGCACACACAGCTACTGTCTGCTCCTAAAGTATCATTCCTGTGGGGAATGAAGATATGTCCTTAGTGCTTTTACCTATGCTGATTGTCCTTCGCCTCTCAGGAGGTATTAAATTGCTGATTCTCACTCTCATGTCTAAATGATCTGTGCTTTAGTACCAGAGAGAATTCCTTTCTCTTCATTTTGGTGTCAGGGCTGTTTTGCATGTCTTCCTTGCCCTTGACCTTAACATCCGTGGTTTAAGTGAGAAGGAACATCTGCATCACAGTCTCTTTATTTTGGTGATGGCATTTGTATCGTGAAATCTAAGTCACAGCAATTAATCTACCAGAATCTGAGTTGCATAACTCTCTCTTAAAGGGAGAGAAAAGCCTATGATGAGCTGCTGAAAGGGCAAGATGTGTTTTGTTTACATGTGTTGACAGAGTCATATTTGTAGTTTCTCTTTTATCTAGTTTGGGTTTGTTTATTTTCTCACAGCTTTTATAGAATAGGGTAGATTTTCTATTATATCAACATAACCCATTTATAGTTAGATGCCTTAGGTGGTACTTTGGTGATTCAGGGTTGATGCCTTTTGTTGTTTTCTTAATTACTGAAGTATATTATTAGTAGCAACTGCAAACAGTATTTGTAAAATTCATGACAGTTTAATTCCCAAAGCCTCTGGGGAGTAACTTCTCCTACTTCATTGTTCATTTGAACGTGAATTAATCAAGTTATAAAGAAGTTCTCAATCCTTGCAATCCCTTGTCACTGTAAATCCTTGTAGCGCCTCTTAGTCCTTTTCCTTCTAAGTAGATGAGGCTATCGAATGAAAAAATAACAGCAGCATCTCCTGAATATTTTTCAGAAAAAAATAGAATTTTCACTTTAAATTAAAATTTCCTATTTCTCTTTTCTTCAGCAACACGATATCCTAATGGCACATATTGTCCACCTATGCTATTTGAATGTAAAAACCACGTGTGTATCCAGCCATACTGGAAATGTGATGGTGATAATGACTGTGGGGATGACTCTGATGAAGAACTTCACCTTTGCTGTAAGAGGGAATAAATACAGTAATATGAACAATGTTGCTCACATGCATGATAAAATCTCTGCTTACAATAGAACAAATAGTAAATGTTAAATATTTTGTTTTCAACGGAATTTCTCACAGATTTCATTCAGGAAGTGTGTTGAGAATTTAGCTTCATACATCTTTGTTTGCTTTGTCCTTCTACTATATGTTTTTCATTGCTTTGCAAATGTTTGTGACACAGATGTAGTTATCAAAGTGGGGAGAAACACAGCAAAGACTTAGGGACACTATTCACTATTTTCAAACCTGATGTGTAAAATATGAACATTGGTTTACCATTAAAGAATATTTTCAATATATTTTTTTAAGATGCTTAGCTTTTAAAGCACTTGGGAGAGTCAGAATATTTTTCTAGACATTGATGAGGAATCCTGACTTCAGCTCTAAAATTGTGGGATGCCACAAGTATTAATTAAATATTTTTTTGTAAGTTATACACTAAATAGCAGCTTAATTAGCATGTTGTTTTTTTTATCAGTTTACTGAAATAATGATGTTATCCTTGAAGTAAGGGCTTGACATAAAATCCCAGGTTTTATGTCCCATTTAAGGAAATATGGAGGTAATTTACTTCCTGTGTGCTGGAACACCCCCACAGTGTATTTTAAAATATAGGAAAAATACCAATGATTCCAGAGAAAAATGATTGGGATAACTTCTTGCCTAACTGCAGTAAGTGTCCAAGTATGACTGACTTGATCTCTGTGGTTTCAGTGGATATTTCTTGTGAACCTCCATTCCGTTTCCGATGTGAAAACAATCGCTGTATATACAGCCATGAACTGTGCAACCAGGAAGATGACTGTGGAGATGGAAGTGATGAAAAAGATGAACACTGTAAGTTTATATAAAGTAGACAAAATCCAATAATTTTGATGTGTTTAATGTTTGATAACAGCAAAGTTCTGAAGAAATGTAAAAATTGAACATAAATATGTGAGAATTAGAGCTTTACATGAAATGATTTGAACTGTGATTAGTAATACTATATATTTGCACCTGTCAATAAAAGTAGCAAAAATCAGTAATCATTTGCCTGAAAAGTACAAAGCATGGCTTTCAAAATAGAACTGTAGTTTACTGCAAACACTGGTTAAATTGTGCCAATTTATTAGGAACTTCACTTCAAGTGATGAAGAAGGAAGTGTATGGTTGTATCTTGAAATAAGGGTAGGATGGGTAACTAGAACTTTTTAAACAAAGTAATATCTTTTTCAGAATTCTTGTCATGTATTTACATTGCATTATATTACGCTATGTACAACATTGCTGTTTTTTAGGTCGAAATCCTCCAGAAGCTCTGTTAGTATTCTATAGAGTTCTGACCTCAGATACCTCATCAAGTTCCCACTATGTTGATTTTGTATTATCAATTTTAATTGTGTTTTTGATTGCTTACTGATAATATATGGTGTCTTTATTGCACAGTATTTTTTAAATTTCGGTTGCTAGTAGCTCTTCAGTCTGAAGTAGACTGCAGTCTGTAGTAAATGCAACTATTAAGCAATACTTAACAAGAAGAATCTACCTTTTGTCTTTATAAAAAGAAACTTCCTGAATCACTATTGTCATCTTGTTACCAGTTTGTATCTACTTGCTCATCTGCAGTGTGTTGGTACTGTATAGCTGAAGTTGTGACAGAGGAATGTTTCCCTTCTCAACTGTAGGTAGAGAACCAACCCCAAGACCTTGCACAGCTGATGAATTCAAATGCAGCAATGGAAACTGCATTCCTTTACATTATGTGTGTGACAATTACGATGACTGTGGAGACCATTTTGATGAAATGGGCTGCAGTAAGTAGTAATATCAATAGAATAGAATATTGCAGAATAATTGAAATAAGAATTTCTGAAACTGAAACCAGTTTCAGAACTGTTTGAAACTGAAACCTGCGTGCTTTGGAATAGAACGCTAAAAAAAAAAATACTGGTTTTTAATTAGGCTGTGCTAGAATTATCATATTATTCATGGCTGTGTCTTTTATTTTTGTTCTTCAGGAAAAAAAAAACATTTTAGGTTTAGACTGTTTATGCATTGCAAAAATGCTTTTGACCTTGTTTTGAAATGGTTTAAATCACGGAGGCTATAATACCATGAAATTTAAGTCGTAATTGCAATTGACCATCCCACAGAATTATTCTAAGACAGACTCTGCACCAGTGTAGGTTTCCTCTGGCCCTCTGAGACCAATCATATATTGAGATACTTCTCTTTCCTTGTGTGCAAACATGACCTCAGAGTTTGTAATCACACCCACTTCTCAGACTGGCTTCCTCTGTGCATTCATGTCTTTGATTCAACATGCATCATAAGTTTGCTAGCAGTCATTCAGATGGAAAAATATTCTATTTTTATTTGAGAGAAGAGAGAGAATATTCTGACAGACACTCTGGGGAAAAAAATATAACATTTTTAGTGTCAACATATATTGATATAAAAATGAGTCTATAGATAAACTGCAGAGTGCTAATACAACCATGTAGTCACAGTTTCAGTTCCTGAGGCTCTGATGTCTTCAAGGGCAAATCTGCCAAACGATGCACTGGTGATTTTACAGTTCAACATACTTGCAAAACACACATAACTCACAGGCTTATAGCACAGTCTATTTTGAAGCAGCTGGTTTCTCAGTTTCACATACCATCCAATGGTCTTTAGATAATAGAACATAGTGGAATGACTTGATCAAAATATGAAAGTAAAAAAAGGATATGACATACTGCAAATCAGTGACAAAAGACACTTTCAAAAGACAAAAGACACCAAGACAAAGACACCTTCTGGCAGTCAGCCTTCTGCTGTTTGTGCATAGATGGGAACACAGATCAGATGATAACATCCAGGTTGTTTCCAGTATCAAACACCTGGATTGTGAAGAAAGAGAAACTCTCTATTAGAGCGTTTGTGAACAATTAATTTAATTTATGTTTCTACATATCTGTAAAACTGAGGTATTTAAACTTAACTAGCACTTGGTTTTAGGTGTTACAAGGAGATAATCAGCCTAATGTGAAAGTTTTGCCATATGTTTATATCTTTTTTATGCTCTGTCAACAAACATACATTTTAATAGTTTCTACTTACTTTGAAACACAGAATTACTATATGTATTCCATATATGAATAGAATATATCGTAATCAGCATAATCCTATATGTACATTGAGAATAATATAATTTTCATTATCTATTACATATTATCCCTAACTTCCCTTTTCTGTTATAAGCATGTTTCATGGGGCAGTGACTTTTACTGACTTTAGTAGACTTTACATTAGGTGCTGCAAGGACAAGGTGTTATCTTTAGTTTACAGATATAAATAATGTAGGGTCTGTATTATGCATGATAGCAATTGAGAATGTTTTCTGTTTAGGTCCTAAGGAAGGACTGGTAGTTAGAGAAAGAAGTAGGTGGGCAAGGTAGAAATGAGACAATGGCCTTCTCAAATCTCTTAAAATAGCTGCTGCGGTTGCTTCATATCAGTGGTGACACTGAATGCCATTCCTCTTAAGCAGTGTCAGGTTGAATGTTTACAGCTGTTATCCTGACCATGTTCACTTCTGCAGATGAAACCAATTTAGCTGAGAGCTCTCCTGACCAGTGTTTACCATCCTCTCTTGGATAGCTATGCCTGAGACAAAAAAAAAATTTGTATTAATTGAGAGTTTCACTTAGAAGAAAAGGAAACTAACTTTATCCTTGAAAACAATTGTCAGACAACAATGATCAAAGTTATGTCCTTCTTATCCTTTTATTTTTTGGTTATAATTTTTTTTTTTTTTTCAGATCCTGGAACAGAACGAACCTGTACAGAAAATATTTGTGAGCATAACTGTACGAACTTGAATGAAGGAGGCTTTATCTGTTCCTGTAGGCCAGGGTACAAAGCCAGTGAACTTAACCGAAACTCCTGTGATGGTATTTTCTATTTCTAAACATCTCACTAATGCATGCTGGGTGACCTGTCACTCCATCATTTTAATATAACTACTCATTCTTGCATTAAAATAGAATTTTTCTATATTCACCAGATATTTTCTGACACATTTTGCTGCTGAATACTGTTTTTGAACATGTAGGAACTGACTTCCAAATTTAGAACTGTTTTGGGTTTTTGGTGGCTATAAGTAGACATGTTGCTGTCTCATTTTTGCATGTCTTTGCAACTGGAAAGAAATAAATTTGCTGGGTTTCCTTAGTGAAAGGAAACTTACTAAAGTTTATACTCTCATTTCATTCTGTTTCAGAACAGACCTTTTAACAAAGGTTTGTGGTGCCATGTTTTAAACTTAAGTATGTGCAGTTAAAATATGATGATGCATTTCCCCAAAGGACAGTGTAATTTGGTATCTTCATAGGTGCCATTTCAATGTATTTCAACAAAAGCACTTGATACTTCTGGTAGCAGGTCTGTTGCTCCCAGCTCTTGTGGACAGTTTGGGTGGCTTTATTAACCACTTTCCAAGACCATCCTCTATTTTATGTGCTGCTGGAATAGTGATTTTCTTTTTTCTGAGGGAAGAGGTATCTTTGCTTCAACATTTCAAGTTGGATATTCTCTTATATCTCCATGTACTCATACATTTTCTTTTATTTCCTTGATGATTTAACTCAAAAATAGATGATCAAAAATGTCTCTGAAATGTGATCTGATGAGCAATAACCATGCAGCTGATAGCAATCTGCAGTTAAGAGTAAAGAAAAATAGATGAGTGTTAAGGAGTTCTATTATAAAAGTGATTCTGACTTTAAAGGTCATTTACTGGATTATTGATCCGTTAAATATGTTAGGAAGACAGCCATTTCACTGAGCAAAGGTGACTAGCATGTGGCAGACTAAACTCTAGGTATCTTTTCTCCACTTGTGCGTAGATATCAATGAATGTGAGATCTTTGGAACATGCACCCAGGACTGCAAGAATTCCAAAGGAAGCTACGAATGTTTCTGCGCAGATGGCTTCAGGTCTGTGGGTGATCAACAAGGGAAACAGTGTGCAGCCAATGGTATGTTAACTTGACGACAAGGTTGATTGTTGCTTGCAAAGATCACTGGAGTATAGCAACCTGATCAATATAATCCTCTTTTTTTTTAACGAGGGATAATGGGAAGAAAAGTAGGTGGGTTTTTTTTTGGTTTTGTTTTTTATTTTTCTTTACAGCATAGGATTATCTTTGTCTTCTGTCTGTTCCATAATTGGAAATAGAAGTGCTCCATCTCCACTTCAGTTGCAAGCCTTAAAAATAATACTTTGAAAGTGGTTTGCATACCTGACTTCCTCTCCCCTGAAATTTTCTGCAGACAAAAGACTACTTATCCCATGGTTGTCATCAGAAGGAAATTAATGCTGTCTGTCAGCCCCTATTCCTGAGGTTTTAGATTTTGTCTTCAAAGTAATGCATCAGAAGAAACTTGCATTAAACTGGTACAATTAAAGGTACCTTGGTGACAGATTGCCATTCATTGTTCCTGGAATGAGGTACACAAGCAGAACGACTTTGGCCTGTACTTAGCTTCAGTCATTAGTTTTTCATCATATTCGGTGCAGTGATTACAGTATGTCACAGTCACTGAATAGATAAAGATTTGTTTCAGAAAGAAGTAATAATAAAGAACTGAAGAAAATAGGGGAAAAAAAAGGTGGCAATGGAGCAGTATTATATAAATACTGAGACAATATTATTTACGGAAATATACTTAAACAGCTTTAAGAAATATGTGATAGGAACACAGTGTATTGAGTGAACTAGTGGAATCTTCAGAATGGAATCCCTGTGACCAAAACTGTATCCTGCAGGAGTTTTAAAACTCTTGATTTGTAGGTGTTCAGAACACACACTGGAGTTCAGTTCTCATAAAACAGGGTGTGGAGATAAGCTGTGCACCTTTTTTCCCCCCATAGCAAATACTTTGTAACCCACAGTAGGAACGTTTAAGAGGCCATCCCAGGAGAGTGCCCCAACACCCGATATATGTACTGCTGTACTAGGAATGCTGTATTTTGTACACTGAACTGTATGGTTATTAGAGAGTCACTTGTCCAGTAGTTGTCATGGCTTTGTGGGAAAAGGATCTGTGTTGAAGTGAATATTTCATAGGAAGTTAGGGATTATGGGCTAGAAAAGGAACTGGTAAATGAGTTTTTCCTTTCCAAGGTGAGTGCCTTAATCCCTGGATAATTTCTCATTGCTTCAGTGAATATGCGATTAATGTAGAAGGACTTGTTTTCTGGAGAGAGGCATTGCTTCAGTGAATATGCGATTAATGTAGAAGGACTTGTTTTCTGGAGAGAGGCCTACGATCCAAGTCTTTGACTCTGAATGGGATTGTCCTTGGAGAAGTAAAAGTAGAATTAATTTTTTCATTAAATTTTATCACTAGCATAGTGAGCCACGTGGGACAGATACCTTCCATAGTAAGGTTATTAGGGCACTAAAAGTAACTTAAAGTTAACCTGTGTCTAGGTAAGAGAACATCAATCTGCATGTCGAGGCATGTGAATTTAAAGCCTTCCAGGTAGAAGAGCTGAGAGAGCTCCCACCTCAAGTAACTGGCAATTTATTAACTGTTGCCAAAGTTGCTCACCATGTTGTGCTCCCCACAGTGGAGAGCCACACTTGCTGAGCTGCATAACATGTAGCTGCGTTCTATTAGCAAGTTGTGAGGTATTAAGATGCTAACATTGTGATACTTAAAACCTTCTATGAATTTTTTCTTAGTGATTGCCACTGTGCAATCTCTCGTGAAGAACATCATACTATGCTCAATATCAAGCATTTTCAGAGATCTTCACTGATTTTGTAAATCCATGTATTTCTAATAGCTCTGAAACTACAGAACAGGGCCTCTTCCCCTTTTACCTCTTATCTAAACAGAATCTGTGAAAACCCCAATTGACTTGTGACTGTAAATGACTTTCTGTATTTGTGGGTTTTTTTTGTTTTTGTTTGTTTTTTGAGGTAAATGTAGAAGTAAAACTTAAAATCATTTTTCAGGTAATCCTCCATTGTTACTGCTGCCAGATAATGTGCGGATTCGAAGATACAATATCTCATCAGCGCAGTATTCCGACTATATTGATAACCAGGAGCGCATCCAGGCTCTAGATTATGACTGGGACCCTGAAGGGATAGGCCTCAGTAAGTATGCATGACACACAAGTATGCAATCATGCAGTGGTTGGTTTAAAAAGACTGATTTTTGCCAGTTAGATTTTTAATTTATTCTGGAAATCAAAATCAAACTAGATTGACTGGCCAGAACTTGATTGAATGTGCCCCTCCATTCTACTCATTCTTTCACATCAGTGTACTTCCTTTTAATGTTTTTAATGTTTAGTACAGCTAATTTTCATTTTTTCCTTTTATTTTGCTCTCACTTGAACTGTGGAGTTGTGGCTCTTGGGGATTAAGCACCAGCAGAGGATTGCTAAAATGAGCCATTTTCTTCTCTCTTGCATCTGCCAGTCCCCATTATGGTTCAGGTCTTGCAAGGACTTATATTAAACAGGAATGGCAGATTCTAAGTAGATACTGATATTAACTTGTACTGCTTCTTACTGGCTCTCCAGCCTTTTGCCTTTTTCACAGGGCCACTGTGCTGGGCCACATGTGCTCTTCAGGGTCTGAACAATCTAAACCAACAAGATTCTGAAAAAAAAAAAAAAAAAAAAAAATTCAAAGCCAAGGCCCTTTACTCTTTAAAAATGTGGTGCACAGTTCTTGATAATGTAGACCAGTATGACTGTAGATGTGTGTCTTGCTCATGATATTCATGGCTTAAGAATTTGATAGCTTTAGGATTTGAGCATTCACATGATATAATTTTATTGAATAGGCAACTCTACATTTTTATGAATAGAAAAAATGTATCTCTTGACATAAGAACCTCAGAAAAATTAGAATTTTCAAAAAATATGGAATAACTAGATTTTTAAAATTATCTATGTGATTTTTGTGCTTTTTTTTTTTTTTTTAAGGTATTGTGTACTTCAGTATTCTGGGACAAGGCTCTGAATTTGGATCCATCAAACGTGCTTATCTGCCCACATTTGACAGCAGTAGAAACAATCCTACAAAGGAAGTTGACTTGAATCTCAAATACATAGTTAATCCTGATGGGCTAGCTGTTGACTGGGTTGGAAGGTAAGTGTGTTGGAAATACAGCACACTGTGATTGTGTCAGGGGAGTGATCTGACAGTGCAAAATCTGGTCTCAAGGTAAATGAGATGAGTTGCTTCCATTTACCCCGACAGACGGTAACTAGGTCAAAAGCATGTTAATTAGGGCAGCATATATTCTCTGAGGAAACTCGTGCTACTCTACAACCAGCAGATCAGTTGTGCACCATTCAGGTGGTAGTACCCTGGCCTTCATGTCAGACAGATCCTCCTTTTAGGACTCAGGTAAGCAGCAGAGAAGGAGCTTCCCCTGCTGCAGAAAGGAAAACTTCCCAATGCACCTTCCCAGTTCTTCCCAGCCTTTTGCTCTATGGGATGTTCCCAAAACAGAAGCAGCTCAAAAGCTTGATGAATAATATTTTTATAGTTGTGTATGGAAGAGAGTGTTTCCTCTTCAGTGCTAAAACATGGAGATTTTTACTTAATCTTGAAAATCATAAGGTCACACTGAGATGTAACTGTTAAAGGACGTGGTGGACACACATAATTGTTGTTTGTTTTGTCTAATACCAAATTAACTAACCATGGGGCTAGTGTTTATAGATAGACACTATGAAATATGCTCAGAATTCTGTTTGGAGCTGAATAGATTGAGTTCTCACATGAATTCCGTGGTAATTGTATTTTCCAATGTGATTTTTTTTTTTTTTTTCCTCCTGAAAAAATAAATCTATAAAGATGCTTATAAGCCATCTGTGGTGCTTGAAAGTTCTCGGTAGCACTTTTATGAAAATGGATTTGACAAGGAATAAGGGACAGCTATAGAAGCTTTGGCAGAGAGCTAGTGAAAGCTAGTGAGCCTATGGATTGCCTTTCCTGAAATTGCCTATAGTTAGGAATTGGATGTTCCTGACACAGTCTGGATGCTTCAGATTTAAAATGCTTAGATATAATCATTCAGTCAATAAAACCAGTTCTTTATAATAATTTTATTTGCTCTTACTTTGCTGCAGTTGTTCTGATGTAGCTTTTCTTCTTAAAAAGATTCTGTTATTCCTCTCCAAGATATTAGATAATTACTTTTGGAATACTTTCTGTTTTATGTGCTTCAGGCATCTTTATTGGACTGATGCAGGGACTAATCGCATAGAAGTGGCAAAATTAGATGGACGATACAGAAAATGGCTTATCTTTTCTCTACTGGATCAACCGGCAGCTATTGCAGTCAATCCAAAGCTTGGGCAAGTATTACAGGACTTCTCAAAATTGCTTTCAATACTGTTTGTTGGCCAAAAAAAAAAAAAAAAAAAATCCGTGCTGTAAACTTTACTGGAATGGCAGAATGACAAAGCCAATGACTTCCATATTAAATTCATGGAAATTGCTAGTGTCATCAATGAGATATTTGTCTTTTCACTAATGTTAAGAAGCTTGTATACATAGGCATTTTATTTATTTGTTTAAGTATTTTAGGGTTAGATCTCAGACAGGTGCTTGTATTGATGATAACACCAGGGAGGCCAAATGAAGAGCTTTTTATAATTCTCTGTGCACCACATTTCTTTTTTACTACTGAAATGGGGAAATTGATGGGAATCTCTCTTTACCACCTCCAAGAAATAAATATATCCTCCTTGGGTGGAAAGCAATTTAAATGCTTGGCAGTTTCAATAGCTTTACATCTTGGAATCATAGAATCATTATGGTTGGAAAAGACCTTTAAGATCGTCGAGTCCAACCGTAAACCCTTCAAAACCATACCTGCTAAATCATGTCCCTAAGTGCCTCATCGACATGTTTCTGTATACAATAATACACTGCCAGCATTAGGTGTATTATTGTATTAGGTGACTGATCACAGGATACTAGGATATGTCCTTCTCCCAGCTGGAGTACAGCCATGCATGTCCCCGTAAGTCATCAATGCAGTTCCTTAACTCTGTAAATTTATAGTGAATGATAGATGCTGAAAATGTTCACAGTCAGTTTTCATCCACTGTGAAAACTGATACTGAAATCACTCGCTCTCCAAAATCAGGACAAAGGATTAAATAAATAAATAAATAAATAAGAGAGTTCTTTGATATTTTTGAAACATGCTTGTGCAGTGAAGTCTGCAAGTTCCCTGAGCTCCCTTGTAAACCAGAAGCTGCTGAACAGCTTTTAGCTTCACAACTGACCCGTTCCATGAAACTCCAGAAAATGATCCTGGTCACCAAATTCCAAGTCGTGTTAATTTTTTTTTTTCTTTTCTTTTTTTTTTTTTTCCCCCCAGGCTCATGTATTGGACTGACTGGGGAAGACAGCCAAAGATTGAATGTGCCTGGATGGATGGCCAGCAAAGACAAACTCTGGTCTCTGAAGATGTTGGCTGGCCCACAGGTCTTTCTATTGATTATTTGAACAATGACAGGATTTATTGGAGTGATTCTAAAGAAAATATTATTGAATCAATGAGACCTGATGGAACCGACAGAACCATAGTGTTACATGGAGGTAAGACCTTACTATCCAGTTAATAATAACTAAATTGTATGCTAATAAGCACTGAGCCTTCACAAATGGAGCTTGATTTTTCAAGACCTCAGCTCCCTTTGAGGCAGCTTGTTTAAAAAAAAAACAAGCACTGGTAGTGTTTTTTGCTGCTTTATACTGAGGTAAATGGTGCACCAGGTGCAAGGCTCATGGTGCCTTGGAACTAGGAACACTCAGGGCAACTTACATGACCAATTTGGGGATTCCTGCTCTTTTATATATGTTATTAAGCAGTCTGATAGTAGAGTGGCATGAAGTGGTCAATCATGTGATATATATATATATTATATATATATATAACATATATAATATTTATGTATATATATATATATATATAAAATATATATATATATAAAACTAAAAATGTCTGAAAATGAACCTATTAGATGAAATGCTAAGCTGAAGAAGAATCACCTACCCTGCTGGAGATTTGCTTGCTGACAGTCTGCTGTTTGGTTCCTTTGAGAAGTAGGCAGTCCATACAACCTTGATGTCTTTGAAGGCCATTTATATTGGATAGCTAAAGAACGAGGAGAAGTCTGGAAGAAAGATAAATTTGGAAGCGGAGAGAAAGTAAAAGTGCTGACTGTAAATCCCTGGCTCACTCAAGTGCGCATCTATCACCAGCACAGATACAATCAGTCAGGTAGGTAATCAGCATCCTAGATGAACCATTCCTTCCTATCTGATCTAAGTTGGTAATGATGTTTACAAGAAGAAATTGTAACATCCTGGTAATAAAGAACTCAGCATGTGACAGAATGTGTT
This sequence comes from Nothocercus julius, assembly GCA_013398735.1. Lineage (NCBI taxonomy): Eukaryota > Metazoa > Chordata > Aves > Tinamiformes > Tinamidae > Nothocercus > Nothocercus julius. Next base: position 41,129 of record VZSV01000018.1, read on the forward strand.
TGTGAAAGTATGAAAATTAAATAGGCTGCCAAGTATTTTCTTTACATACCCAAAACTATTTTGCTGGCTAAATACTACATATTTCTCTTTACTGTCTTTTAGAACTAAGTTATTGCTAAGTGACACAATGGGAATCTATACAGGTAACATACAAAGTACTCATTTAATACTGCCTCCGAGGAAACTATTTCAGCTCTGAGGCATCTGCAGTAAGCATGGTGGGATGTTCAGAGGAACACAGGCTGTTCCAGCAAATCCCTGCTTAGAGGAGTTAGAGCTTTGGGAGTCAGAAAGCTCTGTGGTGCTGGGGTCCTGGAAACGTTCTCTTTCTTCATCTTCTTGTGCTCCTCTGGCTCCTAGCAGCCATGGTCTCTTCCTTAGGAATAATGCAATAAAAGTCAGACAAAAAGTTTTGATATAAATGCAGTAGATGGGAATCAGTTGTTTTAAAAATGGATCTAGATTTGTTTAGATTTTTGATGTGTGATATTGATGAGGTATATTAGTACTTGTGAAATCCCCCTGCTGTATCCCAGAATATGCTGTGTTGCTTATTCAGCAGCCTTTATCACATTTTATTTCAGTGCCTAATCCTTGTAAAGATGTCTGCAGCCATCTCTGCTTGCTGAGACCAGGGGGATACACCTGCGCTTGTCCTCAAGGGACACGATTCGTAGAAGGCAGCAGCACCGAGTGTGATGCAGGTAGAATAATTTATCAAGCTGGAAATGAAAGCCAAAAGAGCTTTTATTTAGAAATGCAAATACTTTGCTGAATTAGAAATATGGAGGCATGAGCTCGCCGATATAGTATAAGGTCGATAGGTTAGGGCAGCTGAATTTTATTCTCAGCTGATTTTTATGGTCACCTAGTCCCCCTTATACAATGTCTTTGTCTCATTTTTAAAATGGATATAAAGATATTACTCCTGCCAGACCAGAACCAGACATGAGATCGAAGAGTTTTTGTTTTTGTTTTTTAATTCCAAAATGTTACATTTTAATTTTCCAGTGTACTCATTTCAGAACTATGGAATTTTTGACCAGCTGTGATTTAACCAGGTGTGACTTATATTTACAATTATGTACAAGGTATTGCGTGATCAATATGACAGAATACAGTATAAAATTGCAAAAAGCTTAAATAGCTCATAGTGTGAACCAAGATAAGTTCTGGAAGTTCCAGCTTACATTGGAAATCCTTTTAAGCAATTTAGTGCTTGATTGTTGCATTGCAGCGGAGCCCCTGCAGTGCTTCCAGGAGCTCCAAGAAAGCACTCGCTCAGCTTTTACTGAGAGTGTACTGGTGCAGGATTCTTACTAGTCTGCACCCTCAGCTTTTTATGATGCGGGTGGTAGCCAGATGTCCTTGCATTTATCCTTGAAATATACCTCTAATAAATTAAACCTTATTACATTATGTCTGGCATCTTTTCTGTGGTATCTTTTCTGAAATTTCCATCTTACTTCAAATGAGACAATTTTATAATTTTACACACAGCTTTACATCTGATTTATGTTTTCTTAATAATTGGTGATGCTTGCTCTTACTGCCACAAGGTGTAAGCTGCAGAAAGAGGAACTGCTAATATGATGTATTAGGCAGTGGCAGTGTTGACTTAGGATACACTATCACTTGGCGATAACACTGATTGCCCTTGCCATGTGCTGTTTGTTGCTCTGAGAAAACTGCATTCGTTGTTTTTAATTGATACTACTCTAAATAAACTGCCTAGAAATTAAGAAAAACAATTATTTTGAGAGAATGGAAGAGAAGGCAAATAGTATATATCATACACGTCTCTCTGTGGTCCTATTTTTTGAACTTCCATTTTGAACTTGATTTTAAGCATTTTGTTTGTTCTTTAATTCTGTAGTTCTTTTTTAGCCAGTAGAATACATCTGACATAACTGCCATATTGAGCAAGCATATTTTTCTATATTCATTTACATTATTTTACCATTTCCTCATATTTCAGTCAATGGAGAACAGAATGTAAGACCCCCTGATCTTCCTTTTGGATTCAAGTTAATTGAAGAGAGTTTTACCTGTAAGGATGTTATAAGAACAGACTTTCTCTGCTTCTGGATGATTTAAAAAAAAAATGGCAAGAATATTCTGCTGTAACTTGTCATGGAGAGAACTTGTCAATGTGCATCCTTAATTTATAGCCTATAATAACATCTAAGATCCAGAGCTTTTCCTGTGTGAGCCACACTTTTATGACAGCATATCCTGAGCTCTTACCAAAAGCTAGTGCAATTTATGTTGCAAATTTCATTTGTTTTCCACTGGATTCATCATCAGAGTAACATCAGAACCTCTGTCATTGTGTATTTAGGCCAGCTCAGGCAGTCACGTGGGCAGCCTCAAGGCTCTTGGAGAGTAGTGATCATCAACAGGCCTTGGTGCTTACCTGGTGTTTAGCAGTCAGTCAGCCTGTGCCCTAGCCTGGCAGACAACTCTGAAGAGGCTGAGTTTTCTGTTAAGTCTTGCTATCAAGATGTCTGAGAGTTTAGAATACCCTCTTTTATGCACATTTTCATCCACTGATTTTTTTTCATAAATAAATGCATCACAGCTTGTTGGCTGTCTCCGAATAACTCATGTCTGGCTGGATAAAAGAGTTTGAGGCAGAGAAGATAAAATACTGCTGCATTCTGAATTGAGAGTTTTGAAGGAGGAAAGGGATGGATGAGAGATTGCATAGGCAAAAGAAAATGCTGATTATGAAAAAGATGCACCTTTTCGGTTGTGTCTGCATACTTTTACCAAATAACCCATTATTTTGCAAGAACAAGTTATACTTGGATTAAAATACATATACACACACACACACACACACACACACACACATATATGTATATATAAAAAATAGGAACATACATACATGCTATTAAAAGCAAAACTATTGCCTGCAATTTTATATATGCTAATTTTGCACAAATAAACAAAATATTGCATGGTAGTGTTTTCTGAAGATGGCTTAATAATGCACATATGACTTAAATTTTTGCAGCCATTGAATCCCCACCAACAATGCCACCAGCATGTAGGTGCATGTATGGAGGAACATGTTATATAGATGAGAGTGGTCTTCCAAAATGCAAGTAAGTCAGTAGGTTGATATGATCAATATTCTGGGTTGAATTGTGCTGATTTAGCTTCACAAAAGAAAGCAACTCTTCAAGTGTATCAGAAATGCTTCAGAAGATGTTAATGCCTTTGCAATAACATGTTTGTAATAATTACAGAAAAAAACATATAAACATAAAATAATCAGCCAAAAGATGTGTAAAAGTTAGGAGAAAAATAGAAAGACAAACCTCTGTGAAGTGTCTGGTAAAAGCTGTGCCATAAAATTAAAACAGTGGAGAAGTAATGCTCAATAAATAGCATGCTACAGAGCTTGAAGCAGCCAGTAGGTGCCACTGATGCTCTGCTGAAACAGAATCTTCAGATTTCACTGACTTTAGTTTTCTAACTCAGCACTTTTTATGTCCCCTTTTGATTCTGAGCATATAGCAGATATATTGTCTTTACATATAATTATTATGCAGGGAGTTAAAATTTCTATCATGTGGGTAAACATTATTGAATATAATAATAAAGCTGAGATCCCAGACTTAATAAAATAAAATAAAATAAAATAAAAAATCAGTCAGCTGTCCTACTTATATTTACAGGTGTTCTTATGGCTACACTGGGAATTATTGTGAAATAGGATTGTCAAAGGGAGTGCCTCCTGGAACAAGTAAGCTTCAAATATATATTATTGTTGATTTCTTGAACTAAGGCACATATAATACTGCAGTACGATATGTGTTCATGGTCAAACTCATAATTCTCTAGGCTCTTTTTAATACTAAACTCTATTTGCTTTCATTTTTGCTTATTCTTCTGTCTTTGACAGCAGCAGTAGCAGTGTTGCTGACAGTCATATTAATCATAATAATTGGAGTGTTAGCAGTTGGAGGCTTTTTTAACTACAGACGAACAGGCTCCATTTTACCAGCTCTTCCAAAACTACCAAGGTATGTTTCAGGCTGCTGTAGCTGTAATGCCTGTACATTAAAAATTGTACCTGTGTCTAAATATCTCTGGAAAATTCAGTTTGTTTGCCATGTGCCTGTTGTGTTGGAATATAGCAAGTTCGGTGTTGCAGCAATTCTAGGGGATTTTTGATTCCGTGAAACATCATAGCCAATCATATCTTGTAACAAAGAGCTGTTGTCAAACTGTTCTGCATCCCCAACTAACTTGAAAATAATCAACCATATAGAAGACTTTACCTGACAGATATGAACTAGAGGATTCAGTTCGAAAGGATTAAAAAAAAAAAAAAAAATGTAGTCAAATAAGACAATATAAGACAGTAAACAAGAGTTTTAGCATAAACCACTTCCAGTGAGGATGTAGAAACAGAAATGTTATTGCTGTGCTGCTATCTTCCTTCAATTTAGGCTAATTGAGCAAAATGAACTTGAAGGTTAACTGCAGTGAATGTGTAGTTGCCTTTTTCTGAGGAGTTGTGTGCTCAGAGTTTTCTGCAGAAGGTCTCCTGTGTAGCTGTATTTTTGGAATTTGTAATTTATTGAGTTTGTTTGATGTCAGCATGGACTCATGAGCTCATTCTGAATGGGGTAACTTAGAAGGATTGTCGAGCTAATACAGGAATACTTCTGGGGCTAGCTTGTTTAGAGCCAGCAAAAATTCCAAGCGCTAACAAGGTAAATAGTTTTATAAGCTTTCTGTTTGCATAATATCTCTCTCTCCCTTTTTTTTTTTTTTTTTTTTTTTCTTTTTTTTAGTTTAAGCAGTCTTGTAAAATCTACTGAAAATAGCAATGGGGTAACTTTTCGATCTGGAGCGGATGTGAGTATGGACATAGGAGTCTCTGGTTTTGGAGCTGACTCTGCTATAGACAGAGCAATGCAGATGGTAAGGCCTAATTCTGAATCATTTTTTAAATTGTTTTAATTTCACTGGCAGCTGGTAGAGGGAAGTCTTATATGTAAGAAGGCTAGTGGAATGATAAATGTATTCTAGAAGGAGTAGGCTTTGGTAGATCATTTTTCAAAATGGATTTCTGTAAATTGAAAACAAGGGCAAACATAAACTGTTCTTCAAAACAGTATGACTCTCTCTTCTCAAGATTCATGTGGCAGAAGTGCAGTCAGTTACCCCCTTGTAATGTTTCAGGATATTCAGGGAATAAACAGAAATCCCTGCTTACCACAATGAGTATAATGCACATAAGGTCTTTACTTGTAAGAAAGAGATCGCTGAATATGTTAGAATAATGCACCCCTGCTGCAAAGTCCATTTGGAAACTCACTCAACTTTCTTTCAAAGTTAAAGGTTAAATCACAAACTTAGCTGACAATAAGTAATATAAAATATAATGGCTGATGAAGTAGGTAAGCCCATGATATACACATGTATGCCAAAGAAATAGAAAGAAATGCATTCATTATTAAAACTAAATAGTTTTTGTAATGAGACAAGCATATGAGTATCTCAGTTAATACTGGCAAGTAGCCTTAGGACTGATATTACTTCAGATATTTCTCATGCATAAAAAAACTTCGTGGTACTTTCCATTTTCTGGCCTAATATTAACATACTGAAGTTTGAATAGTACATTTTTTCCATTGCTAACAACAATCAGGTCTGGATACAGGCTGCTTCTATTTAAGCACTGTTAATTCTACAGAATCTCCTTATATATTCCTCCTATGAACAAAATGTGCAGTTTACTGGAAAGGAATTTAAATGATTTTGTTTATTGTTTTGTTGTTGGCTAGATTTTGCCTGAGTTTATGTGAAAGTAAACACATATTGTCCCTTGAAATGAAGAACTGGACTAGGAAGCTTTTCCTGGGAATATGGAGGTTTTTATTGTAATTGTTGGGCTTTTTTCTTCACAGAATGAAAACTTTGCAGTGGAATCAGCGAAACAGCCCATCACCTTTGAAAATCCAATGTATGCGACCAGAGATAGTGGAGCAAGTGCTGTTACAGTGGTCCGACCCACACATGTGAGAGAAACCTGGACTTCTTTACTTTTCCTTTCTCTTATGACCTTAGGACCCTTCTTTGCATTTGCTTTTCCTTCTTCTCTTACAGGTAACAGCAGCTAGTGGTGAGGAAAATGAAAATTTTGAAAATCCTGTTTATGCCTCTGTAGTATCTGCTAGTCCAAACGAACCTCCTCAGAGTTCAGATGCACCTCAGGTAGTATGATAATATGTACAAACGTTTCAGAAAAATGTTGTATGTTATGTTGGTCCATATTGTCTGTGGTGGTCTTTAGGGCAGCCTTGTTTTATTTGTGTTTATTTGTAACTTTTCAAAGCTTAGAACAGTTAGGAGGTCCTTTTGGGGCATTTGTTCTGTGTGTTGTTACAGAATATTTGAACAATTAATCTAAAAAGTATTACCCTATCTAACCTATTCATATGCTTCATGGATGCTCCATTTTTATATCTTAAATCCATCTGAATAGGCTGATGGTGGCTTGTTTGCAGGACTTCATTTTCACATGTGCTGCCTACCATAAAAGGACCTCTTACGAGTTTCAAAATGCGAGCTCTCATCAACATGTTACTTTACAATTTATCTCCCTCTGTAATTTCTCTTGTGTGTTCAGGACAGTTCTTTTCCTTCTTTGATCTGTTTTTATAATGATAGGCTTCCATGAATAAATGCAGTCACTTTTACTGGCTTTCGGCCTAGCCTTGTGGTACTATATTAGATGAAAGAAATGTAACTGGATATCTAGCAGAGAAAAATTGTGTCCTATGCTTAACCCATCTATTGATGAAGATTGGGTTACCCTGGACACATTATATGATCATTTTTTTCCCTTCCTACACTCTGCCTCACTTAAAATAGTCTAAATGAGAGATATTTTGAATGACGTGATGCAGTATTTAAAGAGGAAATCTGAAACAGCTATCATACTGTGACTTAGTTTACTGTGACAATAAAAAACAATTTATTTTGTGCTTTGTCAGAATCTTCTTTTGAATAACATTGTGAGGTTGCTTGACTGGTGAAAGAGTAAAAGATACCTGAAGAATTATGGTATAAATGGTAATTTCAAATGTGATTTGTGTGTTTTCTTATGCTTTTCATGATGAGTCTCCAAAGCAGTCTATATATTAATAGCACTCATACTCCTATCTGCAGAAAACAATCTAGATAATACACCTTTTTGCGTGTGCATGTTGTTTTTCATTTTAAAGACTGTTGGAGTTCCTAAAATTTCAGCAGGCCTTGAAGTATTTAAATGAACTAAATTAATTAGTAATACAAAATGGCAATATGGAAACATCTATCAGAAATTGCCAAGTTAGCATTCAACTCAAGTGAAATTGAAAACACTTCCAACAACAGGGCTGTTGTTTTGCAGAGTAATGGTAAGAAAAATGTGTAAAGCTCTAATAATTTTTATATTTCAGGAATCAAAATGGAGTTTCTTCAAGAAAAAAGTGAAACAAAGCACTAATTTTGAAAACCCAATATATGCAGAGGTATTGCTCCATATTGTATCCTACTCTTTCTCAGCCTGTTGTGTTTAGCTAGTGTACTGCTGGACTTTGTTCTTGCTTCTCAAGGATAGAGACTGTGGGTAGATTCTGCTACTAAGTCCAGGTCAGGATGGGCCTGAGGTAGTTCTGAGTAACGTTACCAAGTCCCAGGTAGTATGAAGCTCTCAAGAGCTCACAGCCCAAACACTGCCCTTCTGCTCTGGGCTCTCAGATGTTGCTTTCTGCTGGCTGCTGCAGTCTGGGACAGCTCAGGGTCCCAGGGCAAATGAGAGGCTCCTGTGCTGCAGCTGGGAGTAGAGTGTCTCAGTGGTGCCTTGCAGTCATTACTTTAGCACTGCATAAGAATTTAACAGCTTGATGTTTTATACAGCCTTGTTTTATACCAGCCCTGTTTTTTCCATTCAGCTCTTGAGTTGGCTCTTTTAAGACAGTATGCCAGCTGGTGGCATGTGTGCTGGAAGAATTCTTCCATGGCTGGGTATGAAGCTTCTGAGTTCTGGATTCTTTTAGTCTTACTTGAAAAAGATTGGATTAATTGGCTCATCTTAAAAATTTCCCAAGTGCCTAATGATTTAGGAGGCCCATTCACACAATCCTGTGTCTACTAGTAGCTGCATCTTGTGGAAGCTGAGGTTTCTATTCCTTGAGCAAGGTGAGAGACCAAGTGAGAGTTCAGTAAGCTTGAGGGTTCATTTGCCCAATATAAATGGGCTTAACTGCTCAAAAACCAAAGTGGTACCACTGTAATCCATACTCAAAACTTCATATTTCTATATGCAAGTATATTCCTTAAGCATTGAATTGAAAGTCAGAGTAAGTTTGCAGTAATGTATTTTTCTCAGCTGCACTGAGCTGGAATTAGTATTTAAGTTTTGTGATAGGTATTGATTTACAGAAATAATATGTACATTACACTTCAGCAAAATATTTGGTTATTTATTTAGCACTTCTAAAACTTAAGGCTGGGTATATTGAACATTAGAAGGTAATTTTTAATTTTATGATTATCATTTCAGATGGAAAAGGAACAGCACCAGGACACAGAAGATGTTCCTACTCCTTCTCCCTCACTGCCTCCTAAGATTACTCTGAAGAGAGACCAAGCATTAGCTTATACAGCAACAGAGGATACATTTAAAGACACCGCTAATCTTGTTAAAGAGGACTCTGTTGTATAAATAGGTAACGGATTTAGGGAAAAATTAGATACATCCATTTGCACATATATTTTTTTATAACAGAAGAAGGTTCACATTCAAATGCTTTATAAAAATATGTACACCTTGAGCCAGTGGCTGGAGATGTATGTTGAAACTATGCCTTGTTTTTTTGCGTTTTTTTTGTTTGTTTGTTTTGTTTTGTTTTTGACAAATGCCAACTGCTATTTTTATGAACAATTATCATGATGTACTATATGTATATCTTTGCACTGAAGCTGTCTGAAAGTAATGTTATATATTGTACATGTGTAAATTTTTGAAAGATTATCTTGTTTGTTGATACTGCTAGTAGAAAACCATGGAATTGGTTGTATCTTTAGGGATAAATTCATTACATAAATGCTTAAACTAAAAAAAAAAAAAAAGCAAGGCAAATATAGGAACTTTACTGATTTACAGGATCTTTAGATATATAATATTTAAAGCAGCACCTTCAAACATTTGTTCTGGTGCATCTTTACCACCTATGTTATGTATTACTGTAGGCAAAAATGGGTGTCTCTCTCTATCTTGTATTAAACAGAAGATGGAAAAGTCCTAGTTATGCTGAATAGTTACCTGTGCAAAACACTGTTCTTGCAATATTTTATCTGAGATATAATCATTTCCTCTCAATTTGTAAGACACCTACTTTTCCTCTATATCCCAATTAAAACACTCCATTAATAGTGTTCTTAAAAAGACCTGATATATTTAGATTTTAGTGCCATGAGTAATTTCGTACTTAATTTAATGGTATTTTTCTCCTGCTCATTAATGGAATATCTCTGTTCTTGGCTGGAGTCTCTGGAAGTCATTTGTACTGTTAAATGAGGTAGCTAAATTTCTAAAACACCTTATTTTCAAACAGTCAAATACAGAAGATACTGGTTCATTTAAGAAGTAATTCAATTAATGTGAAAATTTAATTTTATTGACTATTTATTTCCTGAGGTGGACATTAATAGAAAGGGAAAGTTTCTACTGATACAATCCTTGTAGTTAACTGGTTATTTCCATGACCTTTTATCAGAATATACTGTATAGCTTACTAGCTTTTCTGTTAACGTGACAAGGTATCTACCCCAACGTGAACCACTGGAGGAGAGTGTGAGTACCACTGCAGGCACATGTTATTCAGCATTCCTGGCTAGCTATTCATGTTTTAAGGATTTCTAAATTTATAATAATTGAGATTTCTGCTACTTGATTGTTTTATACCTGACTTTTCAAAATACATACTATTTCTATTAGAATACTTGTAATTATGTTGTAATCTACTTTTGATTAGAAAAGACAACTGGAAAATGATGCTGCTGAATAAATCTAATAAAGGTACTATTTTATCATATGCTTATTCCATAACTTTTTGGGTCAAGCCTGTATGCACTTCTGAGTGGAGACTGCAGTGCACTCAGAGGACAGTGCTTTATTTAAAGTAAATTAAGAATAGTGTTTACTGCTTCACACAGTTTGTTATGTGATTGATATAATGCAATTGAAATAACCACTGTAAGCATGAAAGCTTTTGAAGCAAGAAGCTGCTATTAGTGATTATAAAAGACTTCGAATATTGAGATAGTACAGACATAATTGATAAAATTCTTAATCTGATAAGCTTTTGTCTCTCAGTACTTTAATGTAGAAAATTCTTTAGAACCTGGGACACAACCTACATCTCTGCAAGGCTATGAGGAATTACTTCTTTTAAAAACAGGATGCTATTCTTAAGGAATAAGTTCACAATCCTTTAACCATTTTAAGGAGAAAAGGCAGAGGGCTAACATGTCTGTAAGACTTGCATCCAGTTATACACCACAAAAAGAGACATCAATTTTGTAAATAATCTTTCAAACTGATTATTTGCACCCCAGTTTTGCTGAAAGTTGCCTAAATGTGTCAGCTATATATCAGAGACATTTTTTTGTTCCCCAAAAGAATTTTAACTTTTCAGATGTAAAAGAAAACTGTCCCTGGGGTATGGCATGGTTAGGTAGTATGTAGATTTGGTTATGTTTAGCATACCTGATGGTAAAGGATCCCTGAGATTTCACTGGGCCTTCTCCTCTCATAGCTGTACCATGCTGTACCTTTCTCAAAATGTAAAATTTAAGTTTTGCTCTTCTGTTCAACAGAAGCTTTAGCTTTTCTCCCTAACTTAATTCCCCAGTTCTCATCTCCTTATGAGGCCAATCACTGCTTGCATTCTGAATTTTAGACTCTATACTCTTTGAAAGAAGGCCCATTTTTAGAGATTTTTAGCACCATTTTGTTTTTGGTCACAGTAGGGCTGATGAAGTAAAACAGTTATTTTCATGACCGTTCTCTCTACAGCAGTCAGGTCAGGAAGGACACTGTAACTGTGCCAATATTTATGATAAAATGAGGTAGATTGAATATCTTTTCTTAAACCCATTTAATATAGAATAAAACCTCAGTGAAATACTTAAATTGTATTTTGTCAATTTTATATTCTCTCCATTTTTTTGCAAATGTGCATACACAGTGAAGAAACTCCTTTTCTTACATTTGGAGTTGTGACCTCTGTGTGGTATTTTTGTAAGCTTGATTGAATTACACATTAATGATTAATCACCAACACAAATCTATGGCAAATAAAACCTTTACCCCTTCAATTTTCGTATCTCTAGGAACACCGGTATGTCAGCCTCTGGTCAGCCACTTAGCAGATAAGTATAAACAGTGTGCAAGAGGCACAATAACCTCAACTGGCATTTTAGTGTTCTGAACACAGTCTGTACAGTCAAACTAATCAGCTGTAAAATACACTAAATGAGCTGCTTCATCTAATGGATAAAGTGATTGTGCTTATAACTTGCAAAGCACATCGAGAACAAAAGAAATATTAGAAATAGTATACATGTACAGTTTTCTCAAACACAAAATATTAGGAAAAAGTTTATATATAAATACTGCTTTGTTTGCATATTAATAGGGTACAGTTTAGTTTTGATTTTTGCTGAAATTGCCTATCTTTAAAATAGCTTATATCTCATGTTTGTATAGTTGAAGAGTCAGCTGATTAGATGTGGTCAAATAATGCAAAAGTAGCTTTCTGAATATGTTGCCAGAGCTGGGCTTTGTTTTTATTTGATGTCTTGTGTTCAGATGCTTACAAAGCTTAACAGCTCCTTGATATGACAGAATGAACAAACCTCATGAAATAGGTGAATTCATCTGAGTAAATATATCCGGTAGGGTACATCTATAAGATAGTTGGAAGCTTAATGAAAGAGCAGTGCTGTATTTTGAATCGACTAAAAGCTACTTGTTGATGAAGTCTACTTGAAAAGCTGTTGTTTTTTTTTTTTTTCTTTTAAATAAGAAAAATGACTAAATGGTTTGAATTGGTTGAATAGCACTAACCAGCTTAGTAGCTGAATATTTTATGAATTTTTTTTATGAATATTTTCACTTGAGAGAATGAAAAAAGACCTTGAAACATGGTGGCTTTACAATTCTGTTTCCAAATCAGAAAGTCCAGAGAAAACAATTAAAACTGTTTTCTAAAAGAATTTAAGTAGTCTAGTTAGTGGTAAAGAAAGCAGCATCTGGTTTGGGGAGAAATAATAAATATTTCTGTAAAGATGAAACTGTTTAATACTAAATATCAATTAGAACTCTAGGAACTGATCTGCTACTAGCTGCTGGAGTTGGAAAAAACATATGCAGCAGCATGTCAGATAAACAGGTTGGTGCATAGGAGAGAAAAAGCCAAAAGAACTTTGCATCCCATCCAGCTCTGTATCGTGCCCTGGGATACTTGGCTATCAGGGCATGTTCCATGCATTTCACGACCTTAGAAAGATCAGTGTCACACAGTCTTCTCACTGATAATCTTTGAGCTTTTGTATCTGTAAAGAAGAAAATAAATCTGAACGCATTTATGTAACATTCTCTGATAGAAGATTTTTTTTATATTCAAAGGTATGGCTGCAGCTTTTGTAGATGTATTCAGGCTTACTTTAAACTCCTGGATCAAGTACTGAAAGCAGTGTAGCTACAGCAGAGCAAAGACCAGCAAGGGCTGCAGAACAGTCAAGAACCAGGTAAACACAAACCTCCCTAGCCCATGTTGTAGGCTAGATGTTGCCTACTGTAGGTGCAACAGAGCCTAGCACAACTTTTCAGAAATCAGTTTGCCAAACTCTTAGAAATATGACTCTAGTAGTTATTTTCTCCTTGGGCATTTTGCCTGTGAGTATGTAGGGACTAAGAATGGTACCAAGATTATCTCACTGATCTTACAGGGGTACTAGTAGTCTTATCTAACTTATATGTATTCTAGAAGAGTTATCAATAGTTTATTAAACAAAGTTAATGAAATACAGCAAACATTATTTTTGTACTTACATTCAACAAAGTATTTTTCTCCATAGGCGTCTCTGATCTCAGGAGTCAGTCTGTTCCAAAGTCTTAAGAGGTCTCTCTCAATGATATCTGAACTAATTACTCCTGTTTTAAAGAAACCATGCTCTATAATGCTTACTTTCACTCCAAAATGCTGAATCTCTATCCTAGGGGAAAAAAAAATGACGACAGCAAAAAACAGTGATCATCTAATATTGGTATAAGTGTTAAACACAAGTAGAAAGTGTTGCATTAATGAATATTTAAGACTTTCATTTTTCTTATATTACAATAATTCTATTCTGCCTATCTTTGTAAAAAAAAAAAAAGTAGCAGGCAAGTAAGTTTGAGAAACAAGGCAGTATCAGGTAGATTTACAGGTATTCTGTGTGGTTTGTTTTGGACTGGTGTAGAAGATGTGACAGCTAGCTCCATCTGAACCATGTATTATCAAACTGAAACTTTGACCATTTCAAAAACTGCTGTGTCATTCAGCTGCCAATGTTTTAGTAGCAGAAGCAAATTATAAAGTGCCTGGAAAAAAAGGTGTAAATGAGCAAAATTATTCAGTTGGATTAGAACCCTGTATTCCATTATGTAGTTAAATGATTGCAGTTAAATTGTTGAATGTTGCTGCTGTAAAGGTCAGTCTGTTTTTTGATAGTATGATTCCCTCCGTGTAATTCGAGCTGCGATGCAGCTCCTTCAGCATGTAAATGGCCCCTTTGTCCTGTAGGGCAATTTTGGAGACTTATGGTGCTACATTCCAAAGAACACAAGGATTAAATAAATACTAGTGTTTAAGTCTGTATGATATAACCTTGGTGTATATAAGCATTCACAAAGGTTTGCAGCCAATCTTCTTAGTTTGTGAGGACAGTACTCATCTGAGTAGGCCTCAGCTGCAACAAGGCAGCGCAGCACAACTGTGCAGGCTGCTCAGCAGACTTTTCTGAAGTTATGATGGCCTCATTGCTGCTAGGAATCACCCAGCTCAGACTGTTAGTGGCAATAGAGGCAAAGTGGAATGTTTTTGGCATAGGCAAGTCATAATTCTACTGTGAGCATAATATTGTGAGCATTTTTAGCTTGAGCTGGTTATGGAGAAGGTCTATACATATTGTTGGTATTTTAGTATGTAGAAAAAATGATGTATAAGGCACATAGATTAGTTATAATGCTTTATTAAATGGGAAGAAAGAGTGCTACATTAATGAATTTTATGTGAAGATACAAAGCTTTCTGCTTACCTGCTTACCACAGCTCTGCAAAAATACATTTGTAAGAGCAAATTTAAATTAACAGCAGCAGGGTCTTGGACCTATACTAGCCGTCACTGAGTTATGAAAGGATAAAAAGGTAAAGAATGCAGAGTAGGACCAGCAAAAGAGGATGAACACTGAAGACCCCAGAGTCTGAGAATCAGACCCCTGCTGCAAAGTCAAAGGTCTCCAACCCATCTCAACGTGCTAGATGGGGCACCAGGGGTTCTGTGCTATGACCGTGGGCTGTAAGAGCCAGGAGGGGGGTCTTACAGACTTCAGCAGGTTGAGAGAGCTCAGGAATCTTGAGTGTTATATCCTAACTATATAATGCTAGTAATAAGCATGATTCTATGCTGCTAAGTTTATTATGGTTATTTACTGCCAATTACCTTACTTAATTGTAGTCACGTACTACCAAATTTAAACAAACCTGACCTAATTGTATCTACTATTGCCATGCTTTAGCTATTGCAATTAATGCAAGCCATTTAAGATAACTATGTGAATGCTTCACATAGTTATAGTTTCTTTTCTCCTCTCTCTGTTGAGCAACAGAGCCATTATTTTGCTTTTTTTATTTCTGTATTTAAAAAAAAATTAAACTATGTATGTGCATGCACACTTTTGTAATCCTTATGCAATAATGCAACATGTCCAGGATTCCCCTGCCTCATGTGCATACGTCTAGGAGTCTAATATTTACCAAGCACCATGTAAACAGTAAGTACAACTTGCCCAGGAAGATCTGGATATCTGTCCAGACTGTTGATTTACTTGTGTGTATGCAGTGGGTTTATGTGTCCTATGGCTGCATGCTAGCTATTTGTACAGGATATGCAAGCATTTTCCAGTGCAGTTCCCCAGTTTCCAGTTCTGTGTTACTGGGGATAGAAATTCCAAACAAATGACCAACATCATTGCCTTTTTATTTCTTCTTTTAGGCAAGATTGCAAGGGAGGGAAGAAAAAAAATACAGTCACCTTCCTTCAAAACATTTGGAATCATTTTTTTAATTCACATACATATTTTTAACAACTCACCGTAGAATGTCAGAAAAAGCTTCCATTCCCCACTTGGACAGACTGTAGCCACCTCCTACAAGTGCCACAAGGCCTTTGGCATTGATGAGGTTGACTATTCTTCCCTCAGCTTTTTTCAGAAGTGGTAGAAGCTTCAGTGTGATTTCAATCAATCCTATTAAACCAACCTCCAGAACTGAGTGGAAGTCTTCTATCCTTAGCCAGTCAGTGGGTGCCATGGGTGGTGTTCCTTCAGCATTGTTCACCAAGCCAAAAAGCCCTACGAAGATTCCAAAAACGTTTCTTTCAGTATGTGGCAATATCCTACCTGCTGAGTTAGGATTTCATGTGTAGCATTAGGAACCAAGCACATGCTCCACAAACATTTCAGTGAGATGAATACAGACGACTGCAATTTGTTTCTAAATATCTAGCTTTACGCTGTGTACCTAGCAAAATTTTTGAATAGCCTATGCAATGACTCTAAATGAGAGTGGGTAAAGCACTAAAAAATGCTTTCAGAGGGAGGGATGGGCCATCATGTTGGGCTCTGCTGCCCAGATCTAATGAAGTACGTGGGCTCTTAGCTATGCACATGTTCTCTGTGAAAATCAGATAATACACATAGAAGTGAATATTTTTCTGTGTTGCAGTCTAAAGTCTGAATCGGACATACAGAATTAGTCAGTACTTCTAAAAATATTAGCTTAACCTTGTGCAGTGATAATGCTGCTTTACTACCTTATAAATTACTTGAGGAGGTTTAGATAAATAGTGACACTTCTAAGAGTTTGCTGGGAACAGCCTGTCCCTAGAGAGAGAGGCTGCAGGGTCTAGTGCTCTGCCTCCGTGAAGATTTTCTCAGAATGAGGGGAGGTGGCCTGAGAAGGTACCACTTCCGAAAGCTTGAAGCAGAGGCCTGCTCGAAGAAAAGCTTCTGAAGAGGTAAGCTGTAATTATATGCTTTATTCTTGCCCTCGTTCATTCTACTTTAAAAATGTCTGGTACTCTGCGTGAAGCAAAGTGTTTTATAAGCTTGGAGGAAAAAGGCCTACTGGTACAAGATACTGTTTTAAGAAATTAATTAATTAACCAGCTTATTGAATATTTAGTACAATTGTTTATTACATGAGGTAGCTGCAGTGCTGCATTCCCCTTTGGCTGCACTTAGCAATGTCTCTTCTGAACTAGTGATGCTGAAAACGAAAGGCACATGTCACAAATGAATGTATTTACCAAACTCCTGTTCACCTCTTACTACACTTCACACCAAAAAATCCCCTCTTAAATCGTGTTTTTAACTCCACTCATAGGTATTCAAGGACAAACTCTTCCACTTTGTTTTGGACAAGTGCTTGGTGGTCTATGATAGCAGTTTTGAGAACAACCTCTCTAACAAACAAACAAAAAAGCTGAAATAAAAACTGTTTAGTTGTTACAGTTAGTGCGACTGTTGTTGTGTGCATCACAAAAACTGGACTCACTTAGTCCTGCAAAAACACCCTCTTTTCCTTTCTAGAGGAAGGGTACATGAGCCTGTGCCAGCTGCTCTCTACTGGCTGGGCTGGCTTTATTGTCAACAAAGTTCTTTGAGGTACCTCTCTCCCAGGTGAAGCTCTTAAATTGTAGTAGAAAAAAAAATAAAAAACATGTCGTAATGAGCTGATTTTAACAGTTTGAACAGATCGAACTAGATTTTTAGGCACTCTGGTAGAAGCGTGAACAAAAGCATTGCTGGAGACAGTCTTTGTGAACTCTGATGGGTTATGAGTCAGAACTGAGTGAACCTGCTCCCTCAGTGAGAGGAGCCCTCCTCTGCAGGGAGTGGGGAGGCTCCAGAACTCTTAGGCATGTTACCTTTGGTTATACTGAAGCATTTTTTTTATGAGCACTGAGCTTATCACTTACCCTTTCCAGCAGTTTCTTCTGTCACAAATAGCACAGCCCTAGCAATGCTGCTGGAGTCAGCCAAGTTCAGGTTCACCGTCTTCAGTGATGATGAGCAGCAGGACTGTAGGTCTTGCCTTCCTCTTTCTGTGACGCATGCAGCAATGACAGGAAACCCCCTTTTGTCAAGCCATTTAGCCAGTGAGTTTCCAAGGCCAGTGTCGCAGCTTGTTATGAAAATGTGCTTTCCACTCAGGTCTCTTACTCGGTGCCTGTCTCTGATGAGACAGTAAGTGATAAGCGAAAGTATGGACACCAGAACTCCTATGTGCAGTGAGTCTGAAAGCAAGAGCTATGAGCAGATAGTTAGTGCTCTAGAAATACAAAAGACTAAACATGCTCAGCCAGTGCCCCAGCTGCCTCAGACACAGATCCTGGCAGCACTTTGTTGCTGCTTACAGCCCTTCCAGCTTGCTCTAGGGAAGAGGGCGACTGGGGCAGCAGCTTTGGCGCAGTGTCATTGGTACCCGTGAATAATAGATGCCTTGGCAAAAACTTCTCTTGACCTCCTTTCCAGTAGATTTCTGCTCTTTTCAAGCTTTGCCTGCCAATCTTCCTAGTCTACCCCATCCTCTGTGGAGGTTTTGGACTGAAAGAAGCTACTGTGTCAACTCTTCTTCTCTCCAGCCCCCTTTTCTTCTCTCTCAACACTGGTCATTATTTGTTCTAATACTGGAAAAGAGGATTTTTTCTGGGAAGAAGGATAACTGTCTGACAATCTGTGTTATGCTACCAGGGTTGCTCTTCTAATTTGCAACGTGGAAGCGGAGTGACTCCAATAATGTCTAAAAGTCTATGCGGTAATGGTGGGTCTGCAACTACTTTGTTCTGTGATTTCTGTTGTATGATGGCAAGCTATTTTTTAGAGCAGCGTTGGAGTCTTCTGCATCTCTTTCTGTCATTATTCCCTGTTCAGTGCTGATATGCAGTGAAATAGAATACATTTCACTGTCATTTAGGCAAATAGGGGTGACTTTATGAGCGTAGTCTTAGAACTGATAGTGAACTAATGTTGGACTAACAAAATTAGTCAAAGTTGATACACTATATTCATACCCACCTAATGATCTTTATTTTACATATTTACATGTCTTGTTGACCATTGTGTTTGATCTATGAGCAACTGGTTAACTTTACCCCGTTTTAAAATGTTAAGCAGTTGCAAAATAGTTGTGAGCTTGCTTCCCCTTCCACTGCAATTCACAGAAGGGCTTCTGATGATTTTGGGAGAAGGCATTAGAGTTGTCCCTGAGCTGCACTGGGTATCTGTAAACTCTTAGGTGACTGAGCCAGTAAAACAAAATCAAGAAGTTGCGCAAAGAAAGTTTCTGCATGTTGCGAAAGACAGTACTTGGCAGTTTATTCAGACCCTGTAGGTGCTTGACTAAGTAGCAGTGGGTTAAAATCACTGTAGAAGAGAGCAGATGTAATCTTGTCTGTGCACTAGAAACAGGTGCTTAGTTTGTTCTCTTAGCTGTTCTACAAATACACATTGCTCTTACTACTCACTAGCGCTTCAGACATGAGCTGTCTTTTGCTCTGGTACTCACATTCAGGGGTGACATCTGCAAGCTCACTGTGTTTCCAGGTGCTCAGGCGTTGCCTTACATCCAGTGTCAGAGCTGAGAAACTGCTTGAATCAAACTCATAAGCTTGTTCCCCAAGACCTGCACAGTGATAAGTTCGAGAAAAATCTCACTGTAAATTTTGTCTGGTGCCTTGTGATCTGGTGCATCAGCTGACAAGCGTGGCTGGCTTCTGTGCTGTTGGTATGACTTCTGCTCTGAGGCTTCTGTCTTCGTGACTTCCTTGGTATTAATCTTGTATGTATGCTATGTGCCTGCCTATTCTGCCTATGTTGTATAATCATTGGTGGCCTATATATAGTAATCTACAAAGCCTGGGCGCTGTCAGGGCTCATTATGGAGAACTAATCTACTTAGCTGGGGAGGAATGATCTGCTTCTCATGTTAAAATTGCCAAGAGTCTTTCCATTGTTTTAAAAGGAATTGAGGCAGTCCTTTCCAGCTGAGACCACCACTGTAGTTTCTCCCCTTTATGTGAGCAAGGTGTTACTGGCATGATTTGATCCTTTGGGGACAAAAACTGAGGAGAATATACCTTATGTGTGCGACAAGTTTAGGGACATTTTTCTTTTTCTTTCCTTCTTTTTTTTTTTTAATAGTCTAGGTGGTGGCTTTATGATATTTGAAACAAATTAGTTTCCAAACAGTGTTTTTCAAATAAAAGCTTAAGTTCTACTGAACATGCAAATCAAAGCCCTACAGTTTGCATGGGAGAAGACTCTGACATATGACTAATAAACTGCTTAATTTGTTCATTTGTTATTTGGCCCAGAGTTTGTTGAGTACTTCTGATCCAAGTAAAAATTGTATATGTGTTTTAATCTGTAAGCAGAACTCTTTTTCCTTATTCCTCTCTGTTCTTAAAACTTAAATTCCTGCTTCTTCTGCCTCTTGGTGCCAGAGCTCAGCTCGAGTGCAGGCTGTCATTACTCTCGCAGCACTTTGATGGTCAGTAGATAAGCGTGACTTGCTGGAGACTTGGGGTCAGTGTACGTGCTTTTTAACAAGTGGCTAGCATAGATTTCTCCTCTAGCACAAATCTAGTAGATGTTCTTGTTAGGGCTGCCTAGTCCTGTCTGAACTGATTTGAATGACAGGCTGATTCCCCAGGCTGGTCGAAGGGAGTGCAGAACGGCCGCCTGCAGTCAGGCCAAGCTCTTCCCAGAGGAATGCTTCTCTAGGCCTAAGGCCACGTTGTGTTCTCAAGACAGGATTATTATTAACAGCCTTTTATTATTAACTACCTTTATAACATGTGGCAGTCCTTTGCCACACAAATGTAGGAGGGGAAAAAAAGAATTTTTTCTTTCTCAACTGTTGGCTTTATTCTCAGGATCCTGCTTTTGAATTGTAGAAAATTCTGCTTCAGAAAGCAGATCCAGCTCAGCATCTCAGAAAACACTGAAACCTTCCTTTCATGTTAAGCATCCTTTCTCACAGAGGATTTCTGACTTGCTGGGAGCATGTTATTGGAGTGGAACATAACAGAAGACAAATTGCTTAAGCAAAATGTGAGCTTTCTATTACAGAGAGCTTCTCATGAGGCAATCTTACATATACAGCACAGAATACAGCATTTGAATGTCTGATTTTCCGTTGGATCCATAGGGGTATTTCTTAATGAAATCCCTGAGTCTTAGAAAGGACATGGAAAAATGACTCTGCTTAAAACATAACATTGAGAACAGAAATTAGATTCTCAAATGAAAAAATAAGAAACTATCATTCCTGCTGCATAAATGGAGGTTTTGAAGCATAATTTTATGTATTGGTTCCAGCAAGCTAACAGAAGTTGGATCTTATGGGTGCAGTCACTGAGGGTGTTCTGACTTAGCATCTGACTTTTTACAAGTCACTAGTAATCTCCTGAGTGAGATCTCTAGTCTCTAAAACAAAATACATTTACTCATGACAGTGTGTAATATATATATATGTCTTTTACAGACTTGTGAGCAAGCAGGACACATTGTGGTTTACTCTTTTTGGGAGTCACTGGTTTTTGTTCTTGTTTTCTTGGTTGACTTTTGAGTAAATAAAGCCTCTGATTCCAGGAGAGAAAATTCAAGCAGAATCTGATGCTTTATACAATGAAACATGTCTTAGGAATACATTGAGCCGTTGATGTTTTTCCTCCTTTTGTAATTTAAATATATTTACAATTTGTGTATATTTAAAGGGGCCAAGAATTTTGCTGAAAGGTATGGACGGATCTCTTGTTTGAAAAGCTAATAGATCATACTGATTTTTGACAGGGAAGTCGCTAGCTCACATGACAGCTCTACAGTAGCCTTTGACTTTAAGTAGCCTTTGACTTAAATGTTAAATAGGATAACTTGTTTTTATCTCACTTTTCTTGACAGACATAACTTGAAAATAAAATCTCAAACAGCAGAGCTGTCAGTATTTCAGTAGGAGTAGCTAGTTCAGAGGTATCCATCTCAAACCTGCTCAAGAAGGAATAACTTTTCAGATGCTATAAATCAAAGAAACAGGGTAAAGCCTAAGTGTAAACTGTGCTGATAAAAATAGAATTAAGACTTTGCAAGCTCTAAGGAAGATCGATTGAAACCCAGCAATATTTAAATTGCCGTTGGGTAGCTTGCTGTTTAGCCTGATCATGTCACTGCAAATTCACCAGCATGAAGAAATCATTTGTGAAGAGAGCATTTGTTTCATCTCTGAGTAGTTTCCATGGCAGTAGGAAATGACATTCTGAGCAATGTGCAGTTTCAGGCCTGACATGGGGGTTTCTGCTGTTCTCAAGCATTTTACCATGATTAATTCTAATGGAGCTAGATCTTAAAAGGCATTTGTGTTGGGAATTTAACAAGAAATAGAGCCTCCCTCCAGGGATTATTCATCACCTCACAAAAACAAGGCTATTATTTTTATGCCAAGAAATAACTTCCAGACACAAAGTGCTGCAAGTTCAGATTTAAAAAGAAACAAACCAAAAATACTCTTAGCTCTTCAATATGGTGGGTATTGGGCTCTTCTCTTGTCTTGTCTGGAGTCTGCAATCTAAGTTTGAAGCAATGAAACCTTTGCAATACAGAAGTAGCTGAACTGGCAGGATTCTACCATGCTGACCAAGGAGCTGCCTCACCCAAGCCCTGTAAAACCTTGTGGGTGGAAGGGATGTGTGAATCCCAGCTATCTCAAGGACGCAGGCACTTTGTTTTGCTCTCTGTCTGGCTAGGACTGCACCTAGCGAAGGCACCCACAGTTTCCACCCATAGTTTGTATTGCAGGGGTTCAGCAGAAGGTTCTCCTGCAGTAAAGCCACGTTTCGATTCTTTCCTCCGCCAGAAAAGACTTACCTACCTGTTTTGGGGGTCTGAAAGCCAGATTCCCTGGCTTCCTGGGATACTTGAGTGATTTATGGAACTTAAGGAGCCTTAAGGATTCTTAAACTGACCACCCAAAATTTGGAGGAACTAAAAAATGTCAGTAATTCCTGAAAGTTTAATAATGACTTTGTTTTCTGGTTTACATTTTAGGAATGAAGCAAAAATAATGATACAAAGGTTTATTATATTTTTAATAGTAGCAGATACTGGATAATTAGAATTTTTTTATGCCCTAATTCCCTTATATAAATGTATTTCAGGTACAGTTTGGATCATGTTGAAATACAAGACAGGTTGTATTTGGGATGAGAATTGGGATTATGCTGTAGGTGACCCTGCGCGTGCAGGGGGGTTGGACTAGATGATCTCTAGAAGTCCCTTCAAACCTTAAGCATTCTATGATTCTATGATCATCTGGGATTATATTGGCAAAGATGTCACTCTGCATGTGAAGCCGCCAGCTCTGCTCTATTTCTCAGAAGTAAGAAGTCTTGTACTGCTGCAGGCATTTCGGAAAGGGGATACCAAAAAACCTTAGCATCCCTCCCAACAACGTGACGGGTGTGAGGATCGCGGCTCGTCACAGCATGTTGCACACACTGAACAACTGATGAAATGTCTCTGTTAAGACACATCTTGGACAGCTTTTCTTTCTTTGCTGCCTCTGTTAAAAAAAAAAAAAAAAAGAAAAAGAAAAGAAAAAAAAAAGAAAAAGGACTGTTTAGAACACAACACCACCAGAACACTTAACTCCTCCCTCCACACTTCCTTGTGCAGCTTCACTAAGGAATTGGTTTCTCCCTAGGCAAGAATTCCTAGCAGTTTCTGAGATCCAAGTCCCCTGCCCATAATGCATTTGGGATATAGTTTACTCCAAGAACAGTCTAATTGCCCTGAGTTGTGGAACAGTAACAGCAAAGCCTGGCCTGTATTGCCTCAGGTCAGGTAACTAGTCTTGGCAATTGCTCAGAATAAATATAAATATGTCAGATGCAGAGAGAAGTAGAAATACAGACACAATTCTTGAAAGGCTTCATTGCCACTGAGACTAATAGGAGCAGAGGGTGTTCATCCGTATTTGGTTACTAGATAAATGAAAGGTAATGAAAGGTAATGAAAGCTTATTGGTCCAGACTGGCATCATCAGATAACTCTGTTTCAGCTTGGAAGTTTGCTCAAGAGCTGCACACCAGCACAAAGAACTGATATTTAACTGAGATTTGAATGAAATGTCACAGGTATAAAACAACAATTCTTTCCTCTGTGTGGACAGCCATATTGTGATTATGCAGAAGCATTCAAAGCAGAACTTTTTACAGCACACTATTTCTAAACAGTCAGAATCACAGAAAACATGATACAATTTTGCAAGTCTTACTTAGCAGCAAATGTTTTGGTTCTTTTAAAATGGCAGGAAGTTGCCTCACCTTTCTTAAAGTACTCAACTCTGTATTGCTTTTTAATACTAGGAGGGAAGCTGATCCCAGATAATCTCCTTTTCTTTCATAATCCTTGTTGGATTTGATAATGCTGTTTTGAACAGTCCAGGTTCAATGCAAGAAACGTTAATTCCAAAAGCTTTCATATCTCTCCTGCAAAGACAGCCCAAAGAGTTCATCACATTAGATTTTCTAATTAATATTTTCTCCTGTACTGTTGCCTATATTTCTGTCTTTGTGTGGCACATGAGCACACACATACTGTGTGATAAATAAGTGTGTGAACTTTCAGTCTGTCGCAAAGTTCAGTCTCACGTGAGAGAGACCTGAGCTATCTTGTCTTTTTCCCAGGGGGAGAGCATGTGTGGGCAGTGGCCATGCCATAGCAGGCATATCTGATTTCATATCGTAGCTTACTTTTCAGTAGCTTGTTAATTATTGGGTTTATCCATGAGGTTGTCTGGCTGCCTAAATGCAAGTGTCTAGAGCCATTTCTTACGTCTTAGTGGGTCCCGCTTGGCCTCCAGTTGGTGCTCGGCATCGGTGCGGTTATTCCCGGCCTTGTGTCATGCCTGTAAGGGTCTCACATGCTGCTAGTGTCTAAAATGGCACTCAGTATCTGGGTACGCAAACTGTTCCCCGTATTAGGTGAAGGAGCTGTGGTGGTCCCTAGGTTTGGGTTACTGTATTCTTTAGGTCTCTCTGGTGATCAGGATAATAAGGAAATGAGACATGAGAGCAAAGCTAAGACTAAAGTTAATATCAAATTAATATCAGTAACTCATGGTGGTGGATGTTTTGTTGTTGTGTGTTTTTGTGTTTGTTTTTGTTTTTTAATGGGCCTGGGCAGGTGCTTTCTGAGTGCCCTTGATGCCCTTGATCTGAGCCTCCTCTGCAGTAAGGAGCACTAGCTATGCCATGCCCTTCAGGACATTTTGTGTGCCCAGCAGACCTCCCATCTTAATCTTCAAAAGTGGCATAATATGTGCTGAGCAAAAGCACTCTTAAGAAGGATTAGTTCATAGTATTCTTCAAATCCACACTAACTGCCAAGCTTGTAAATCAGCTCCAATTCTGCCTGTGCTAATGATACCTGGTATGGTGGCAGGGGAACTGATCTTTGATCTCCGTGAGCATTGTACCTTAAACTGTCATTAAATGCTTCTAGTCCAAATTTTGAAGGGGAGTAGCCTCCACTGCTGAATGCTATGCGACCTCTAATACTGGATACATTTACTACCCTTCCCTTTGCTTTCTTTATCAAGGGAAGCATATTTATTGTGACATTTATGAGTCCAATTAAATTAACTTCAATTGGTTCTCTGAAGTGCTCAATATCCAACCAGTCTGTGGGAGCTAAGAGCCCCGTGATCCCAGCATTATTGACAAGTCCCCAAAGACCTGCAGGGAAAGAAAGAAGAAAGTTAGGAAGCAAATTTTCACATAATGTGTTAGATTGATTGAACTGGGTGAGACTTTGTGGAGAATGAATGAAGGACCAAGTGGGCTACCAAGATTCATAGAGGAATTGTTTGGGGGTGTCCTGCAGCACACAGCTTTATACTTGGTTTCTTGGTGTCTTGTGCCTGAATTTTATCACCATGTTCTCTAGCACCCTTTACAATCTACACTCTCTTCTTTTCTTTTTTCTTTTTTTTTTTCCCCTCGCCTTCATGGCAGAGAAGGTCAGTAGAGGAAGGCTAGGGGAAAAGCAGTTATATAGGAGAGCAGGAATTGTGCAGGGAATAGACCTGGTCTATTTGCAAGTTTGGGCTTGTTGGTTTTTTTTTTTTTTAAAAAAAAAAGGAAAAGTCAACATCTTCAGGACCAGAACTGATCTAGTTAACAAAACTGAGCTCAACCTTCTTTTCATTTTTAAAAACATATTTTTCAGACCTTTAAAAACAGTGACTGAGAAAATTTCAGCTATTACTTTTTTCCCCCCATGGACATTTCTGTTGGGGCAGAGCTTATGCTTTACCCTAAATGACATCATCCAACTGGAAATGGAGGAAGATATTTAGAAAATTATTTGTACTATCTATATAGATATAGATATTTAGAATATTATTTATGCTATCTATACATTTTTAGTGAACATCCAGCTCTAAAATGAGATGGGGGCAGAGGGAAAATAAACTATCTAACATTTCTGAGCCCTCAGAAGTGGGAAGGAAGATGTGAAAACTTAGAGCCAGCTCTTTTCTTGCATTGACTGTTTGAGCTGTGTGAATGAATAGTTTTTTCAATTCATGTTTTTTCACGGGCAGAAGGAGTATCACATTGGCCTGAAACCAAGCACAGTTTTGGGTAAAAGCAATCTGAACAAGCTTATAAGCTATTTTGCTTAGAAAGAGACTGTCAAATTGAACTTGGAATTCAGTGTTAGATGTAATTGGTACTATAGCCTATAATAGACCAGATTTAAGGCTCCAGGTCAACAGAATTCAGCCCATAGGATTTGTATATCCTTGCAAACTCTGTGGCACTACTGAAATCAGTTAGCATCAGTAACAGGAACTTGTCTTGTATAACTTGTTGGATCAGGGATATGGGATGTTGCTTTTTTTAAAATAGTAATTTAGTCCTGTTAGGCAGAGATTATGTTGTTTGTTCCCTGTCCTGGTAATGCAGCTCAAGAAGTGTGTAGCAAGGGGTGTGACTGGATTTGGGGTTTTGTTGTTCTCAGATATCCTGTAACTAACCTTCAAACTGAACTTCAGTTTTGATCCAAGCAGCCGCTTTCTTCACACAGTCTGAATCTTTCACATCCAGCGGTACTGTCTGAAGCTTCTTGGAGGTCACTGCTGCTAGCTCTTTGCCTCCCGTTTCAGTCAGACAACCAGCAAAAACATGAAATCCCTTTCGATCAAAAGTCTTTGCTGCTAGATTTCCAAAGCCTGTGTCGCAGCCAGTGATGAATATATATTTGCCAGTGAGATTTGTAACCTTCAGCTCATCTCTTGCCCTCCAATGCCACCACAGAGAAAAGATGCCAAAGACTAGTATACAGAAAAGCATTTTTACAGAAGTCTTCTGGACGCTTTCTCCTGAAACAAAAAAGGCAACTGCTAGTTTTAAAAGTTGCTTTAGTTTTGTTTGTTTTTCTTCTTAATGAATATGCTAACCACAGCTACAGAGAACAGCAGGCATAGTTCAGAGAAGTTACCTCCTTGTGCTAAAACAACAAAAATATTCTTGCGGCAGCAGAAATGAGGACTCGGGATGTAGGGTTACATAGAGTAATGCATCTTAGGTTACTAGGGCCAGTTTGCAGCCTCAGCTCCCAGGGAACGTGTCTGAGAGAAACACTGTCTGGAGAAGAGTAGCAGAGAGAAAATGTTTGCAGAAGCTTGCGTGGCAGCCAGCTGAAACGTGTGAACATCGTGTCTGTTCCTAGGAAACAGGAGAGTGTGACTGGGGACAGCTAGCAGCAGAAGGTCATCAGTATCAGTGGGAGCTGGAACCTTGTTCTTTACTGTGGGTTCTTAAGCAAGGCAAGGCAGGAAAAATTAGTTAATTTTGCTAAAACCTTGGCTCTCTGTGCCAGACTTTTAAGAAGGAGGGTAACAGTACTACCACCTTGCCTCTCCAGAAGTAAATTCCCATCAGTGTAGCTGCTCCTGATCATGGGCGCTTCCCCTCTCAGGGTCAATGTCAGGCAGTGTGATAACTTCAATACCACAAAATGCAGGTGGGAAGAACCTACATATTTGGGCTAGTCGACGTACCAAGAAGCAGCTGTAAATACTTCAATGTTATTGCAAGTCCCGGGGCTGCTTATACTGTTTGCTTACCTAAGTCTGGTGGCTATAAATGTGGCTTATTGTCTAGAAGTTGCACATGGTGTTGTAGAAATTTCAATGTAGACATGATTTTAGTTGCTTAACTTCCCTGCAGCATCAGTTCCAAAGAAAGTGTGATTAAATAAGTTAGGTTACTGTTCTGCCTGTGTAGCATTTCAGAATTCCTTAGTTAAGAAAATGAAACACTTTGTGTATCTGGGTGTATGCATAAGCAACTCAGCACCTTCTTGGCTGTTTTTCCCTCCTCGTGTGACCAATATTAAAATAACTAATTTTTTTTTTATTTTTTTTTTTTAAGGAAAACCATTCTCTATATAGTATCCTTTCTTTTGTTTAGAGTTCCCATATTTCTGTGGAATGCACACAGGAGAGAAGCATTAGCGTGAAGTCCAGCTTTTCTTTGCCTTCACCCTCTTTTGCAGATGTGAAGTTGCCACAGGGCCCTGGCACGCACAGGTGCAGCCAGGGCTCCTCTGCTGGGGCCTGGCAGGGCCCTGTGTGCTCAGGCAAAGCCATGGGGCCTAGGGGAGGAGAACTGGGAAGGGAGCCCTTAGAGAAGGAAGAGACAGCATGCACTTCATCACAGGCTACTTCAGATATGAAGTAGATATTAACTAAATAACCAGATAATTCACATTAGAAGAGAAAAAAGAAAAAAGAAAAAAGGGCTGTATAAATTGATCTGGTCTGTAGTCTTGTCAATAATTAAAAATGGATATATGGCAACTCAACTCAGAAAAGGCTTAGCCTAGTGCACAGCACCCTCATCTTTGCCTGGGAACAGCCATGTCTACAAACATGGACTCCCACAATCAGAAATGCCATTTAGTCACCTCCAGCCCCTAGCAGCTCTAATTATTGGTCTGGTGGGACTATATAACTGTCCAGATATCTAGAGGTAGCTAGACATAGCAGACCTGCTCTCAGCAGGCCCAGCTTGCAGTGTAAAGATTCCACCTCTGGGATTTTTTGTGTTTTGATTTTTGTCTTTTTGAAGGGAGAGCTACAAAAAAAAAAAAAAAAAAAAAGAAGAAGAAAATCTAGTCATGTTTTGCTCTTAGTTTCCATCAGGCAAACCAATAAGGGGCAGTTGTTCAAAAGCCCCAAAGGTCTTCAACTGCCAACATTCAAAAATGGCCAAAAAAAGGGAGGTCTGTAGGAGAAGGCAAACTCGTGGGGCAGTCCTATTGTCATCTGACAGGAACAGCTGAGGTAAATAAGGGGCCTGGATGCCCGAATGATGAGGTAGGCAGCTTCAGACAGGTCTGTTTGACAGACAGGTCTGCGTGAAATACTTCCCTCCTCCCCAGTATTTTGAGTCAATTAAGTGAATATTCTTTTTCTGGTTCACATCATAAAGTCAAGGTCAGAATTTGTTAAGCTTCAGGACTTTCTGTGAGGATGAGTTGAGAGGAATTAAGTGGAGGTTTGGATAGATGCAGAGCCCTTAAAGGGGAGCCTGTGGTCTCGGCTCCAATTCATCAGTGCCTGAATCTACTGCACTAGCCGAGTGAAGCAGGCCCTGCACATACTCTCTGAATGCTTAGATGGGCAAAGTCTTTCAAGTGAAAAGGCTGAAGTAATTTGTGTAAAGTTAAAGGTAATGCACTGTGTCTGGCAAGCCCAGCCCTGTCTGGACATGTTAGACTTCACTGCATCGCAAGTGTAAGCTCTGCTTGGGTATGGGAAAGAAAAAGCATTGCAACTTTCTGATCTTTGGCCTTTAGCTCCAGGAGAAGCTACCAGTGGGAAACAAAGTAATGCAGAGTTCTGCTCAGTTTTCCATTCCCTCCGCCCCTACATCCAGCCCTCTAAATGATTTTTTTTTTTATTTTTTGCTATATGATGTGTTGGACTAAGTAGTTTGTGCTGTGAAGTGATCCCTGCTATTGTTAATCTCACAGCCAGCACTGCATGTGCATCTAGATGTCATCTTTTTTTTGTTATGAAAACTGGAGAAAACGTGGAGTTTGTATTTGTTGATGTGGTCGCTGTATATGCTGAAGTGACCATAAGTAAGCAAAACAGAATTCTGGTGAGCTACACTTAATCACAAAGCAATTTTGTGCATGAGGCTTTATCATGAAAAGTTTGAAAGCACAGAAGAGCGAGGAGAGTTGACAGTCACTACGATTAAAGCATTGCTCCTGTCATATCAGTCAGGGCTGTCTGTAGTGATCACTGGCCTCATCTCCGCGGTTTGTTTGAAAGGGGAACTAAGCTATGTGTTCCAGTTCCCTCCAAACTCTGTGCGTGACACTGGCTGGGCTTATAGCATTGTCTTCCCCAAAGTGTCCCACTGGGAAATCCATGGCAGGCCTTCTCCAGGGAGAAGTCACTACTATGCAACGGTTTCCATTTTTTAAAATCTGCACCTTTCTAAGGGGCAATGATAAAATTTTAGACTCCATGGGGACAGGAAAAAGCTGTGGGTTGGAAAACCAAAGTTTGATACATATATACATACATATATATATATATATATATATTTAATCTGAATTTAGCTTAATCTCTGAACAAGTTTGCTTGCTGTTCACCGATACTTTAAATTGAACAAATCGACACTGAAAACTATATTCACTGCAGAGATAGCGGTGTACAATGAATTACTGCGTTGCTAAAGAAATTCTATGCTATAATTGATGTAGTGCTGTAACAGTCTCTTCCTATACATTTGTTGTGTGCAATTTTATTTATTTATTTATTGTTAGAGAACACTTTGGTCTCCACACACATACCCGCTTTCCAAGTGTCCTGACTTGGTGTTGTGAGATTGCATTAGTCAAATTTAAACCCCCATTAGATGTCAATGAACTGTAGCCATGATGACCACTCGGTTACTGACCCAGGTGCAAATAACCAATGCCCAATTTAAAGGTTAAATCCTGACAAATGGGTTAGAATAATGAAATCATGCTCGGAAATGGTTGGGTGCGTCACTGACTAGTTCAGCTGGATCCTTACGGTTTCTTTTGTGATACATGGTTTTTAACACACTCAGGTATGTAACAGATCCATCATGTTTAATATTTCAAAGTTAACTGATGAAATTCCCTGAACTGAAAGATGCCTTGCTGAACTGAAGAAGTCAGTTGTGAAATATATTTCATGATTTTAAAATACACTGTCAGAGCTAGCACTGAAATGAGACTTCCCCAGTAGCAAGTGTTGTATGATTATAAAGTTACCTAATGAATAGCTGAAAGAGGATGAGGCAAAGAGAGTAGTGACTTTGCTTTGCTCTCCTTTTGCGCTCTTCATAAATGTATAGGCTCAGGGATTTTTACCTGGGTGCCAGATTCAATAGTATGGTTCAGAGATTTGTATCACTAATTTTAAATCGTTTGTAATTGCTGTGATTTTTATTATGTATTTTAAAGCTGCTGGAATATGCATGTAAATATCATCTTTGTGTTTTAGATTTATTTTGCTAGTAGAATAAGAAATAGCATCAAATCTTTACTCCAACAGGACATGTTTTCATGATCCAGGTAACATTTACAATTACAGTAACTGCAATGTAAAGTCAAGTTTGTCTCTTAGCTCCGCTTTCTCATACAGTTGCATTATTGTGTAGTAAACAATGCAAAGCAGTCATTACCTGATCTAGAAGGAAATGATGGCTTCATGTTTAAGGACAAATTGCTAGTAAAATGATGATTGTGATGAACTATGTTTTGCAGGAGAAAACATGACTCTATGGTTGCAGTTTAAATCTTCTGTATGTTACTAATTTAGCAAAAAGTATTTTTGCCATATGAACCCAAAATCTGAAAAATTTTAACAAAATATTGCAGTCTTATTATTTTTATAATACTGATGGCTTTCTTTGTGTTCTACAATTCTACGAAGATACATAGTCTATGTATCTTTTATGATACATATACTGATGGCTTTCTTTGAAATTTATTCATACCTTTTCTTTTTAACTATGTCCTTAAAACTGCTCAAATATATATTTCAATTTAAAAAAATTGGCGAGCCTTAGGCTGTCTACGTATTTATATGGAATTTTCTTAAAATCACTTCACTCTAAAAGATTCCATTGTCTCTCTCACCACTGTCAAACTTCTCAGATTTTGTAAAAGAAAAAAAGTCTGTGTTTTTTGATCTCTTGCTCCAACTTTGCAACTGAATTGACACATTTTAGATATTTCAGGAATATTAATTTTAAAAAAATACCCTTTTTTTCCTCCCCACTTAAATCTCAAGAATGTGAAAAATAACAAAACTACCAAAAATGAGAAATTCTTTTTCTTAAAGAAACTTGTGTGTGGCTTTAGCATGATCTGAACAAACATGTTCTGGAGATCTTCTGGCTCAGACTACTTTAGCTAACCAACCACAGCAAAAGGCAAGAGAAAGAAAAACAGAACAAACTTTATATTTACCATGAATAAGTAAGTGAATACTTTTTTTTTCTACTAGTGAGAAACAGAATCATGAGCAATTTGTAGCATCATGCTTACTCTTTTTGGAAAGCTGCATTTCTGTGTTCAAGGCTTAAATGGTAAGTGAATAATCTCATCTGGAAATCAGGCCCTTTGGAAACTCTTCCTTCAGGTCCCAAGTGAAGTCCAGGAGGTTTGTACAATGCTTCCCTTTCCTTCTAGTCAGAGCCTGGTGATACTTCGTTGTTCTTTGTTATCTGAACAGCAGAGAGGGACTTTGGGAAGCTGCACGTCGCAGAGATGCTTTAGTCAAGCGAATGCCATAGCCCTGTTTGGTTCCTGTTTTATGGGAAGTTTTATGATTATGATTGTAAATTGTTTCACAGCGTGTGAAGATGGAAAATCTCTCTATATATAATTTTATGTTACAAGTGGCTATCATAGTCCTGGCCAGATGTTTTGCAGATATATGATTTGACTTTGCCCACTTGAGGAGAAAATTTGGGTCACAGAATATAAGGGTGTTCAAATTTACTGGCTAGGGGACTAACAAATCCTCTTTGCCCATCACAGTCTTTTAAGCAAGAAAAGACACATCCATAGAGTAGTGATCAATGAAAGAGTGTGTTGCAGAGGTCTGCCTTGCTTCTTGTATTGCCTGGTAATATTGCTAATGAGATGGATGACAGAATAGAGAATATACATTAAATTTGAACATGGCATAAAAATAGAAGAGCCTACATGCTGGAGAGCATGACATGCTGGAGGGTGGGACTGAGATTCAAGTTTGTCTAGACAAACTTGGAAAATGGGCTGAAAGAAGGAAGGCATAGTGCTATCAAAGGCCTGCAGGCATGCAGAATTGACTGTGAAAATACAGTCTGAAAAGCAACGGGCTCTGTAGCAACTTGTCTGAGTGGTTTTGGTGGATCACAAATGGAACATGAATCAACAATGTGATACTATGGTGAAGAGAGACAAATGTCATACTGAGCTCTATAAATGGGAATATAACCCATGTGAAAAGACATGTGAAATAATCCTTCTGCTTTGCTTGGCATTGGTAAGGTTAGAGCGGCAATGCTATTAGGCACTCATACTTTCAGAAATATATAATAGAAGCCAGAGGAGAGCATCCCAGAGTTTTGGGAACTAAAACCTGCAAGGGAAAATTTAACAAATTGGTTTCCTTACCTAGAGAGAAGGATCCCTTCTAGTATTCCTGAAATAAATACAGCATATTGCAAAGTGGAAAGGAATTTTTGGTGCCATATCTGTGATGGATTGCACAAGAAGTAATAGGCTTAATGTCTAATCTGAATCTCACATGTCATAATTTAAGAAAAATTTATTTTAGCAATCTGAATAATGAAGAAAGCAGAATTGCCTGGAGAGGTGTAGAACATCTGTCCTCGAGCACTTGTGATGAATATCGCTCAAAAATGACACAGGAATAATTGAATTCTGGCTTGGATGTTTAAAACTAATGGAGTGGCTTCTGGTAGTCTTTCTAGCCTTATTTAGTGATGATTCAGTGACTTATGTGGAAAAGTTGTATATATGAGATTCAGAAGATGATGATAAAAAAGAGAAAAAGGGTTAGATTGGGAGTCAGCCTGGCTCTCAAGCAATAGATCATTTTAACATGTCTGTTAATAGCGTCAGCATTGTTTGTAGTGGAATGCAGTTATGTAGCAACAAATGCCTGCTGGGTAGGCCTCAGTTAGGGTATGGTCCATATAAGTCTTTTGAAGGACTTGCATTTTTTTAGTTGGAGAGGGTTATACATGCTTCTCTGAGATATCTTTCTTCTCTGTAGTTTCAAGGAGGGTAAAACTGAGGGAGCAGGAGCCAGATGCAATATTGTTGCATGTTCGGAAACAAAAATGTGCTGATGCTTTTTCTTTTTTTCTCTTCAGAACACCTGATTTAAGGAACTAATCATCATGTCTGACCCCGTTATTCTGCGCAGCATCAAGAGAGTGGAAGAGGATAACTATGCTTTTGACTCAGATGGCAGATGTAAGAAATTTGTTCTTCAGTCTGTTTCCAATTTTACAAAGCATGTAAAATAGAAAGTGATGGTTTAAGTGGAGCTAATACAAAGCCAATAGTCTGGTTATGTGGTACCTGCTGCTGTTCTGTGAAGTTGTGGGTAAACTGTTTGCAAGACAACTTTTCTGTGAAACTTTGTATAACAATCCCTACTTCAGGGCAATCCTTACTCAGACTACATATTCACAATATCTATTTAGGTTCTTTTACTCATCACTTTGGTGTACAATTAAAGGACCTTTACTAGGAAAACTACTAGGAAAACATCCTTTTAAAATTAAGTACAGATGTGGCCTGAAGGTTCTGTTTTCCATGGTTTCTGATTATGTCTTCAACAATAATTACTAACTAGACTGTCCATTTATTTCTTCTAACAGATAACGGCTTCAAGAAACCAGAGTAAGTCATATACACAAATGGAACAATCAATATTTCTCGGAATATTCAATTATGTTAATGTCATCAGATTAAATTGACACATTTGTACTAAAAATGACATTTAATGCGAAGCTATTCTCTGGGAGTTGAACTGTTATTTGATACAACTGACACAGGTAAGCTAAAAAAGTCTGAGTATGATGTGAAAGGAATAGATCTCAAAAACAGAGTAATAGCAGTAAAATGTGGATTCGTTCTTCCTAGATCCTGGGATAGCTCTGTAGCAGACTGGACATGGGTACAGTAATTTGTGCCAGCTCTTTCTGACACAGTATACGCAGCCACACTCAAAATCTACTGTTCATTCATAATTGAATATATACAGCTGATGATTGCTGCTTATAATATTGATCCCATCCATAATGATGGAGCAAGATCTTTAGATTTTTAATTGATTGCATAGAGTGGCAAAACTATGTGAATACTGAAAGAAAAAAAGGAGAGGAAAAGCCAGAGATTCTATTGACACTATAGATGTGTGAATATACATGCAAAGTAAGAGGCAGCAGTAACCTTCCTTTCTTAAATAAGGGCTAGCCAGCAATTTGGATGACAGGCTTTTCTCTAACTGACCTCACTGCTAATCAGTCCCTAGTCCCTATCTAAAACTTAACCATCAAATCACTTGTTCCAAAGAAGTCTGAAAGAAATAACTTATCTCTTTAAAAGATCTGGATACAGTGTCTCAAAATATATTTCCAAAGAACAAACCAAGAAAAGGATTAATGTAAATTCACACAAATTCTCCTTTTTGCTAGGAATGCAAATGAAGAACCTTCTGTAAAGAAGAAAAGTGAAAAGTGAGTTAAATTCAGTTCTGTGTAGTATTGCTGCATGTAGTAGAAGCACATAATCAAGTACAAGTTTATAATTGTATATTTTCTATTCTTGAAGGTCATCAAAAAAGAAGGATAACAGTACTCGTGTTGGCTTCTTTCAGCTGGTAATGAAAGCTATATATATAAATATTTTATGTATATATTGTGCTCCAGAATAAGTGATTGTTCACTTACGATTCACTATATGGTTGTTTTGGGGAATAGCTGTGACTAAGCCAGACTTCTAAGGATTAAATCACTTGGCATGAAATCCTGCTACTAAAATCAATGGGAATTTAATAGAACCCTTTGTCATTTTGTCAGCTGGGAATTGATTATCAGTATTTGTGTCACAATTGTCTATTAAATGCATTATATTGAATCTGCTGGTGGATATGGGGCAAGAGAGATAGAAACACAGTGGGAGATTAGGCAAGCTTGGTCCGTTTTTATTCCTGCTAAAAAATTGCTGTGTGATCTTTGGCAGATGATTTGGTTCCCTTATAATTGCTACATCGATGCTGTAAGATTTGGTAACTATTTGAAATAGCAAGTGCTGTGTGATACCTAATATCTAGCCTTAGATGATGCATCTGAAGGGTCTTGGAGACCCTTGGGGTATTTCTGTACTTGAAAGGGAGTGCAGCTGAAAGACGCCCAGCCTTGCAGCATGCAGCAGAGAGGTTTTATTGATTCTGGTCTGGATGTAGCCTAAGCAATTAGCCTGAAATGTGTCCACACTCATATATCCTCACTGTAGTACTGAGCCAGTGAAGTTACATCCATGTGGCTTGTACTCTACCTGGTTAAGTATCACAGTTGTTAGTGACACTTAGGTTAGGTTAGTTGGAGAGAGCAAGGCCTGTCCACATTTACCATTTTGGATATGCCCAGAGTTAGAAACAGAGTAACAGACACAAAATAGAAAATGTATTGCTTTCTGTCTTAGGGCTACTGGAACACAGCTCTTTCCTTCCCTTATGGACTGTCTTGCATGGAACTAAGCAAGTACAGAGCTTCAAAGCTGTAAAAATTGCAAAAGCTCTTTCATGACTGTGTTTGGGAGGTGTCTGTTGAGCAGGGAGACCTGTTTTGCCTAGATATTTAATTCTGAAGATGCAATTAGTAAACAGAGTATGGTTGCATCAGATGCCACAGATACCACATGTATCTGTGCATTTTCTAAGCGCTTTTGTTTTCCTAAGCGAATTGCTAGAGTTCTTAAAAACAAGGTTTGCAAAACAGTGGTAATGTACTTTCCTGACTTCTTTTTTTGTAGAAAGACCTTTTATTTATTGTGCTTTTGACTGAGCTGTTTTTCCCTTCATCTAATCTTTGCAGTTTTTTTTCCCTTTTTCTGTGCCATAATGTCCCTTTTCCATATGTACTTTATGGAAGTACACCTTCATCTCTTTGACACATTATAGCACCTGTAGAATCTGGATAGGTTCTTCAGCAGGCTGTGGTTCCTCTTTACAGTCCTTTTTTTTTCTAAATTCTTAGTATTTTACACTAATATTCTGCATGCATAATTTGCTCTATGTATTTATGCATGATGTCAGCCTGAGAATCAGACTTCACACAATTCTGACAAAGCTGACTAAATTTACCATATGTTGTCTGAATCATCTGCTGCTGGCATATACATTCTTAGTCCATGACAAATTCAGAGTAATAGGGCATACATGCATTATAACTTCATATTCTAATTTTTTGACTAGCATCTGGAGTGATGGTAATGTGCAGTGATATTTGGCTATCAGTATTATATGATGATACGTTCAGTCATCTGGTCAGATTCTGTTCTTAGCTACATAAAAGGAGCTTATAATAACTAAGGAGGCTGTAATCATAGGTATAATTAGATTGGAGGGCAGGGAGAGATTTGTCTGCTATGTGCAGTGAGGAGAGTTCTGAAATTGAAGGAGAATAATTTTCTATCTGATTCACTTGGTTAATGACTCATAAGCACACAAACAGCATGAAGACTACTTCTGAGCAGAGTTTATTTATTTATTTATTTATTTTCATTTCTTTAGTTTCAATTTTCTTCATCTATGGAAATTTTAATGATGACTGTGGGCAGCTTCTGTGCTGTTCTTCATGGAGCAGCCCAGCCAGGCATGTTGCTTGTGTTTGGCGCAATGGCAGATACGTTTATTGAATATGACATTGAAATGCAAGAGCTTAAAGACCCAAGCAAGACATGTGTAAATAACACCGTAATGTGGATCAATGGTACTACTCATCAAAATGAAAGAAACACCTCAATAAGATGTGGGTAAGTAGCAGATGTGTTATTTTCTTTTACTTTTGTTATTAGGGTTTGTTAGAGAATGTATAGCTAACGAAGGTCCAATTCAACCTTTAAAGCTTACATTTGCTATCTGTAGAGCAGAAAAGGGGCATGGATCTTGTTTTGGAGATGAGCCCCTGGTCTGGAGAATACTACTTGAAGGGGCAGAAGGCAAGGCTGGGTCTTAGCCCTTCACCAGCAAGTGATGACTGATCTTATAAAAGACATTCCTGCTGCACATATGAAATCACTGAATCACTGATATATTTTTCTTTGGTGACCCACTTGACAGTAGTGACTTCTAGTTGTTTTGCGTAGGACTTGGATACCTTTGTCTGCTGACTTCTGAGCAAGTCAACTAAGCTGTTTCTAGTCACTGAAGAGAAATGGGTGCTTGTAGGATGCAATTTTCTCAGACTATGGAAGGTGTCTAAGGCAGGTCAGATGAACTGCCCTATAGAAGTGGCTGTTTCTTTTCATTAACTGTAAAAAAAAACCAGAGTCAAGATGATACCTACAGATAGAGGTATCTGCCAAAGCCAAATTTGAACCTGCAGCCTTTCCTAAGGCTATGTTTTCAATGTATCATTCCAAGAGTTTTCTAATCTCTAAATTAGATAATTCATTAGCTGTCTCTGACATTCTAAGCCTATGGGAAGTGATTCAGGTTCCTAAATGTAGGAATCTAAGGCCAGATTGTTTTCTCCAGGCTGTCCAAGCTGATCCCCCAAACAGGGTTAGCAGGCACGTGATTTCTTAGAGACCTCTGTTCTGTAGCAGCTGCTGGAGATCATGCAGAATATATGAAAGCATCAAAAATGGCACTAGGTATCTATAAACATAGGCACCTCTGTTTAAGATGCATGATTATAGTTTTCCCTTTTGGCTTTAAATCTCCGAGTGTACCAAATTCTGGTCAAACAGACAGATACTTGCTCTCTGTGGCACATAAAAGTCTAGAAGAATAACCAATAACCAGTGTAGCATGGTGGCATTTCTCATCTGGCTTTCACAGACTACAGGACCTCACCAGGACAGAAGGGAATTTACTGGTGCCTCCAAGTTCCATTAACTCTACAACAGGGACAGTAAACAAACTAGCTATTGCCAGGAATAGGCTGATGGTGTTAAGAAACTATCCATCTGTCAGCAAAACAAGTCAACTTTCCATGTAAACCTTGAGGAAACACCAGTTTGCTAGTAAAACAGTATTGATCACTCTCTTGTTTTTCAGGGTGCTGGACATTGAGCAAGAAATGACCAAGTTTGCAGGTTACTATGCGGGAATTGGTTGTGCAGTACTCGTATTAGGATACCTCCAAGTCAGTATTTTCATTTCCTATGATTCCCTATTTTGATTTGCCTCACTAAATGATTAGGTCTATAATAACTGTGTTCTTTAACTGCTTAGTCAACTTCAACACTTGAGCAGAGCAGGTAATTTAATTCCTAATCCCGTGGGCTGAATCTGCGATCAGAGACCTACTTGTATTTGTGCTTTTCTTTTTACACGGATACATTTAACCCAATGAGATGAATGCATGCTACTCCTTTCACATCATAAGAAATGTTTGCTTGAGTGCTGTTAGAGAAAAAAAAGTGGCTGACACAACCAACTGCCTAAGTATCCTAACCACTAGCAGTGAAAATGAGTCATCCTTGTGTTGTACCATAAAATGTAATATTTACATTTTGGGCTTTGTTCCATCTCCGGCTCACAAGCATCTAGTGCCACTTAGGTTAGCCTAGGACATCTGAGACATCCAAAAAGAATGACAAGATTTCTAGTTGGCTTTTCAAATTGTGCTAAAAACCTCTGTTTGGGCAACTGAGAAGAGACCTGCTTCTATTATAGAGATGATGTGGACTATTGCTGCTGTAAGCATAGCGCTGGAGAAGAATCCCACCTTACATAGGCTGTAGTAATGTTTCAAACCTTATGCTTCAGATGAGCCACAAGCATGGATGATTTCTGCAGAATCTGCTAAAGAGACCACTGCTCTTGAAGCCTTTTATATTCACAAAATTCACTTGCCAGTCTCCTTCCTAAAAAGTATCTCAGTTTTGCTGAGGTGGGGTGGCGTCCAACCTTATTTATTGCTCTAAATATATATTTTTTTCATCCCTACAACATTTATATAACTCTACAAGTAATTTATCTGTCTCTGTTCTCAGCCTGTCACAACTGAGACAAGTGCTTGATCAGAGGCTGAAAAAAGTTGCAGGATTATTTAAAGATCAAGGGCATAAAACAACTGTCATGTCTGTGTAGCTAGAATATATTTCATCTGACTGGTAATTTTATCAATAACCAAACTGTTTTTCCTGTTTGGGGAGCAGAAACATTTTACTGCAATTCATCAGCCACATTATTCTCTTTCTAGATCTGTTTTTGGGTTGTGGCTGCAGCTCGTCAGATACAGAAA
Source organism: Nothocercus julius (assembly GCA_013398735.1). NCBI lineage: Eukaryota > Metazoa > Chordata > Aves > Tinamiformes > Tinamidae > Nothocercus > Nothocercus julius. Next base: position 81,091 of record VZSV01000018.1, read on the forward strand.
ATAAGGAAAGCTTATTTCAGGAAAGTAATGAGAATGGATGTAGGCTGGTTTGACTGTACATCTGTAGGAGAACTGAACACTCGCATTTCTGAGTAAGTAATCCAGGATAAACATATGCTGCATTTCTTCATTTTTGCACTTCCTTAGGTGCTCTGAATACCTGAGCAGTCCAAATACAAAGTGTCAGTAAGTAGCCAAATAGTGTAATATAAAACACAGATATTTCTTGGTGCAAGGATCAGGCTCATGATTTCCCCCATCTTCCATGATTCCATGATTTTCCCCATCTTCTACTGAGTGCCGTAACTGCTAAGCCACAATCATTTCCCTGAGGTGTCTTTTCTGTTGCAATGATTTTTTATCTTTTTTTTTTTTTTTTTTTTCCTTCTTGCCACCTCTCCTGTCCTTACTTTTTCCTCTTGAGCCCAATCCCTCCAATCCCTCAAGAATGATCTATAACCTTGCTGCTGGTGGATACTTCCCTGAGGTTGGAGATTGAACCTCCCTCTCACTTCCAGGAAAGGAAAATCATTAGGGGCACACTTCCTTCCACTTCTTTTGTATAAGAAAAGAGTAAGCCTTGCTTCAAGTTCTGCAAAAGAGAGTACAAGCACCTACTTTTAGCAAAAGACGCAAAGTAGGTGGAGAAACCTTCTTGTCTTGCCTAGAGATTCAGCCCTGAGAAAAACTGAGGAGTTTAAGACTTGCTCCTTTTCTTAGTGGTTCCTATTTACAGGCTGAAGGCAACTGCGTGATGAATATGCTGACTCTAGATGGCTCCCTGTGCTCCATGGTGCTTGCATGACACTAGGCAAAGTATTTTTCGGTGGCTGACAGGACTTTCTACTCACTGTTCAGTGGAATCTACGACTTTTACTTGTGTTCTACTTATGAAGAATAAATCCTGAGTGTATGTGGCTATGAGGAATTTCTCTTGCAAAAATAAGGAACTGACTTTGTATTTTTTGAATAAATAACATTCAGTTCCTTGATCTTCTTGACTGCAAAAAACATTCTCAAGAAGAAATATAGACATGTTCTTTATTCAACACTTGTATTTTCAATGGAGTTTAGTTTTAATATATCAATATATATTAATATATGCTTTAATATACCACCGAGCTAACAAATTTGTGCTTTAAATCTGTATGCCACTTGGTTCTATGTAGTCTGGGAATTCCTAATTTTGCTTATCACAAGGATGAAGCCAGGAGCAGCAAAAATATAATGACTTTTACTTTGAGGATTTTTTTTTTTTCAGTATTTTCACTGGATATGAGCAGAAAACTCCCCCACCAACTCTCTAGCTGCATTAGGAGCAAACAAGGTTAACCCCTGCCCCATGATCCCTCACATGGCTGCGCTGCCTTGATGTTTTTTCCAGAGCCTTCAGCAATAATGTAGCCCTCCACTCTATCCTGCATAGCTCTCATTTAGAAAAGAAACTATCTGAAAAGGTAGAGAGGGGTTAGAAGGTGAAACTGCAAAGAGGGTTTCCCTTTCCCTCCCCACTCAGCCAAGCTGTATGTTACATATTTAGTGCTATATGATGGGAGAAATGCCATATCAGCTGTGCTGTTTTCCCGTTACTGTTTTCCCAGCTGTGATGTCCCTACTTTCTCTTTGGAATCAACAGGGGCACAGTAGAAAAACCAGATAGCTGGCAGGATAACTTTTCTCAGGAGAAGGCATATCTTTTCTGAAGTGTTCATACATAAACACCTCCTGGCACTGCAAAAGATTCATATGTCCTCACTGCAGCCCAGGGTCTGCAGAAGAAGTGAGGAAGATAAGAATAGGGGAGAGGAAGGTTCCAGAGCCTACTCCTGGAGAAAGCACCTAACCCAAATGTGGGCTAACCCTGTAACCAAAGTGATTGATGATCTTTTGTCTTTTTTTTGTTCTTTTTTTTGTTTTCTAGTGACATTAACAAAATTAACGAGGCTATTGCTGATCAAGTAGCAGTTTTTATACAGCGCTTTACTACCTTTGTGAGTGGATTCCTGCTTGGATTTGTCAGTGGCTGGAAGCTGACTTTGGTTATCATTGCAGTCAGTCCGCTAATTGGGATTGGAGCGGCTCTCTATGGCTTGGTGAGTGAGTTGTGTGAGGTTCATGCCCAGGTGCAGTGAGCAAGAAAGACCATGCCAGAGAGCTGGAGGGATTGCTGGAAGAGAAGGCTATAGCACCTACTGGAAGTCAGAGGCAGGTTCTGGCCTGCAGCACTACAGACCCATTTAAATGGTTGCTCTGTTTTGGGTTTGAGTTCTCTGCAAAGGCTAGGGGGATGGAGACAATCCAGCCTAGGAGCTTTAAAACATTTGAAAAAAAGTATTCAGATTCACCTCAAGCTGTTCCTGTTCCTAGCAGCTCCTGCATCCGCTTCCAACTGTTTCTTTCTCTGTTTCTCCTCCCACTCCTTCCATCTTGTTTTCACTGTGAAAAGGAACCACATGGAGGAGGGGAATTTCAGGCTCCTCAACAAGTTCGCCTCTAAACTCTTACTCAGCAGGGCTGGGCAATTTTTGCTCCTTCTTTGCAATCTCCTGTACTCTTCACTCAGGTTCAGCCCTGTTGCTATTTCCCTTCTTCCATTCCAGGAACAGTTTCTTATCCTTTTGCAATCAAACCTATAGTGTAACTCTGGAAATTTATCTTCTTCCTGCTTCTTTTTCATCACTTGTGCTGTGACTGAAAGTAGATGATATGAATAATGACTCAGTGTGAAGTGGGAGAGCAGCATTCTGCCAGGGAATGAAATAAAACCCTACTTGTGTCTTTCCTTCATTTGCACTTTCTCTCTAAGCTCATTCTCCTGTATGTTTATGTTTTTTTTTCTTTTTCCATTATTTCTTTGTCCCCAGCTCTTTCCTTTCAAATACATGCTGTTTGATATTTCCTCCTTCTGAGCGTTTCCAGATGAGGTCTTTGTTTTCTCCCATAAAGAAGTTAAACCCTGGGTCAACCTGACCTGGTTTCTTATCTCCAAAAGTGGCTGGTAGATGCATGGGGTAGAGTATTTGAAGAGGGAAATCAAAATGACACTTTTCAACTTCCAGTGACATGTCATTCCTGAAGTCAGGTGGAATAATGACCCATCATGACCTTTCCTTCCATGAATCTGAGCAGTTTTGACTACTGGTAAGCTCTGGAGTCCAGAGTATGCTATGGAATGCTGGGGATAGAGCTGTATGCTGCTAGCCCAGGCAACGTGGCATGGTGGTGAGCAAAATGTTCCCCCCTTCCTCAGTTGCATTCTGTCTTCTGCCAGAAGAGGGAATTCCCTCTTCCACCTGGGCCCTGCTGCAGCAGCTAAGGGCTTAAGCTCCCTTCTGAACCTCCCCTTCACCCTGAAACAAATGGACCCTCCATCTGAAGTTTCTGAGTGGGTAAGGTGCATATTGGAAGCTTGCTCAGGGCAGGGGGGTGAACTCCTGCAGAGTAGGTTGTGCTGGGTGACAGTCAGTAGTGCTAACCACCATCCTTCTCTACAGCTATAGGTGTAACCAACACTTCTTATGGTTTTGTAGGCTGTGGCAAAACTGACAGGCCGAGAATTAAAGGCTTATGCAAAAGCTGGGGCTGTGGCTGATGAAGTACTCTCATCCATCAGAACAGTGGCTGCTTTTGGTGGGGAAAAGAAAGAAGTTGAAAGGTTTGTTCAGACAAATTGTAAGAAGTCTCTGGTTTCTTTTCTTATGTAGCAATTTAATGCTACCATATGCTTCACTATCCTGACAGTTAGTGTCTCTGAAAGAGTGACTTAGTTCTGAAAGGGTGACCATCCTTCAGCTTTGAGTACTTTGAGTATGCATATTTAGCACAAAAATGTAGTTTTCCAGTAACATTATGTATGCAAAACAATTATGGAACTTGATCAATTGGTGTATTAAAACATCAGAAATACTATCTTCAAGACATTCCCCCTCATAGGAACCTATTGTCAGACTTTCCTTTTCTTACAAATCACTTTTGCAGCACATCTGAAAAGCCTGGGTAATTTCAAGCTAGGTAAGAACTAGTTCCAGAGTCTCATAGCTTTTCTGACTACCACCACTTTTGGGGCTCACTCTGGAAGTTTTAGCTTAAGTAGGAATATTTACATGATTTAAAAAAGAGGGGAAAGGAAATAGGAAAGGAAATAATCTGATTGGATTGGGAAAGAAATGTTTCCATTTACTTTGTTTTTGTACATAAATTGTAATTTATGTGTATGTTACTTTATTGTTTTCACTAAAATATTGCAACATGGATGCTGAAAAATAGAGAATGTCTTTCCTTAGACAATGTCAGAAATAATAGTAACAACTACTAGTGGCAGTAGCAGTACTTTATGATCATAACTGAGCATTAGAAGCACTTCAGAGTAAGTAAATAAGTAGATATAAAGAGCTTACATTTATATAAATCATAGTATGATTGTAAGACTTTTTCTGAAGCTTTAGCCAAATTGCCAGATCTTGTGCCACACCACTAAAGCTCCCGATTCCTTGGTCAGATATCTGTAGCAAGCGTGGTATTCCTTGTGCTTGTTACAGTAGGACATAAAATGAGGTAGACCTTATGCGGACCGGCCCTCAATTCACTGCAGTGCAGTCAACCTCTTTTTGGTCTCTGTTTATATGATTTTTGTATCAAATTATTTTCATCCAGTTTTGTTTTTCACTCTTTCTACAGATATGATAAGAACCTGGTGTTTGCTCAGCACTGGGGAATTCGAAAAGGGATAATAATGGGATTATTCACTGGCTACATGTGGTTTGTAATTTTCCTGTGTTACGCATTAGCTTTCTGGTATGGATCTAAACTAGTCCTAGAAGAGGAGGAATATTCACCTGGTACTCTTCTACAGGTACCTATTTTCATTTGATCTAACTTTTTTGGGACTGTCTCTGAAAGCATTATTTCTAGAACACATATTTGTAATGTTCGGGTATCTGTTACCCAATGGGAATGAGCCCTGTATGGTTTTTGTTTGGTTGGTTTTGTTTTGTTTTGTTTTTTTTCTTTAAGGTCATTGCTCAGTATGTGCATAAAAGTATATGACTCAACTGGATAAGAAAAATAAAAATAAGCATGTTCATTTCATTGAAAGATTTCAAATGCCACCTACTGTGATTCGAAGGACACTTGCATTTGTGTGTCTGCTATACATCTGTCAGAGACCTGAAACTGGCTTTCTCCTATCCTGGGTCTGCTTGTTGTTTCTGGAGTATTGGCTCTTCTAAAGAGCTTTATTTGGGATGAAAAATGTCACTGGTGAAGAGGAACCTGCACAAAGAAAGTTCTATGCAAATCTAACCTCTCTCATATAAATAGTTTCAGTCCCCTTGAATTACCTCTTTCTGTTGCAAATTTCCAGCTCTGCAGGTGACAAAAAACATTTAAATGATTTTGACACATGCTAGCCAAAACCCATATTGCTGCAGTTCCTGCAGTTTATAGAGAAAACAAACAAACAAATAAAAAATGTGTACTAACTTGCATAGCACTCTTAGGTATCCACTACTAGCACACTAGATGCTTTAGACACTGATAATCTAAATGTAGTAGGAACAAGATCTACGGATGTTTGTTATTCTTCACTCTAGGCCAAAACTGTCAAATTGACAGGCTCTGGTTCAGACCCAGAACAATTTTTTTTTTGAAGCTTAGTAAGCCCTGGTGTTTTGTTGAAACACCTATTTCTTATCATTCTCTATCTCTTGCTAACCATGCCAGCTCCTAACTCTCATGGCAGTGGTGGAGAGCAGCCCTTCCTGCTCATGGAGCTTGCTAAATTGCTCTGAGGTCATTGTAAAATTGAGCCATCCTGCTCGAGGAGAGTGGCCTTCCCCAGGAATCATTTGCAACTGTGTTTAGCATCAGTAGCTGACACAAAGCAGTGCCATGAAAAATAAGCATTTCCTTATCTTAACTATCCTTCAGAGGTTTCAAATGACAAACAGCAGGCTGTGGGGAGCTACCCTATAGCTGAAAATTTTAGCTGTCAACAGAGAGCATTTCTTGTGCTCCCCTTTCTCTCTTAAAATTTATCTTTCATATTTTCCATCATACACTCCTGGTGAGTTTGGGCCATGGTGGTTTATAGATACAAAACATTTAAATATTCTCTTTTCAATCTCTGAAAAATGGTAGTGCGTGAGCCCTACTGAATTGAGATGAAATACAAGTTGCCTTCCCTTTTTCTTCCAATCAAAGCTGCAGGACCTGTTCCATTCCTGTTCATGACAGAATCTGACATGCATGCAACCTATTTGCTCTGGGACTTGCTCACACAAGGAAATTAGTCTGCAGTAAAGCTGCGTAAAAAATTATGATACGATCTGCACATCACAGTGTAGATGTTTGCAGTGTGCATTATGTGCAGCTGTGCCTTTCTTTTCAGCCCTGGGGGTTATTCCCAATAGGCATCAGAGTGGTACAAGGGAGAAGTGTCCTGTGTACTCTTCCTTCTTCCTCACAGCAGTGATTCCTTCTACGCCTTGCCTTTGTCCTCATGCAGTCTGTGTTGTATTCGAAAGAATAGCTGAGTCTTTAACTGGTTTTTAGCAGACTTCTCAGGCATCGTCAACTTACAGCAAAAGATTTACATACAAGTCTTACTAAAACTCAGAATTTCTATTTTCTGCTACCTGCAAAAAGTCAACTTTAGGGCTCTGGGATATTTGTCAGCAAACAGCAAATGTTCACAGATACCGTCGTGAACAATTGTGCTTGTTCAGTGACTTAGCAGTTCAGCTGATGCACAAGAATTTGTTAAGCTACTGTAGCTTGATTTGTATTTCTGAGCTCTGTAATAAAACTAATGAAAATGTGCTGTTAAGTTTTCTTAATTTCTACTATTTTACTATTTAATTTCTTTTATCTACTATTTTGTCAGGTTTTCTTTGGCATTTTAGTAGGAGCTTTAAATCTTGGCCAAGTGTCTCCCTGCCTGGAAGCCTTTGCCACAGGCCGTGGAGCTGCAACAAACATTTTTGAGACAATAGATAAAGTAAGTAATGATTTTCTAAGCTCTGTCAATTGGTAGTAAAAATTAATTAAACAGCTCTCAAGCAGGAATAGTTTTATCCACAATGTAAATGAAGAAAAATGAGAGGAATTAAAGAAGAATTGATTGTACAATGAGAGGTCTAGGTGCATGTGTGCAGGATGTTAAACAGATTCCCCACAGTCTTTTTTTCCCACCAACTATTTCTGTTTCTTGCTGCCGTTCCTCCTTATGTCCAATTACTGATCAGGGCTTGCCCATGCAAGGCCAGCACGCACGCAGCAGTAGCTTGCAGCCAAGGTTTCAGCATGGAGTTAGCTCCAGGCCTCCAGATGGTGTCAAAAGATGCATCTCTATTGGCGTTAGTTGCCAAGGCTGGTCTATCATCTGGCCCAAAGCTTCCCAGAGTGTGAAATGAGACAAGTGGTGTTCCCACAGCATCCATAAATGTTCTTTACAACATTTTTAGGAGAGATAAATACATGAAATGAAGTTATATGTGAAAGGTCTGGGAATTGCTGGCATTTTTTCATGAGTTTGCTGTATTTGCATATACTGAGTTGCTAGAAAAATATTGTAGATTTCTTAGCTGTATTTAGTATCACTGGTCATTGACAGTCTTTCTTGTGCTAGGTGCTGTGTAAACGGGTTGAAATGCTGCCACGTTTGTACATTTATGACAGAATAGTAAGAGCACAGCTCAGCCCTGGTACTGGTTTTGTCTGGCACTAAGCTTATGGCCATACTCAGATTCCCATTTGTGGGATTAGTGAAACCCTTGTTTCTTCATAGTTTAATATCTGAACTTAATTAAGACATAATCCTAAAGACTAACTAGTCTTTTAACTATTCTTAACATCTTAGTACACACACATTTCCATTATGAATATTTCCTTTTATATATTCCCTTCTCTCTATTTGTTACGCTGCATAAAAAATCATGTATGTTTCAGTTATCTCTGTATCAGTTATCACTATGTCACCATAGTTTTAATTAATTCTCTGCATTCCGCAGTTAATATTTTCAGTAAAGCCCATTATAAATCTATCCTTAGAACATCTGATTTCTTTGGGATTCCTCAGGTTTCTTTTTTTTTTTTTTTTTTTCTCCACTAATGTATAGCAGTCAACAATACCCAGGCGCTGGCCAAAAGACAGCGAGTTAAAATCAGGATTCCAGCGCTTAGGAGTGGCCGTGTAAGGATGGATGCTTTAAATGCAAGGAAGTGATTAAGTGTGCAGATTTTCAGCAACAAATTGGTTGTTCAGTGATGTGAGAGAACGTTTACCTGAGTCTCTCCAGCAGGTCGAGGGAGGTGATCCCACCCCTCTACTCAGCCCTGGTGAGGCCACACCTGGAGTCCTGTGTCCAGTTCTGGGCTCCCCAGTGCAAGAGGGATGTGGAGCTGCTGGAGAG
>VZSV01000018.1:90759-105899 GCA_013398735.1 Nothocercus julius
TCTTAGAGCCAAAAAACAAATGAGCAAAATATCCTTAATTTGTACGTTTCAGGGGAGTGCTGAATAGTTTTAGAAAGAATAATTATGTGAAAGAGAAAAAACATTTGGAAGGAATAAAAATGCAGTGCTAAACCTGACTAAAAACTATACCTATCCATACAATAATTCTGGAGTGACAACCCATTTTCAATTCAGGCAAATACAGTATTGAACATTTAATCATTATCACATAATACTGCTTTAGTATATGCCTAATCATTTGACTGATTGTTAAATTGTTGTTAAATTAACATTTTCCTACCATTTTTGTTTTCCTATTTGGCCCAAATCACATGCATGATAACCAGTATTTAAAAGTAAAAGCGACACATTAGTGTAAATATGTATTAACAAAACTAATTTATGCAGAATTTAGTTATAGTGCATTTTGTATGTTTGTTTTTTTGTTGTTCTCATGCCAAAAGACTGAAGTTTCAATATTCCTAAAGAACCTTCCCACCAGATCTGAAGTGCCTCCTAGTCTTGAGTGTTAGAAAATATATGGAAAAAAAATAATAGCATAGCTCACAGCAATCTTTCTTTTTCCATGTTCAAGAGGAAAAATATTGTGGATTTTTGTTTGCCAGTTCATTTTATAATTAAGACTTTCCCTTTCTTAACTTCTTCACCACCAGTGGAGAAAAAAAAAAAAAAAAGAATAAATTTGGTCAGAGTTACTGTTTTTCACAGCTAAAAGGTGAGAATGAATAAATGAGGCACAGAGGTAGTTTGGGGCTTTGTGACTATATCTGGCTAGGGAAGAGGAGTCTCTCCATCTGGGGGAAGATTTAAAAAAAAAAAAAAAAAAGTCCCTGTCTTGAGAAGTGTCTGCAAGCAGATCATAGAGGACATATAATTCTTCTACCTGGGTCTCCATTGAGCTAATGGAGTTAATTCTGTTTTGCAAGTGGAAAACACATGTCCTTTACAGAAAACTAGTTTGATGGCTATTTTCTGCCTGGATTTATTTGTGAGGCCAAGCAAAAAGAGCTATTTGTTTCCATCATGCTTTTCTTCATCTGTGAACTGGAGAAGAGAATATTCCTTTTATTTTTTTAATTGTTGTTTTGTTTTGTCCTTACTTTAATTGACTCTCTAGATTACCCTGGATGGTCATGACATTCGTTCCCTTAACATTCAGTGGCTACGCTCCCAAATCGGTATTGTTGAGCAAGAGCCGGTTCTGTTTGCTACCACAATTGCAGAAAATATTCGCTATGGTCGGGATGACGCTACCATGGAAGAAATAATCAAAGCAGCTAAAGCAGCCAATGCTTACAACTTTATCATGGACTTGCCACAGGTATGCGGCATCTCTTAAAATGTTCATGGAAAAATAGAGAATCCCCTTGTCCCCCTTGGAGCCATCTGAGCTCAAATGGAAGAGCAGAAAATTAAAATTGATAGTAGGTAGCAACCTTTCCTTCGACAAGAGTTATTAAAGTCTTACTACGTATATTTCACCCACTTGAAACTTAACAAAATGTGAGCCAAGGGGAATTAGTTGCTCAGGAGTTACACATACAACATTTAATAGCATGCAAATAATCATGTCTTTTTCATGATACTGATACCTGTTTCTGCTTAGGCCAAAAGCAATTCAGAGCCTATGACTCTCATCAGCCAGCATATGTTTTTGAACAGTCTATACTGAATCTCATAATCTCATCTCCTTGTAGGAATTTTGTCAGTTATGTAAAATAATTATTCCTTGATAATATATTTTTACTGATTCCCTCCTGTAAGATGTCAGAGCTTTGATCAGTCCTACAGCATTCCATCTAAGGCAAAACAATATTGATTATGAAGGAGGTTGTTTCATCAGCTGTTGTAGATATCTGAAGCAATAACAATGTCTTTCAAAATTGGTAATTTTTTTAAGCCCATTGCTAGTACAAATCCGAGAGACATATTACCAGTGACCTCACAAGAAGCTAGATAGACTCCCTTGTTATGTGTTTCATTTTCTTTTTTTCTCGTCACCCAGCAATTTGACACTCATGTTGGAGAGGGTGGAAGCCAGATGAGCGGAGGTCAAAAGCAGAGGATAGCTATTGCTCGAGCTCTTGTGCGAAACCCTAAAATCCTGCTACTGGATATGGCTACCTCAGCACTTGATAATGAAAGTGAAGCTACTGTTCAAGAAGCACTTCATAAGGTTTGCTATATTATTGCATAAATTAGATTTAAAAGAGTAGAAATATTTTTAAGGCACTGTGTAGAACATTGTGCTGAATTGTAACAAAGCATTGAGAAACTTTTCTTAATTACTTGTATTATATGTCTGTATTATATGTCAGGTAATATAACACATTATATTATATGCGTTATATGTCAAAAGAAATACCCTTGGTATTGTCTGGAAATATTCTTTCTTATTGGCTCATTAACAAGAATGTATAATTCACTTTCTTCAGAGATCATGCTCATCTCTGGGTATTCTCTGCCCTCCATCTTGTTCTGGGTGAACTGTGGTCTGGTCCACATATTCTGAGTCCCACAGCAAAGCCCCTTGGGAGGAGGGGCTTGTCCTAAATAGGTAATAAAATGCTCAGGACTGTCAAGATTTTGACAATTCTATCCATGATGAGAAGGAAACTTTTTCGTATCGCTTGTAGAGTTTGATTAAAAGTGAATACCAACAAGGTAGATGCCTACCCACCAGCACAGCTATGCAAAGCCCATCTTTTAACCAGCAGAGATTTGATCAATGCAATTGATGGAGTCCCAGGTGGGATTCATCTAATCCTACAGTAAATATAAACAAAAAAAAAGTCAGACCAAAAGTACCTATTTTAGATAAATGGATTTAATATAAAAGGAGTTTAGCCTGAATTAATGTCTTGTGTAAATTTTGGTAAAATGAATGCTATCCCTGGCAATGAATGTCATTGGTAACTGTTAAAATAGACCATAACTAAGTCAGAAGTTTGAGGAATGCACAAGCTGTACAGAGGTGTCACCTGTAATCTAGTTTTTTTCCTTCTTTCTGAATTAATTCAATGAATCCAAGAATGACCTTGCATGCGCAATGAATTCAGAGCATGTGAGCTACATTCAGAAATAAATCTTCACTGATCTTAGAGAATTAATACTTAAGTGACCATTCTATAACTTTGCAGTTGTCTGCAAGTGGTGGAGGAAAACGCTTGCTGCAAATAAGCCTCAGTTCTTGACATGTGGTTCTGTGGTTTGTGCCAGTGAACACAGGTTCAAGCAGTTGCACATTTTCTCCATCTGTTCATCAAGGTGGAAAGAATGAGTACTCTGAGAGATCAACAAAGATTAGCACAGTCCAAGTCAAAACACGTTTTTGTGATACAGTAACGCAGTTTCACAGCTTCCATACTGGAACTAGCTCCCTTGCAGGCAACATAGGGCACTAGCAAAGGAACTCAAAATATTTTCCTCTTTAATACATGGACAATACGGGCAATGGATGGAGATAATTCAAAATCTGCTGCAACCACTTGAAAGACTCCTGTCGGTACGACCAGATTTTTGGTTATGTTGCGCTGGTTCCAAGCGGTCCTGTTTGCTGTCCTGGCAACGTGGCGGCTGTTCTTGCAGGTTCGCCTTGGCCGCACAACGATTTCCATAGCTCACCGCCTGTCCACCATCAAAGCAGCTGATGTGATCATTGGGTTTGAGCATGGAAGGGCTGTGGAGAAAGGAACTCATGAGGAACTCCTGCAGAGGAAAGGGGTTTATTTCATGCTGGTGACTTTACAGACCAAAGGAGACCAGACGCTTGCTGGAGCACCAGTGCCAAGTAAGTGTCTTGTTCTTTTTCATAAAATTACATAAAATTCCATGGAATGTAAATTTTTTGGATTTCTTTAGTTGGGACTAATTTTTCTCCCTTTCCATGCTCCCCACCACCACCACCTTTTTTCCCCTTGAGAGACTAAGGGTTAGCATCCTTAAAAGTCATACACTAATAGCTCTGGCCAAAGTGTTCTTAGTGTCTGTGCATTGAATGACCTTCTTCATATATATATCTGCCCTAGAATATTAATTTAGACCTGCATTACCTGGGCATTTTGTATCTCTGCTTAGAGCTGACAATCCAGCTGTGCTGCATTTGAACTGCAGGCAATTTACAGAGTACGCTGCAAACACCTTATTTGTTTTGCTAGAGGCAGATTGGAATCCAAGCTTCTTGAAATAGAAACTTAATAGGATGACTTGTGTACATCTGTGAAGTGTCATAGCTTGGGTGCGATCATCTTAAAAGATGAGGCCAATTGCTAAAATAGGGAAACATCCTTCATCAGTCACATCCCAAATCAGACGGTACTTGGGTTAATATTCAGTTTGTCTAACTTGCATGTCAATTTGCATGTCAAATGCAGCTAACAGAAAACCTGGGGAATATGTAGGTAGAGTAACAAGTTTGTATTATGTCCCTTGCCTTCTACTAAGTATTCCAGCTGTGACTTGGAGACACTTCATTTTTTTGCAGATCAACAAGGGACTTAGGTTGTATTCAATTTTAGCACAAACTGAAGAGCTTTATATACTATATTTTACAGCAGCAGAAAATAATTTACTTGAACCAAATCTTGAGAAAGTCCAGTCATTTAGCAGAGGAAGCTATCGGGCCAGCTTGCGGTAAGTCGTAAAGATGAATGAAATGAAATGAGCAATGAATCTCAACTTATTTTCAGATCTTGGTACTTTTTCCAAAGATAGTAATCATGTACTGCTTTGTGTGATGTGGCAAAGAGAGTCAAATGGCTGCAAGCATATACTGAGACACAGCCCCCTTAGAAAGGAATAGTTTGGGTGATAAGCTACTGACTGAAGACCTATGGATAGAGATACTCTTAATTTTACTCCCTTTCTAGGCATAATACCTTCCCTTCAATTCTGGTCTACTGCATTTATATTCCATTTTTAATATTCCATATAGCTATCTAATATAACATATAACCATGCATGTATATCAACTCATGCACTTTTACTCTAGGCACTTTAAAAATTACTTGCTCTTGAGTTACTTGAGAAATCAATTCTAATGTACAAGGATGTTCTTATTATGGCTTCAACTTCTTGAAAGATAAAGCATTTTACAAGACAGTCTGTCCTGTAGCAAGCCATCTATTATTTCTCTACGCCCATGTTAGTCATATATGAGCGAATATGTGGCTCCAAGATTATAATGTTATACTTTTGGGGGGCATAGAAGAACTGCTTCAGCATCCTGTTTTACTGTACTAAGCTACTTTGTGGTAACAATGGTGAATTGACTTGGTATCTTAAAAGCACGTACGATTAAGTCTGTGTATAGGATACAGCAGGAATTTGCTCAAGAACATTACAGGGTACATTCAAGCAACATCAGAGTGGTGGGGGTGGAGTGTGATTATGAAAATCAGAAAATATCTCAGTTTTTATTGTGGGATATTTTCTTCTTGAGAAGTTGACAGAATATGGCAAAAGAAAGAAAAAGTGGGATTCCTGTGGTTCAGTGAAACCTGATTTCATGTGATATTAAAACTGTGTCTGCCTTGAAAACAAGTACTGTGTTTCTGAGCTGTGAAGAACAGACTGTTTCTGTATTCTCTCACAGAGCTTCACTTCGGCAGCGCTCCAGGTCGCAGCTTGCTAATGTGGTCCCTGACACTCCCCTATCCATTGCAGGAGACCATTCAGAGTCTCTGTATCTTATGTCTTCTTATGGAGAAGATGATGGACCAGCAAAAAAGGTCAGGTGCAATAGTTTTTTATTAAATTTTAAACAAGCAGGACATCTTTTATATTACTTGGTCCTGCAACTCTGTAGATAAGTGCTTCTGTTACAGAAGGTGTTGACATGTCTTCTTGGTTTGATCTTTTTCTGTACCGACCCACAGCTTTTAGGTCTTACCCTTTGTATAAGCTCTAGGCTGCACTGTTATGGCTGTTATTCTTACTCACCCATATAAACTTTCCAGCAGACTATGAACTGTTGATAAATCAATATATGTTATAGATGAAGATGCTCACTTTATGAAATGCAATAGCCACTGAGTGATAGAAATTAGATCATTCTTCTTCAGTAAAGGGTAAATTCATTTCACTCCCTCAAAATCATTATGAGACGAAGAGAGAACATCACTGCATCCTGAGCCAGAGTCCTTTCACTGACTTCAACAGACTTTTCATCAGTGTTCTGGTGTGGCCAAGCAATATAGGAAATAAAGACAGCATGCCTTAAAATGATGCAGAACAGGACCAGTTCTTTAGGAATATGTACAGTGAATTGATTTTTAAAGCATTTGTGAGTCTTTTTGCACCAATTTGCAAAGCTATAGATACTCAGCGCAGAAAATGGCTGTCAGAAGTCACTGCTCTTGCTCTTACTAAGTCTATTCTGGGGATAAACAGAGGCTTTAGGGCTGTCGCCACCATCTCAAAAGGAAAAGAAAAAGCAAAATGTTTACATCCCTTTATCTCTTTCCAGCAGATAGATATACACAGTATTTCTTGCCTGGACATTTCCAGCTATATGAACTGAGGGAGATTAACAGGGCTCAGCACACTGTGTTTAAAAAAAAATTCTGCACAAAATCAAACTGCAGGCTAAGTTATAATTTGATGAGGAATACTCTGCACTTACTGGGAGTAATTATGGGAATTGTTCACATAGTCTGAGAATGCTTCACATAAGGGAGGCATAATCAGCATGTATAAAGCTTGGCTGTAGATAGTGCACTCAGACTTTCTTTTGTTGTAATTATACTTAGTGTCTATTTGATGAAAAGTCTGATCAGTGCCTTCACCCACACTTTTAAAATAGTACTTAAGAGTGTCATGAGTGACCTAGAACATCCCCTTGTGAGGAAGAAGTTTAAATTTTGCTAGTGAGTATTGCATTGCAAATAGTGGGTATTGCATTGCACCTCATCTGGAAGCAGCAGAAAGGGAACAGCCTGAGTTTCAATAGATGAAAGTCTTAAGCAGGTTGTAATTAACCCCTTCATTTGGAATCAGTAGAACTGCACAAGCTATGCTTCCCTTTTTCTCCAGGGATGATAGAAGTAAAGTTTACGTAACACTCTGATGACTCCCTAACCCTAAAAAAGAGTTCAAGTCAGCAGGCAGGACCCATCATGGTTCCTTCCTATGCAAAGCCAGAATACCTCTTTTGTTACTGGAGGCAATCATTTAATAGAATACTTGTGTTCATTATTTTACCTCACTGACAAAGGGAAAACATCACCCAGAATGCTTCCTCACCTCCCCCTCCCCCATAAACATAACCTGTTTTTTAGGAATCTGTTGCTGTGGCTAAAGATGATGTGAAGCCTGTACCGTTTGCCAGAATTTTGAAATACAATGCTTCAGAATGGCCATACATGGTGCTTGGATCTCTTGGAGCAGCTGTGAATGGAGCAGTCAGCCCACTCTATGCTTTGTTGTTCAGTGAGATTCTTGGGGTATGTTATGCTAATATTTTAAAGTGTATTTTTGCTCTTAAGCAAAGGGGAACAAAGGATCCTGTGAGGCAGAACTGGATATGTTTTGCACAAGTCTTTTAACCTGGTATGGTAAAACACAGAATGACAGAATGGTTGAGGTTGGAAGCCAAGTCCAACCCCTTGCTCAAGCAGAGTCACCTAGGGCATGTTGCACAGGATCTTTTCCAGGTGGGTTTTGAATATCCCCAGAGAAGAAGACTCCATGACCTCCTTGGGCAACCTGTTCCAGTGCTCTGTCACCCTCACAGTCAAGAAAATTTTCCTCATACTCACATGGAGATTCCTATGTTTCAATTTGTGTCCATTGCCATTTGTCCTGTCACTGAATAGAGTCTGACTCTATCCTTAACACTCTCCCTTAAGATATTTGTTTAAGATATTTGTTTACATTCATAAATCCCCTCTCAGTCTTCTCTTCTCCAGGCTGAGGCCCATCTCTCTCAGCCTTTTGTCATATGAAGGATATTCCAGTCTCCAGATCATCTTTGTAGCCCTATGCTGGACTATCTCCAGTAGTTCCATGTCTTTCTTGTACTGGGGAACCCAGGATTGGACCCACCAGGGCCAAGCAGAGGAGATGAGGGGATCACCTCCCTCCTTAAGTGACTAGAATCATTAGTGTTAGTCATATATGCTTCTTTTTCCCTCATTCACTTTCCAGGAACTCTTGGGAGTGGCGTTTAATACGTGCATGCGCTGTTTGTTTTAGATGAGGCAAGGTACAGCAAGGAGGGAGATGTGGTGAAGTCCCTCTATACCAGGCTACATTCCACAAACTTGGCCAGGCTTTGAGAAGGCTTTGGATCAGATCCCAAAACTACTGAACTCTGTGTTTATCGAAATACGGGAACATGCAGTTCTGCTGGCAGCTCTCAGAAAAATGCCTTGGGAGAGGTCGACCCTTGCAACAGGATTCACAGCTGCCAGCAGAAAGCAGACTTGTATCAACATGCCTGGAAGATGAACAGGAAATAGGAATGTATTTTAAACCATGGTGTTCATTGAAGGATGTGTTATCATAAAAATCCACAGCATTACTTGATATTTTTCAAGAGGTCAGCTGTGCCTGCTTTTCCTTCAAAAGCCTGCCAAAACAGAAAGAGGGGATGCCTCCCCATTTTGCAAAGTAGCTTTTGGTGAAAACACTGGCCACTGGGCAGGGGCCTTTCCCAGCCTCTTTCTTGCTTAACAAAAAGCAGTGGGGCCACTTTGAATGTGAGTGATACAGGCAGAACATTAAAGAAAGGAAGACTCACTGCACCCTCCTCTTTCATGAACACCCCAGTTCCAATCTCCAGAAAACCAGGCACAGCCTTTTACATTATTGAAATGAAGACTCCTACTTAATCTCACCTAACACTTAGCCATGCAGAACAGTGAACTCATGGCTATTTATAAGAAGCATAAATACTTATTGGGACTGCCCCTGGCATCGCAAGGCAGGTGTCTTCCTTTGTTTATCTTTGCCTCTCCAGTGTTCAGTCTCATATTTATTTGGCACTTCTGTATTTAATTAGGAAATTTCACAGTGGGGGAAAAATGATGAGTTCCATTAATATATGGGATCACTCCAACTGTGCAGAGAGAACCAACAAATAACTTGGAAAAAGCCATCAGCACCTTTGGAAAGTGAAGTGTTTTTCACCATGGTTCACAGCTTTGTATTTACCATGATCCTTCACACAGAGTGTTTATCACATTGTTTATAGTCTTAGTCATTAAAATTTCTATTCACTTCAGTAGAGATTTTGCTGATGATTCTTCATATGAAGGGGTACTGTAGTACTGTAATTAGTGTCTAGTGCATGATGAGTAGCTACTCCCATGGTTATCTTTAGATCCTGTATACCATGATGATACAGAAAATGCCATCCTGGCAGTTCTCAAATAGAGAGTCTTTGCAGCATTCAGCCCTCATGACACTGTGGTCACCTTCTTGTGTCTCATTCGGTTCAAGTGTTTAACTGGAATGCTGCCTGCAAGAAACTCAAAACAACTCAAAACAATGAAAGCCCCATACCCTTAAGAGTTTCTTTAGTTACGTAAGTTACAAAGACGAAAGCTGCTCACAGCCAGTCCAGTTCAGAATCATGATGAATTACTGAAGGTGCAAAGGATTTCATCAAGGAGATAGGAAGAGCAGCAGACATTATATGTTACGTTCTTGTTATGATGAATTAAAATATGAGATTTGCATCAAAACATATTGGTAATTTTCTGTAAATGTAAATTAGTCTCAAGAGACATATGCCTAACTACTGATACTTATCATAGGCCTGGAGGAGACCACAGCTTGAAACACTAAATATTATTTCAATATTAACATTTTGGACTTTGCAGGGTTTATTTTGTTGCCAAGGTACTTGTGTGCAGGTACAAATTTGAAAAAAACTTTGAAGTAGAATTCCTAGTACAGAATTGTTATTTCTTTTTTTCAAATTCATGCTCTAATTCCTCTCAATAAGCTTAATGTATAGATAACTTTGAACTGTAGGTGACTTGGCTTGATCTTTTAAGGCTACGACTTAAGTTTATTCTTTTTAATTTTTTATATATAGCAGGTGTAATGGAAATTCAATATGTGCCTTCTATTGTCAGATATTTACCTGAAGGAATTTAAAATGCTTTTATTCTAAGTAAAGGTCAAATGCTTAGGTTATTTTTAACTATAACTTAAAGATAAGAGAGCAGCACAGATATGAGCAGTAAAAGAAGTTTAGCAGTGCCAGGTCGGCTCTCTGACCTGCGTTCCAGGTGCTGAGTGTGGAGGCAGTGGCTAAAGGAGACGGCTACTTTGATTTGGACCATTACTTTGTTACCAGCCAATAACACTGCCACATACTGAAAAATACCAGATACAAAGAATGAGAGATAAAAGGACAATGCCATGAAGACTGGGAGAAGCGGGGCAGGACTCTAAGCACTAATGATGATGCTTCTTCAGTTCTCTGCAGGAAGGGAATAGCTCCTACCGCACTCGTGCAGCAGAGGACAGGGGGTTCCACTTGGAGCCTTAAAGCCACTTGAAGCAATTAGAACAGCTTCGACTGGAGCTGTGTGAGGAGAGTCACCCAGGGGTGTATTCAGGCGCTGTGTTTGCGTGGCCTCGTGAGGTGCAGCTGCCCAGAGAGGGGAGCTCGGGGAGCTGCTGCGCCATTGCTTCTCTCTACGCTGTTTATTTCAGTGCTCTTCTCTGGTTATCAGGCTGAACGTTCTTTACAGGGAGGGATGAGTGATAACTAAACCTAGGGACGGGCAGCAAATAAAAGTAGTATGTGCAGACACCAAGTATAATACAGTCTTCTTTATCAGGAGCAAAGATCATTATGTGGTGCCGAGGTGCAGTTTAGGAAAAGCCGTGTCACAGCAGTGCCTTAAACGCTGCAGGCCGGGGGGGCTGCAGAACGGGAGGCCCAGCCTTGCGCCGGAGCCTCCTTGCAGGCTGCGCTTGGTGGCAGTGACAGTGAGAGAAGTGGAGGTTCCAGACATAGTCTTTTCTTTGGTTCTTTCCATTTGCTGGCCTATATTTCTTCCGGTCCATCCCACTGCCTGTTGTGAATCACACTCTTGGGAAGCTGCCACTGTATGAAGAACTTTGGAGTCTGAAAATTCCTGCAAATGCCACCCACAAGTTAAGAACCAAGTTCTGTTGTGTCCTGTTGCAGATGTTGACCTAACTTTTAAGTTCTGTTTCCCCCATTTACATGAATCTGATACTGTGCCCCCCATTTTTTTTCAAAGACCTTCTCCATTCTCGATGAAGAGGAACAAAGAAGACAGATCAATGGTGTCTGCTTGCTCTTTGTCATAGTTGGGCTTATATCATTTCTGACACAGTTTGCACAGGTAATAGCAGTTTGATGTAGGACAGTATTGTTTCTCATCTCTTTTACTGTATGTGTACCTTTCTGAGCAAAAGTAGTATTTATTCTAATGCAGGGATACACTTTTGCCAAGTCTGGTGAGCTGCTTACGAGACGGCTAAGGAAAATTGGCTTCCAGGCTATGCTAGGGCAAGAGATTGGTTGGTTTGATGACCAGAGAAACAGCCCTGGTGCTTTGACTACAAGACTTGCAACAGATGCATCACAAGTCCAAGGGGTAAGACATGATATAATAAGATGTAATAAGAACTGCTTTATTAGCACTGATTCAAGGCCTATTTTGGCACATTATCCCCAAAAAAGACTGCAAATTTGTTACAGCAAATAGTGTTCTTAAAGTACATGAGGGAAAGGTGAATGAATGACCATAAAGGTGATATTAAGAATAGCAGTTAAAATTTATCCCTAAAAGACAGTGATTTTAATTCATCATTTCTCCCTGATGTTTCTTACTGATTTTAGCATAGCTGAGACTTTACTCTGTTAATAGGTAAGCTGCAAAAGATTTCTGTTTATTCTTTAAGTCAAGGTAGATAAATATATAGACTAAACAAAGCATTCAGAAGGAATTCGTCCAGGAACCATGAGAATTTATTTAAATAGATTCTCTTTGCTAGTATCATTAGGAACAATTTTTTTAACATCTCCTTGAAAAGGTTGGTAGGCAAAAGTGTGTCTGACATTTGCATTCCTTCTCTTGATGCAATTAAAGGGAAACAGTGTATCTAAACTGACTGAATTCTAGGGGTGTCTGTAGCCATTGGTCCCTTGAGTTATTTTAATGATATTTAGAGTTTTCATAAGATTTATAGGAAGATTTTTTTTTTAAGATTATTGAAGTTACTATTGGAGTATAAACCAATTATTCCCTTTTCTTCTTTCTTTGAAGGCAACTGGATCCCAGATAGGAATGATTGTCAATTCCTTTACCAACATCGGAGTGGCTGTCGTCATTGCTTTCTACTTCAGCTGGAAATTGAGTTTGGTTATAATGTGTTTCCTACCATTTTTGGCATTATCTGGAGCTGTGCAAGCCAAAATGCTGACAGGATTTGCTTCTCAGGACAAGAAGGCTTTGGAAGCTACTGGACGGGTAACATTGTTTCAAAACTAATTTATATTTACAGCCACAGGGAGTTGAAAGTTGAAAGGAATTTGGGACCATCAGTAATTCAAATGTAACAGAGCTGGCAAAATTTTGCAAATAGGTTGTAGTATTTCAGCTTGCAAAGCCATCAGGATGTCACTAGGAATTCCCTCCTGTAAAAATACTCACAGCTTGGACTGTAACCTGCTGTTCAAAATGTATTAGACCTACATGCTCAACACAGATCTTTCTGATCAGTCAGCTTCATTGCTGTTGTGTTTTGTTTAAATACCCATTTGGTGGTTCCCTGTGATTCTGATGTGCTCAGAAATCATCACACGGCAGATTTTGGTACTGAATAACGAATTGGTGTGTTGAATTAAGAGAGAATAGGGAGAACTGTTTCTTCAGTAAATCCTGTAGTTTAGCAGCTTTCCTAGCAATTTGTGCTGCCTGAGGACTTGAGAATAGATTTCTGTGGAGAGAGACAAGGAAGAAATAACAACATCCTAATCAATTTTGTTTTTTAAAAAAAGTAGCATTTGTCAAAATTAAATTATCTGTTCTTCCATTCAGCTAGAGATTGTTGCTACTGAGAAGTGAATCTTGGAAATATTTGAGTGTGTTTTAGGACAGCATTGTCCTCTAATGAGGGGGATGCACAAAATCAAGTGCTACTTATTCACACTGCGTGAGAATAAGTTACACGTGAGAGAACTTGATTTTCTGAGTGTGTTTTCAATAGCTTGCTCTAGAAAAGCAAATAGTTTTGCTCTTGTGGATGTAGCAGATGTTGCTTGCGGTAAAGTTGCTTTTTAGATTGGCTGACATCTGGAACAATTTGTGTTATACCTGAAATGATTTATGTATGTCATTAGTGCAGTGCATATGTGAAAGAACTGTATATTTGAGGGAGGAAGCACACTGCTTTTTGAAAGTACAAATTAGGAGATTTTACTTGTGTTTTTTTTTTTTTTTTTTTATTTCCAGATTTCCAGTGAAGCCCTCACTAACATCAGGACTGTAGCTGGGATAGGGAAGGAGAAGATGTTTGTTGACAGTTATGAGAAGCACCTGGAAATACCCTACAGAGCTGCAATCAAAAAAGCGAATGTTTATGGGCTCTGCTATGGCCTTGCCCAGTGTATAGTGTTTATAGCCAATTCGGTCTCTTACAGATACGGAGGGTTCCTGGTGGACACCGAAGGGCTCCATTACAGCTTCGTGTTCAGGTGAGCGCGTGCCCGGAGCTGGGCGGCTCCTGGGCTGCGGGCGGCCCTGCGGAGCGGCGCCTCCCGGCAGCCTCCGGGACCAACATTCCCCCTTTCCCGCAGGGTCATCTCGGCGATTGTGACCAGTGGAACTGCCTTGGGAAGAGCTTCTTCCTACACTCCAAACTATGCCAAAGCCAAAACATCTGCTGCCCGTTTTTTTCATTTGGTTGATCGGATTCCTAAAATCAGTGTGTACAGCGATAAAGGAGAAAAATGGGTGAGCGTGGAGATGAGTAATAGGAGGTGCCACTCAGCTCAGCACTGCACTGAACTTGCAGTAACAACTTCCTTGCTCTTTTCAAAGCAGTGAGCTCTGCACTAGACAGTAAAGTGCAGCTATTAGGAATTTCTCAGTACAACACTCCTAGAAATCGGAATAGGTCCAATTTGGATGACTCATGCAATATCATACTTTTTCTTTCTGGTCTACAGTTTTCAAATAAGTCTGATCACAACTGATTTACAAGGGATATTTTTCAGTTTAACATCCTAAAGTTGAGGGTGTTCAAGAGGAAAATCATCTGAGTCAGACAGATAAAGATTCTCAATTTTGGATTGAATTGAAAAGTCAAAACCATAAAATTCAGATAACCTTTTTTTCTTTAAACTTTAAACTTTTTCAAAATTAAAGGAATTCTTTAAATATTGCTACAACTTAAATACATTATATATTTTGCTTCAAACCATGAAAATAAAACACCTCAATTCCTTCTCAGGATTTTCTGAAAAGATTTTTTAATAATTCAGTGAAAATTACAAAATTGATCTGAATTCACATGTTGTCTTATTTCACATGTTGAAAAACTTTTTTTAATCAAAAAAATCTTTTGCATATGTCTTTGCACTGTCATCGAATTTGGGCTTACATAGAGTCTGTGCTAAAATAAATAATTCACAAGATAGTGCCATTTCCTGACAATGCAGTACCAGCCGAGCAACAGTGTTATGACTAATGGCTTCCCCTCGAGGACAACCCTGTCCATAAGTCCTTGCGTCCCTCTTTCTGGCCTGGTTTCATGATCACTGATGTCACATTTTAAATAACAGAGCCAAGAATGAAATTTGAGGAGTTGTTTTGTACTTTACAACTCAGTTTTTGTTCTCACCGTAGCTTCTCTCTCATTCCTTTACCAGGATGATTTCAAAGGAAGCGTTGAGTTCCGGAACTGTAAATTCACATACCCTTCTCGGCCCGATACTCAGGTCCTCAAGGGCCTCTCCGTAGCTGTGAAGCCCGGGCAGACCCTGGCGTTCGTGGGCAGCAGCGGCTGCGGGAAGAGCACCAGCGTGCAGCTCCTGGAGCGCTTCTACGACCCCGAGCACGGCGCCGTGGTAAGCGGAGGGGCCGCTCTCGCCCGCGGGCTCGCGGGGGCTCCGCGGCAGCGCCCGG
>VZSV01000018.1:111996-156232 GCA_013398735.1 Nothocercus julius
ACCCATGTTGACTAACAGAATCATTAGGGTTGGAAAAGACCTTACGATCATTGGGTGGAACCATAAGCCCCTCCACACCCTGCCTGCTAAACCACGGCCCTAAGCGCCTCAGTGACACATTTCTTGAACACTGCCAGGGATGGTGACTCCACCACTTCCCTGGGCAGCCTGTCCCAATACTGCACCACTCTAGCCATGTAGAATTTCTTCCTAATGTCTAACCTGGTGCAACTTGAGACCATTTCCTCTTGTCCTAGTGGTAGTTACTCTGGAGAGGAAATCGACCCCCACCCCCTTTTCTCACCACAACCTCCTTTCAGGCAGTTGTACAGAGTGACAAGGTCTCCCCTGCGCCTTCTCCAGACTAAATAAGCCCGGCTCCCTCAGCCACTCCTCC
Organism: Nothocercus julius; assembly: GCA_013398735.1. Classification (NCBI taxonomy): domain Eukaryota; kingdom Metazoa; phylum Chordata; class Aves; order Tinamiformes; family Tinamidae; genus Nothocercus; species Nothocercus julius. Next base: position 112,394 of record VZSV01000018.1, read on the forward strand.
TAAGGGCTGTGCTCCAGCCCCTTGCCCAGCTTTGCTGCCCTTCTTCGGACAAGCTCCAGCACCTCCCTGTCCTCTTCGTATTGAGAGCCAAAACTGAACACAGGAGTCGAGGTGAAAGGAATGGGGACATACCTGTGCACAGCACTAAAAGGAATTCCACAAAAATGCTAATTGTCACTCCACTTTTGGAGTTGTGTCTCCCACAAGAGATTCTTTGCCAGCACCGAAAAGCAGAGCCTCACACGTGTGCTGCCCACCCATACATCCCAGCCTGAAGAGCCTGCAGTGCCAGCAGGCCCTGGCGCTGTTGTGGCAGCCATGGGGGCTGCATCCGGAGGATCCCTAGGGATGGAGCCAGCAAGAGGAGCACAGCTGCACCAACCTGCCTGCGCCTTGCGGGGGGCCTCTGCTGGCCACCTCAGTGGTAGGAGTCACGCGGCCCAGCGCAACCTGAACCCAGGAAGAATCTCTGTCAGAGCCGCCTTCCCCTTTCTCATTATTTGTCTCTGGTCCTATTAGCTTAGTCACTGTTCCCTAAATTTTAATAGTCCTAATTATATATATTGATTGATTTCAGGTCAGCTGCTGCAGGAAACAGAAATTCAGAGATTCATTAAGGAGAAGTAGGAAGAAGAAGGAACAATATCCTTCACACTGCTAAAAACATTAATTAGTTTTTTAAAAGTCAGGGTAGCCTTAACAGGCTCTTAAATAAGGACACCTGTTTTTTATTTGCCTCTGTAATTTATATTGTATATTAATTAATTTCCATGGGCCAAATTAAACTATTCACCTTGTTTTCCCAGTTAAATAAGATTCTTTCCATTTCACCCACCCTACAAGTAACTGGAAGGTTGGCAGCTGTATTATGCTTATAACCTTTCAGCCTTCTTGCTGTCAGCTCATACATGCACAGACTTCATAGGACATAATGTAGCCATATGCTGCCTGTCAGCATTAGGCGTTGACAGCACCAAAATACTGGCTAGGGATTGTGCACCCATGGGGAGCAGACAATAAGAAGTGCTTCACAGTGGACCAAAGGGAGCATATGTATGGCTTTACATATTTACACCATGGCTTGTCTAGTTAACATAATATTTAAAATTAGTTACTTCTATGCTTGGGTACACCAATCTGACAAAAATATAATGTGCAGTGATTTAATTAATTCAACTATATTTTCTTGGTTTACACAACCACTAACTGATTCAAGCTTGTGATTCTTGATATGAAAGAACTAGACTAATTTACCTTTGTAGTACAGGAGAGCATGAGGCAGCGTGCCGAGATAATCTCACTACTGACACTTTTCTTCACTTGTTCTGCGTAGATGTTCAGGACCACATATTTTTTACTGATGCAGTTGCAGAAAATCAAAGGTGTAATGTGTAGCATTCATGATTTATATGACAATTTTTTAAATACTAAGAATGATTAAAAAAAAAATTGCACAGTAGCACAAAAATGTATTCTGTAGAGTCTATCTGGAATACATTTTTCTTTTATTCTTTTTCCTTAATCAGAAGCTGTTTTGCACAGGAAGCACAATAACTTAGATTTAAGAAAGCCTTTTCTGTAACTATGCTGCTTTTTTTTTTTTCCTCAGTGCCTGTATGCAGCAGTACACGTATGGGTGGTGTGACACTGTCACACCATTATCTAGCACTTTAAAAGACAGTATTTTTGTGTTAAAAATGTACTATCACTATGTACAACTGGGGCTTGAAGCACCACCTACTTGGAGATGGACAGAACTAACAGACCATCAAGTAGCTAAATAAAACTAGTTGATTACACTTTAAAACTTTTGCACACCCCAGTATATAGTCTGAAAACTGCACAGTCCTTCCTTGCAATAGTTCAAGGAATAGAGACAGCAATTCCTATTTCAGAGCTGTTGAGGTCATTCTTGGATGTACTGATGCCTTACGAGGGGTGCATCAAAGATGTGGTAGCTTTGCCCCCACCCAGTTAAAATGGGTTAGCAAAACTGCCTTGGGCAGTGGGGCACCTCAGAAGTTCACAGACATCCACAGATTGCTGGCCACTTGGAAGCTTTCTCTAATTTAGCTTCTTTTCAGTTGTCCTCATAAACAGGTGGACACAGTATGGAACCAAGGCAACTACAGTAAGTGGCATGGCTGCACTCTTGCAAAAAGAAAGAATGTAGAATAAATACTCAGTATGAGTAGGTATCTTAACAAAGTTATACAACTGCAGTGTAGCTAAAGAAACAGCTACACACAGTAACCGGAAACTTTTCTTACTGCTATTTTTACCTTTGCAGCTTGTGACAAACATTTCAGAATTAATACCAAGGCCTAACCCAAAGAGTGCCCCTAAATTTCTCACAAGTCCAGCAAATGGAGTAGTGTCAATATTTATCCAGTCTGGGTTGGCACACCACTTCTTTGCCTTTAGAACAGACCAGAGTAAGTCAATATCAAGAAATTTGAGGACTAGATAAAAGCCAAGGGCAAAGATGAAAAGAAACAAGTTTATCTTGATGTACATTTTCAGGCTTGCTGTCTGTATAGCAGGAGTGTGCTCAAATGCTTCGGCCACAAGCATTCCTGGGGAGCAGAAACTCTGTGTTACAGAGAACATCATACTTGCAAGAAGCACTTTTTACAGTCTCATCATAGAATTCAGTTAGACACAACAATATCCACATCCACATGACCACTTCCATGGTAAATGACAAAACATTTTTCTCCCACCCAAAGCTGCTATTTTGGAAAACAAAGAAATAGAAAGCAAGGTACCAAGCTCTACATGTTTGTACCATGAGAAATGCCTTAGGCCTGACTGCATCTCCCAGATGCCAGCCTATCACGTACTAAACATAAAGTAGAACATTCTCTAGATGAGGCTCCATTCCAAGACTGCTCCTGGCAATGTAGATTTCAACAGCAGTTCCCATATGGACTTCAGGTGTTGAAGGAGAAGACACAGACTATTCATAAATCTAAACTCCCTAAATACCAATTGGAAATAAGTTTAAGTAATTCTGGAAATCAATTTGAGGATCTTAAATCACTGGGGAGATCATATTGCTCATATGGCTTTTTATCTGGTTTGACCCAGGTTTCTGGCCCCCTGCTCACCCACACCGCAAACACGCCGGTTTGCTCCTGCACTTTTATGTGAAGTAATCCAAGCAATTTCCTCCTGAGAGGAAAGTGCGAGCTGCACAGACGTCTACCCCAGGGTCCTGCCCTGCAGCACAGACGCAGTCTAGCAAATACGTAGGGAGAGGCAGCCGGGGCAGCTGCTCGCACTGGGCTTTAACACGGTCAGCATCAGCTGGCACATGGCCTGGGCTCCCTGCCCGTGCGAATCGCAAGCACAGCAGCTCCGTAACACTGTGTTGAGATTTGTCTTTGTGCTGCCATCGAATCCTTATCTCCCAGAGCGCACAGAACACCATGACAGCTGCAGCTTAGCAGCACTACTAAAATACTCTAACCAACTAAACCAACTCACCAACCAAAAAAACAACAACAAAAACAACAAATAGGAACATTACCAGCAAATACTCCAAGAACAACTTGATGAGGGAAATGTGTTGCTATGAATACTCTTGAGATACACACACTGATCTGGATAATCCAAAAAACAGTCCAGAGGAATGACCATGTCAGTCTGAGAGAGAAAAGGAAGATGTTCAAAAAAATAAGAACAAGGAATCATATTGTTCTACTAATTTATCCCTTTTCTTATTGTACCAGTCTCCTAATTTTACCAGTATCAGGTTTAGAAATGCAAAAGATTAGATCTGGTTGATTAAAAATTGGAAATCAGTAATAAAATATTAGCAAGGGCAGTTGATTTTACAGCCACAACCAGGGCTGCAGAAAGAGACCCCAGTCATTTAAGGCCTGTGATACTATCATGTCTTAGCAAAGTAAGGCATCAATAGCAAGTTATATTAGTATTACTAACCTCCATAAGGCCTATTTAAACTGAAAATATCATCAGTTTGGTCACAAAATTACGGGAAAAACCTTGTTAAACCACCAAAGCAATAACAAGAATTCCCCACAGAGCTAAGTAACACACTACAACCAGTGAACTCTTCCAGCATACTGTGCTGTTGCTTTAGAACAGCGTAAGAATGACTACTCTGAAAAAAGAAAATTTATGTACTAGCCAAAATCTCAAACAAATAAAGACAATTAATAGAACTCAAGCTTTCCAACATTAAAAACCTATTACAGCCTTTAATAGGAGATGAATAAGAGATTATATGATTATATATTTATATGATGAATGTAAATATTATCTTATAAACATGCATATATCCCCTTTTATATTTTTTTCTCCAAGTGAAGCAAATCATAATGAAAGTATTTTGACAGATGGACCAAAACAGTCTGAGGACAGTTAGTTAAGATAGGTCCATTAAAAATATAGCATGTATATAAAGAAACATCTGTATATGTGTATGAGAATAATGAGACTGACCTGTGAAGGGTAACTGCTGATTTATCTTTCCATCCTACCGTGTAGCTGAGTGCTGCTGTGACCATTACATACCAGACACAAGAAGATCCCATCGCATGCCCAGATGGACTTCCTAATAAAAACAAAAATGAAAAATTCAGGCTTAAAAATGATGACCATAACATCTGGCTTGTAGAAAATGTCTATTAGGAGCTAGCATCTAATCATTTAAAAAGAAAATGGTTAATAAGGCCTGAAAGAACATCAACTGTTTCTCAAAAGCTTATTTTCTTAGGTTTTATTTTTTATTTTTTTATTTTTTTCAGAAAACTAATCTATAGGAAATCCAGAATGTTTGCCAAGAAATGAGTCAATAATTATTATCTCATATTTTTTAGCTGGCACATATCTTGGAAAGTATAGTATTTTCCCATGATTTTGATCTGGATTATGATTTAAAAAAAGAGCATCTAGTTGTTACTTGGCTGTTAATGCATTTATAACATTATCATGTCTATACAGCTTTAATTATTTCTATTTTTTCCCCAGAGTGTCACAGTAGTATAAAAAAAAAAAAATGGGTTGACAATTTGAGTTATATGTATTTCCTCTTCAGGAACATGCTTATAGGGAATATGTGAAACCATGCAGTTAGTCTTCCCTAAAGCTCAGGTTATGGCATACCTCTGCTAATTGTGGGCAAAGATATCTTGATAAAGTTGAGTGCCACAAGCCTAATTTAACAAATACTAGTGCTGAAACTTGAGCTGATCTAAATACTAGTCCCCTGGCTAGGGCTGTAGTGTACAATGCAGACTTTAAATATGAGGCTCTGAATGGGCTACCTCGTAATTAAGGGGAGCAACAACTGGCTCTTTGTGACACTCGAAGTGACAGCTCACCTTCAGTTGTCCTTTCAAAACTGCCCTCTATCTGCTTCACCAATTATGAAGTCTTTTGCAGCTGGTATTATGATCAATATCTTATATTACAGCCCAGAAAATTCACATTCTTCTGTAGTTCTGTAATAAACTAAGAAATGTACTTGAAGCAGATAGATCTGTGTTAATTTATGCTTAAATGATTTAATTTACAAAGTTTAAAGCTAAGTTTGCACACAGGTTATCCACCGACCCAGCAGCAGGCAGTGATGCCGTAATACATTGGAATAAATGGTCTACCCATGCTAGTCTATTACAAGGAACATATGATCATAGGGAAACTGATAGCTAGTTCTTCTTATTCCAGCTATACTAATGCATAGTGTCATTTATTTTAATTTAGTGAGACAAATTTTCATCATACTGGAAGCAATATGAAGCAGTGGAAAAGTTTCCCTATCTGTGAAAAAACTCTGAAAACTAAAGTGCTGCTGGCATGACGTAAGGAGGTGATTCCTAAAATTATTCTGTCACTTCTTTACACTGATAGTAGGGGCTATGTTTCATCCTGCTCACATTAATAAGTAAATAAATAAATGGAAATTTGCTTGTATCAGACTCTTTCAACTTGGCTTTCTGCACAGACAACAGAAAAATAGGCGAGAGGGTTATTTCACTGACAAAAGAAGCCATTTTGGCTGAAGAAACTGCTATGAGACAATGCTATGGACATAGATTGCAAAGCAGAAGAATATTTTAGCAAAGCAGTAAAGCAGAAATATCTAGGAAAGATGGGCACAATAACTTCCAGCTACCCACACTTATTTTTGGTAATCTACTAAGAAATTTCTTTAGTAATCAGGTTAACAGTTTTTCTAATTTTGTAACAGATATGTGTGATGACCTCAAAAACCACAAAATAAAACAAATTTCACTGATAAGCAAAGTATAACATATGTCAGTGCTAGAAAAGCCTCTTTGCTGCTTTTGTCAGAACTTCAATAGAAGTTCTATATATCATAGCTTATCTGCAAATTACCTACCATAAGAAGCATAAATTCTACCCTGAGGTTTATGTTTTGAAACACTACGAGTATCAGAGGGATGACAGCTGCGGGGTTTTGAAACAGTTCATTACAGAAATACAACCCAAACTGAGGTCCTGGCTTGCTTACCAGGTGGTCATATAAACAGTCCCCTCAGCTCTCCCTTTGTTCCGCTGCAGAGTTTGTATTTTATGTGTTTTTCTCACCCCTGCTTTTCTAATCTTTTCATATAAAATGCGTATGTAAACGTGTGAAATGTGTAAACCATGTAAGCTCAGACGGTGATTGCACTCACCCTGCATTGGTGAGGAACAAGTGAGTGACAGATACGGTTCACGGTCAATGACAAAAATGGGAGGTGGGAGAAAATATGGTCATTTTAAGTGCAAATAGGGAATCAGTAAGACAGTGGTACTCCTTAGATAGAAGTAAGAATGGCTTGTTACTTAAAGAAGACACTTTTCTCTCAGTGAATCAGAAGGAAACATACTGACAGGGTCCTAAAGCAGGGCATGGAATTACACAGTGCAAATGGTCTCAGTTCTAACATAATTTGAAAAGATCTAAAGGACCTTAACACTGTGGACCAGGCCCCAGAAGAGTGCACAAGAAAGGCAGAGAAAAAAATCCCTAAGAGCTGACTGGAGAACACACGTGGTACAGACATCACTACAACCTGTGTGATACAAGGGTTTATGCTTCTTGTTTGTAATTATAATGGGTTATAATGCAAGATATCGTGAACAAAATGCAGCTCTGCAATCCACCTAAAAGCATGCCATGAATTAAACTGTCTGGAAGTTAACTGACTGAATATAGTTTACCTAATTTCAGATATTAGGGTTTCACATGTTCATTTCAGACTTCAGCAGTATTGCATTTGAGTTCCACAAGGAAGACAGTAAGATACAAAAAGGTAATGTAAGTCAAAGGGGGTTGGACTAGATATCTCTAGAGGTCCCTTCCAACCTTAAGCATTCTATGATTCTATGATACATACATATACATATATGTAACTTTTTGCTAACCATGTACACACACACACACACACACACTCCGTGCCAGCGTCCAGTTGCCAATGCAACAACCAAATAATTACCATATTTTATCTCTTCCCTTTTCTCTTCCTGTGTTTTGATACTGTTTTAAAAATAAGCTCTGAGATTTGTACATCATTGAAGATCTTTGTAGATCACATCCTGTCCAGAACCAGCCACTTTCCTTGAGTGCTTCTATCCGCATTATTTGCATCAATGTAATCTCCAGCATGTCTTACCTGGCCCAGTTTCACATGTGATAGGAAACTGTTCAAGGCATGGGCTTGACTGATTGGGATAAATCATTGTTTCTTGTACCCACCAGTATGGACGGTGACCAAATAAAATCCTAAAAAAAAAGGGAAAAACTCAGTAAAAAGAATTTTATGTAAGAAAGCCACAACAAAGCATGATAAATAATCTTACAATGTATATAGAACTACATTGTTGAAGCCATCCTATAACAGGTCTTTAGGTTCTTATCAAAATTTCATTTCAAATATCTTAAATATCTCTAACACAGAGTCACTACCATAAGAAATACCAAATTTGAAAACAAAGAGAACTTCTTACCATTTAAATATGAGGTTGAACCAATCACCAATGACTGCCACCCATATCATTTTAGTACCAACTACTTGATTGAGCTGAAACCAAAGAGGAAAATAAATTGAGAATATATTCCGGGGATCACCAACATGTGACATGAAATTAAGGAAGTCCTGGTAAGCCCTGTAATCCTTCTGTAAATGCTGGATGATAAGCACCCCATTGCTATGGAGGAGATCCATGTTAAACTGATTAAACTGTAGCTGAAATCTGGTAAAGTTCCTTTAATCTTAAGTTTCAAAAGATGGAAAAAGAGAACCATGGAAGGGAGCTATTAAAAAATGAGAGAAAGTGATTGACGTTGCCTTTATATTGTTTCAGAGTGGTGTACCCAGCCATTCCCGGAACATGTGACTCCAAATCTCCAGGAAAGCACATGTCTCTCAACACTGGAAAGCTTTTCTGTTTGCAAATTTTAATTGGAGGAAACCAAGTGAGCTACATGCTGATGAGCAGCAAATTGTGGGGAAAGTTTTGTGGAACCACAATGCATGACTTACGCAAGCCCTTGTATGAACAGTTGGAACTTGTTTGCTTGAATTTTTTCACAGTTCATTTCTCGTCAGGATGGACATTAGTAATGTGTATACTTGAATAAATGTTGCCTCCATAAAGGATAGAAAGAATACACAAATAATTGGTCTTTGCAGAAGTGTCACTGAAACCATACATGTTAATCTGAAATACAATTTGGCCACCACGCTGTGTCTAATACACATCTCAGTAATGAAAAATACAATCACTATCCATACATCAGAAATGCTGTTGAATACTAGGTTTTTTAAAGCAGCAATTTTCTTAAGCCAATGGAAAGCAACCATTCCCCTTACGAAAGAAGCCATACTAGCACAGAGACCATGAAGTTGCTGAACCCCCTTGCTCACTGTCACCCCTTCCACCCTGCAAGTACTGCCAGGAGGAGCTGGCGCCGACACACGATCCCCTCCGCTCTCCACAGCCCAGCATGAAGGAGACCTGCACAGCAGGAAGGAACAGATGCTCATGAGCATTTCCATAAAGTATTTCCAAGTGAAGCACCTGGGGTCTCCAGGATGAACAGGCAAGAAAAGCTCAGGGGGAAATTAAGATTCTGCGTGATAGCAAGGTGATAGGAGTATGCAGCAAATAAATGATGAGGCTACACACTGATGAAGGGGGAAAAGTTTGTTTTGCAAAAAAAAATGACCAAGGTTTTCTTCTATTTTTTTCTTTCTAGTTTAGAAGTTGCTGTAAATACTAGCGCAAACATCAGTTCATTGCAGATTAAATGGCCTCCATATTTCCAGTATTTAGCTAATAAGCAACTAGTATTAGATAAACCTAAGTAAGTATTGCTCAGTTATGAAAAGTATTTTAGAACAAGTGGACTTCCATCAAGACAAAGTTAATGTGCTCACAAGAGACCAGCAAGTACTCAGGTCACCTTCCAGTACCTTTGTTTAATGCCACCACTGATATTTAGCAGGATCAGGAAAATTGCCTCTCTAACACAGGATACGTGGGACCTCTTCAATAACTTTTCACATTCTTACGTTATTTATGAATATAAAAATACCCATTCATATCATCCACTTGGGTAATGCTGCATCTGCTTAGCTTGAGCTCACTTCAGGCAATGTATTCAGGCACACTAAAACATTTAGAAGTAGGTGCTGGCAATATCTCTATATAAAGTCACCCCTTTAAAATAGATACTATGGGTATCATGATACTGGTTTTCATGTTAAAAGTTTCACTATTGATTCATACGCTGGTGATTACATTTCTGCTTAGCGAGAACAATAAAGACCTTATATAATGCGCACACACAAAAATGCTCTTAGCTAACAGCAAATATTTGCTTTATTTTTTCTTGTGTTTTGACTGTTTCAGCAACTTTTATGCGGGGACATCCAAGCCATCATATTTCTGAAACCTGTCTTAAGGATAAAACCCCGCAGCTCTAGAGCAGAAAGCAGGAGGGCATGGGACTGACCATGGGTAACATGGGAGAGGCAGGTAGGGATGCTGCTGTGCCTGGAAGCACTGGCAATCACGCTTCATTCAACAGGCAGGTGGCATGGGAGGCCTCTGCTGTGCAGCATGACATCTGAAGTCTGAGGTACTAAAGACCTTCTGAGCTCTAGGAACTACCAGAGAAGAGATGAAGAAACACATTTTGAAACACTATATTCAATAATACATGTAAACTCTAACAAGGGGCAACTACTTCCTTCATAGCTTTTCTCCCCCCTCTCCTTTCCCTCATTCAGCATTGCAAATGCAATTGTAATGCACTCAGTCTTTTGAGGTCACTTGAGATTAGGTATGAAGCAAAACTATGTTTGCTGTATTTTATTACAGGAAATTGCACGGAAAACTGGCATTTATAAAATGGTCAGAATACATAGGCAATTAAGTTTTTAAATCAAAGGTTTTGTCTTATTTTCATGAGATAAAATGAAGATTTGGTCTTTACATGATCAAATGAATTCTTAGTGGAAAGCAAAACCTTTTGAAATAGTAACTGTTCGTATAAAGAATTTTTATTTAATTGATGGTTCCTGATTTATTTTCCAAGACATGCAAAACTGGCGCCTGCCCAGCAGTCTCTATACTCTTGGTAATAATTTAGAAACAGAAATCATGTGGATGTACCATGGAAGAGAGGATAAAATGCTTACAGCTACTTTGCACCTACAGATCAAATATTACATAACTGATATCAGATGTTGCTAAGCAAACGTTTGCAAGGGAAGGAAAACCCATAAAAGCAAACATTTTCTAAAACCCTGTTAATGGAATACATAGGCAAGCCTATGTATTAGGCCTGCCTTTCTGGTACATTATGTTTTGTTAATCGAACAATAACATTAATTCTGTATCATTGTTTTCATTGGCACCAGACCAACTACAACAATTAACCAGCAATTTAGTAAATTCACAAGTAAACACTGTATACAAGAGCTGACAGCTATTTTCTCAGGTGTGACTGTTTTCCAAATGGAACTGCTGAGAGGATGAATCTTATTTTTAGACTTGGGAAGAGAAGAATATTTGAAGAATATTCTTCAAATATCCCCACTTGCTTTCTGTATTTCTTTCCCCTCGAGGGCTCCTCACTGGGCCAGACAGCCCTAGATGTGGCTGCTTTATGGTCGGATGGACCAGTAGAGATTCAACAAACACTAACATGAGGCCATCCCTTGCTCTTAGTTCTGCTCTCTTAATCTAATCTTTCCTAGATACTACACTATCATTATTCCTTGGCATAAACTTAATTATGCAAATATCATAATTGTAAAGATGATCTTGCTTGCAGTATGACAACAAAATGGCAAACAGCCACACTTTACAATACTTGTTGACATCATTGTCTTCTTGACTGTGGTTTTCTAAGCCCCCAAACTAACCCCAAGCCAGTCACGCCCAGAGATGTCAGAAACCTATCATGGGAAACAGCTGAGTCCACCTGTCAGTCCCAGCCCCTCAATCAAATGTCCTCTCTCTGCAGCCTCTGGAGGAGCCGCAGCAGCTTTCCAGGCCTGGATGCAGCTCCAGTCACTAGAATACTTCCAACTAGCAATAAAATAAAATTCCAACTTTTGCTAGCAAGAGCTGCCTCTCAGTTGAATGGGCAATCACAGGTAATTATCACCCTGCAGCTGCCATTGTACCTATGTGGACACTGTATGTACAATGTATACAGCATAAACCTGAAATTTAAGCTAAGGTTACAGATGCTTCCATAAAGAGCTGCCAAAGACAGAAAAGAGCACTCAGAAGGTGCAACTGGATTGCCTTAGCAAGGCTCAGTGCTAGAAATGGGATAAATAGTTGTTAAAACTGCCTTCAACACTTACCCCATGGCTTGAGTATGACCCACTGAGAAAAACCCACTTCAGACAGCAGCACTGTGACAGGGTCAGGGGCCTCCTGGGTTAGGGAGTCTCTTGAATCAGACCTCACAGGGGACTTCAGATGTACACAACTGGTGCTACTTAGCATCACGAGGCCACATTCCTATTTGTGGTAGGAAAGAGCTGTCAGTGTGAACAGGAAAACACTGTTGACCAAAATCACGATGCTTCATTTAAACGTGTAGTGGGAAAGTCTGTTCTGGAGTTAGTTTATAGTGGGACAGTAAAAGTGAGGCTAGGTTGTGCTCTAAGCTCACAACTCCAGAAAACTACAAGTAAGGATGCCCAAAGCTGTCAGAAAAAAAAAGCCTACCAATGAAAGCACAATTGGTGATAACAAATATCATGGCTGTATTTAACCCCTGGCTGCTGAAGGTTCACAACAAAGGGATTATTGAAACCTAGGGAAAAACTTAATTGATTAAAAACATATCTAACTAGTTACAGACTTCAACCTGGCAACTGTGGGGTAAAACCTACTATTCAGACAAGACCAGACTGAAAAATCAACCAAAACAATTATGAGACCTCAGCTTTTTTTAAAGTCAGCCACAACTGTATTTCACAAACCCTTGGGATGGAGAAAAAATTATACTGAGAAAATTATCAGCTCATATGATAAAGGCTAGCAACACTGAGGCGACTTTTACATTTTATGCCAGCAGGTTTCATTCGGTTAGGTGTAAAAGCTGCATCATGCCCCAGTCTACACGGCGCCAGGTATTGTCCTCGCCCCAGCTCAGCTGCACGTGGGGATTCAGGCCTGCTCCGCAGCCCCGGCAGGGGACGAGAGCAGCACCGCAGTGCGGCGCCGTGCATGGCTCCGCCGGGGCCAGCACTTACAGCAGCGGCCAAGGGTGTCGCCGCCAATCGCCAGGCCTGCTCCGCGGCGACACGACGCGCAGTAGCCCCGCGCTGCGGCGGTGGCCCCGCTGCCGCTCGGCCCGCGGCTGCCGGGCCAGGCCGGGTCGCAGCGGCTCCAGCCTCGGACTCGCAGCGGCGGTTGCAGCAGGAGCCACCCGGCCCCAAGCAGCCGTTACCTCAGCAACGGCCGCTCCCGGCATGCCCCGCGGCTGCGCGCGAGTCAGGAGGCTGTGCGGCCCAATCAACCGTGCTCTTGTTACGCGGCCCAATGGGGAGGCGGCTGTTGGGGCGGCGGGAAGCGCCGCAGTTTGAAGGCGCGGGGCGGCGGTAACGGAAACTCCGCAGCCGTTGGGAACAGGCCCGGGTGGGACCCGAGCCCTCCTCTCTGCCCGCGGGCAGCACCGGCTGTGCCATGGCCGGCGCCAGGGCGGAGGACGAGATAGCCGCCTTTGAGAGGGAGATAAAGCAGTTCTGGACCAGCTTCAAGAGCATCTACGGCAGCGAGCAGGTCAACCAGACTGTAGCGCTCAGGGATTCGTGCAAGGAGTCCATTAAAGCCCTGACAGGTAAGGAGGCTGTGTGTTCGCGGTACCTCTGCATTCACCTTATCATCAACTCTCTTCCGTTAACGGAAGTAACTTTCTATTACAGAGAAATGGTCTCAGAAACTAAAAGAAGAGGACCTGATGATTGACAAAATTAAGGAGTATAATGATGGTACAGTATGGGAGCTTTATCTGTTATGTTTGGTACTTCTAAAATGAACCTCCTGTAACTGAATAATACTTTTAAGCTGACCTTCTAAAAGACAAACTGCAAAACCAGAGCAAAGATGGATTTAAAACTGAATGCATTTGGTTATAGGATGTAAACTGTGCATATTAAAAGCAACTTGCTGGATAATTTCTTTGACAGAGTATGTTTAAGCTTAGTTAAAAGTTTTGCAAATGGTGTTCTTGGTGCTTAAAAGTGATGACCACTTAAAACTTGGAACAACAGTACACAGCACCTGCTCACTGCAGTGGGAAAAGTAAATGAAATGGATTTGCGAAGATAAATATTGTGAGGTTCTCTTCCATTATTAGTAGTGGAACATAGCCTATCCGTCCAGCGTTAACTACACTGAGTTCTGTAATTAATATTCAGAATTTTAGGTAAAATAATTTATTTTAGGTAAAACAAATTATATTAAAAATAAATTATGATCACACCAGCAGTCAGCATTTCCATTTGTTTTCTGTCAAATTATTTCTCTGTGGAGAGAATCCACTATGCTTAGGCTTTGACCTAACATATCATTTTGGCACCAGAAACAAGTGACTTATGTTTGAAATATCGGAGGAGCTCCCGAATTTGCTTAATTTTGTGTAGACACTTTACTGTGAAGAGAATATCAGATGTAAGTGTGCAGTTGATGCAGTTTGCCTTCCACTGGATTTTAATCAATTAAGTCATCTTAACTGATATAGGTATGGAATAAATATTGGGGACCTACTTAATAGACTGTAAATGTTAATATTTTCCTAACTTATTTCAGAGATTCTCCAGCAGAACAAACTCATATCAGAAAATGAGGAAAACTTGACAGAAATAAAATCTAACCTAAATCATGAAGAAGAGCAAATTAAGAGCTTGATGGACAGCATTCAAGAACTTAAAGAAGAGCTGATGAAGAAGAACAAAAGTAAGTTTTGAAGTTGAATTAAGACCAAAGAAAAAACAAAACAAATAAAGAAGCCTTCTGGAGTATGCAATGGCTTTGCTGTTTGTCCTCAAAGTAATAAATCTAGATAACCAATAAAGTCCAAACTAATAAAGATACAGGATGTGGAGATAGGGTGAAGAAAGGTTTAAACAGCAAGGTTAAGGTTCAGTTATCCATGAAATTTTCATTTAAAAAGCTCTCACCCTTCATCTTAGGACTGTTTAATTAATTACCACTTGTAAGGTTTTAGTTAAGAAAATAAGTAACCAATTATTTAGTAAACTGTATTTTAGAGCAATTATCTGAGTCTTAAAATAATGATGCTAACAGGCATTAATTCAGTTAGTAAAAAGAACAAGTTGTTTCTCTTAGCTAGAGAATGGTTTTGAGCTCTTTTTTTTGATAGGCTTTTCTACTGTCCTGAAGTCTCTTCTAGCTGTTTTACCTCTATTTTGATACTTACAGTAGCTTTTAAAATTCTAGTAATAGCTTCCAAAAACAAGGCCACTAAGGAGAGAGTGGAACAACTGTGCAAGTCTAAAGCGTTGTTTGAAGAGCGTCTTGGCCTGGAAATTCGCAGAATCCATGGTAAGTTTCCAAAACTTTTATGTGCAGCAATATAATGGTTAATGCTGGACTGTGCAGTGAAGAATTAAGTAAGTTACATACTGAGGAAGAATGCAAGCCTCAGCTCAAATGTACTCTTTGGTTTAAGTGTCTCTAGGGTGTTACACCTTCCTGTCTTAATGACAGGCCATCACTGTGGTCATTTTCACTGGAGATGAGTCCTGCTGCCTGCAAGGTGTCTGAGGAGTGAAGAGCAGTTCATCTGTTCAGATTCCTTTGTAAAGCTGAGCAAGGCTGTGGTGGGTGTTGACCAAGGCTTTGTCGACCAACTCAAAGCCAGTCATTCCCCTCCTCAGCCCAAACATTACCCTAGTCTCTCAAGTGGCAGAAGAAGGTGCGTTAAAACACATTTGTCTTGCCAAGTGGTTTGGTTAATTAGAGAGTATTCTGAAGACTGCTGATTGAAACTGAGCTGCCTCTGAATACTGTGTTTATTAGTTATCATGGAGACTCTCCAGCAAATATTAATGGTCTTGCTCTATTCTGTTGTGTTTGCTTTAGATGAACAGTTGCAGTTTATATTCAGGCACATTGACCACAAAGACCCTGAGAAGCCGTATACATTTACCCTTTTCATAAATGAACAGGGAGATTATGAAGGTATGTAATTTTAAAATATTTAAATAAGAGAGCAGAATGTGATGCCTCTGTCTGAAAAAAGGGAGAGTGGGCTTTGAGTATATTTCAGCCATAACTTTATCTTCCTAACTTCTAAAAGAAAAACTTAGTAAGGCTAGTCTGCTGTTAATGGAGCTTCTCTTCTCAGTTCACGTATGAAAACACAACTGCTTATCTTCATTCCCCTCCATTGGTGGAGCTGCTGCTTACTTTGTCTCAAGCAAAGCAGGAGTTAGAAGCCATATATGGAAAGACACTGTGGTCGTGGCTGTTCTGTTCGGAGTGTTTATGCTGGCAGGTGTATGTGAATCTGTTTCAGAAGCCTCATGCGCAGGAAAAAGTACGTTCCCCACTAGGAAATCCCTATAGTTGTGTGGTAAAAGAGAGAAAGATTAAACATAGAAAATCAGCCTTCCCCTTCTGTAAAGGGTGCAGCTTCTCAGATCTTAAAGCTATTTTAGCAGTACATACCTCACTGCTGTTCTTTTTCTTAACTGAAGTAACTTAAGTTACTGGGCTAACTAGCACCTGGATGGACTCTTCTGTCTCTCTGCTTTGCTCCCTAAGTATGGACTGAGAGAAGCCTCTGTTTTTACCAATTCAAATACAAACTTGGGGCTTGTGCACAATTTATAACATGCTGGGCTGCATTAATTTTGAGTCTAGTCACCTGCTGAGCAACAAAAAAGTATGTGAACATATTTCAGCCTTTGAGGCAAGCTGAGAATTGCTGTAACAATTGAAGTGAAATTGAAGCAGGAGCACAGCAATAAGTGGGAGGTCTGGAAATTAGAAAACACTTGTGTGCTCTCTGAGGCTTTGTCTGCACTGAAAAAAAAAATAGGTTGCTCAAAAATAATGCTGAAAAAAGAAACTAAAACTAAGGTAATGAACTAAATTGTGTTTTATGTGTATGAAAAAGCACTAATTTTTTTAATAAACATAGTCTTATCTTTTGGAAATTTGTGTCATTTCAGTGACTTCCTGTTCTCCTCCCTTGGACTGTATAGCGGAGTTCCAGCAAAAAGTGAGAGAAACTAACAATTTTTCTGCATTTATTGCCAACATCAGAAAAGCTTTCACTGAGTTATCATATAAATAGTCAGTATCAGATGCATAAGCTACTCTTTTCGTAGCTGTAGAGCTCTTCTATTTCTCCTTTCTGTATAATGAAATTATTTTTTCTATCCATATCTTGCTATAATTTCTAAATAAAGAAAATAGCCCAAACTATTTTGGTTGTTATCATCTGGAGGTAGTTGGATTATTCTTTGAATAATAGTATAATTGAATACTTTCTTAGCTGAATGTCTCCAGACCTGTAAATTTGTATGCAGGAGGAAGTTGCTTGATTTGCCTTCGAGGCTTTCACTTGTTTCAGAGCCTTTTGCAAAAGCCTGATAACGTAGTATTTCTCTTCAGAGACGCTGCTCGTATTCAGAGGGTCATCCCCAAAGAAAAGTGGAAGCCAAATGAGCAGGGGTGGGGATGTTCCACAGTGATAGAGAAATGCCTGTCATGCTAACAATGACCATAAAAAAGTATCTTGATTTTTCATGAAATAGGACAGGCAGATCACACCATCTACACCAGATAGGAAGGAGCGTTTTTTTGATACTTATGCTAACAAATTTTTTTTTCTTACCCTTCTGCTGTTACGTTTTGCGGATCTTGAAAGGAATTTACTCTTTTTTTGAAGCAAGTTTGGTTGTATATTTTTGGTCATCAGTGTGTGATACAAAAGTATCAGATCTTTATCCAATGACTGTTCCTGTTGCTAATAACAGACCTGATCAACTACATGTTCCTACTAAGAGCTGCATCCAAGACAAGTAAGAACTTTGTCTTGATTAGAAATCCTAGCGAGCTGACAGAGAACATCACCCTCCCAGAGCTGTGTGGACACCACAACACCTGTCTGAGGCAGAACAGCTGGACTGTGCCTGGGATGGTAACGGTGAGCGAGTGCAACACAGGAGGATCAGCCAGGGTGGGTAAGAGAATTCTTAGGAAGGTTGAGAAGATTTTAGAACAGAAGCTACAAGCTTTATGTAATAAAGCAAAATTACAGTGAAGTGTTATTTATCATCGTCACGTGAAATCCTAAGACGGAGCAAGGCCTGAAATGGGTTAGGGTATGAAATAGAACAGTTGCAGACAAGTTATCTCTGGATGGTGCTGCTGATCAGGAAGGCTGTATTAGGGTGTTCAGCTTTGTTTAAAGCTATTCTTTTTCCATCTTATTTGTGGTATCTTACTCCTTTTCACAAAGTATTTAAATGCACAGCTAAAAAAGCCTAGTCACTTAAGATTTTGTTTAAACAACATTCTGCGCCTCCCCTGTGAAGGGTGGGGTGTCAGTGTGGAGCTGTGGGAGCAGCAGAGTTCCGCATGGAGCGGGCAGGAGCAGCACTCCTGGGGACCCTTGAAGTCTGCACCGGGACTCACTAGGTCAAGGAACCTGTTACTGCTGTCTATAAAAACACTAGCGGGAAAAATGAGGCAGAGCCACAGCACAGAATGACTGTTAATGTGTTTCATCTGCAAAGCAAAGGAGGATTTGAAGTACCAGAAAGGCAAGGCCTCTGAACAGGAGCAGAGAAAGGAGGAGGCATCACTAGACTCCTGGCTAACTGCATTTGAAAAGTCCAGAAAGTCCTTGCTACCACCTTCATGTACAGAAACACAAGAAGGGCAGGAGTCCCCTAGGCAAATCAATCCTTCTATCTTCAGCGTAGGCTGATCAAGAACCATTCTTAAAAGCAGTCAGATTTTAATGTATTGGAATTCTGTAGGAATCCCATTTTTGTGAGAGCTAGAAAGTGTCAGAGTCACAGTCTGCAGGCAGCCATCCTATACTTGGACTTTGGAACATAAACCATACTTTTTGCTGCACTTCCAGCATAGTGTCCATCAGCTTCCACCCCTTCAGTCAGATGTCTAACAGCCTTCATCCTGACCCAGCACACAGACAGTCCCTCTTTAAAAAGCACATAGAAATTTAACACTCATTCTCATATCCCTCACTTGTGCTCATCTGAGTTAGCCACCTAGTCTCAGTGATCTGTTCGATCCCGCGCTTTGCATAAGCACTCAAGACTTATTCTTTCCCCTGTACTGAAGGTAGAGAGTGGCCAACATATTAAAGGTACAGAAAACAGCCTTTATAGCTGGCTTAAGAGCGCAAATGCTTTACTGTACAAAATGTGTCTCTAAGCAACAAGTTTGAGAGTCTGCCTTCTAGCACGTTAGATTTTGCTGCCTTTTCAACCATCCTAACAAGAATAATAAAGGAATATTTAAAGAACATGTATTTCTTTCAATTAGTTGCCACTTTCACCAGAAGAATGCTGGATGCACTTTCATTTATGTCAGTAGATTAAGTAGAGTTGTATAATAACAGCAGTAATAAAATAAAAACCAAAACATTCGTTCAGGTCTACACTTGGCCTTTCCACCTTCTCCTGCAGTAGCTATAACTGCAGGACTACCACCTCCATTGGTAGCTCTTCTTCCTAGTGCAGAAACCCTCATCTTCCATGTTACAAAGCCCTATCTCCTATGCATTTTTTTTTGTGAAACATTCCTGCACTTTTCCATCTGCCTGTGTCACCCACTAAAGCTAAAAGGCTCATTTGATCATCTAAGCAGAAAAAAAAAAAACAACCAGATATATATCAAAGCACAGCACTGAGTAGCACAAAGACAAATGCTCAGACTTACACACCTTCTCTTCATGTCCATCCCAGGCACGAGTACCTGGTTTATTGCTTCTAATGCGATTACTTTGCCAAGTTTTCTGTGCACTGAACATAAAATATATGACAACCACTGCATGGGAATTGACATTCCTAAGAAACATTTGCTAGAAAAGATGATGTGCCCAGTTGTAAATATTCTGTGCACATCTCCAGATCAAGTAGTAAAGTTTGAAATGTTTGTTGTGTGCAATTGGAACCTTTACAACTCCTTATGGAGTCTGAGCAATGAACCTGCTTATCCTTACCAGAGAAACCAGATGCAGATCTTCCTTCCTCTAGAAGGCACTCCAAAAGCAGGGAAAAGCTAAGGATAAAAGAAAAAAGAAAGCAAAGCTTTAGGCGATAAAATATGTAGTAAAACCATCCTGTGACGCCTGCCCCCATCCTATCCAACACCAGCTATTATGCCAGTTGAAGATCCGTCTTAAAAGTCTTCAACCAAACTTTTGTGCCTTTATCAAAAGCACTTAACTCTAACAAAGCTTCACACAGCTGACTCGGCAGCTATGTGGAACTTTCTACTTGTTATGAAGCTGCGCAATACCACTACACCCAGGAACTGCAGGGACAATGAGGGCAGTGATATTACTGCCCTCACCGGGGCCCCAGTGCGCTGGACAGCACAGAAACACATCGCTGCAGCCGTCCCCATGGCCCCCGAAACAGGGCACTCGCTCATTCTGTGACAACTTGAAGAAGCGCGGGGGTTAAACTGATATTTTTCATAAACCCTCTCAGATGATAGGCATATTTTTAAAAGCAAATAAATATTGGCTACACATGTGAAACTTGAAATCAACAAGGAAATTATGCTGTGCTTCTGTCATTTATATTCCTATTGCATTGTTCCATTACTTAAGTATCATCTTCTTGAATGCCTCAATTAAATGTCGTGAATTTCTTCAGTACTCTGGAACTGTTTAAATTAGTCCTGCCATACAAATCACTAGGCACTCACTTGTGAGTCATTTACAACTTCTGAAAATCCCTGCCGAACCACCTACAACAAACATACCTATACACAAATCATTTAGTCATACAGACAAATCAGAATTTTTTTAAGGTCATGAAATAATCTCTAGTAAATAATTATGGTGCTATTCTTACCTTTTTGAAAGCAATGGTTATGCCTGAGTTACAGTAGGCTTTTCACTGCTGAAACAGGATTGTGTGCCTGCAGGGCAGGGGTTTGGCTTTGGTTTGCTTTGTACCTTGCACCATCCCTCCAAGTCACACGTGCGATGCTTCAGGCCCTTGAGCATATAAACAAATAGTACCTTGAGAAGTACAAGTGGTAAACCCTCATTTCCTACAGATTAGGGGGTCTGTCCTCAGACAGTGCCATCCTGTCCCCTGCAAATCCTTCAGCTGGTCTTTATGCCCATGCTGATGGATGAGGGGCCGCGGCTGGGTCAAGCTGGGCCCGCTCACCAAAGTCACTCTCAAAGAAGTGTCTACACTGCCTGAAGTTCAGGGAGGCCACTCAAACCAGCAGCATGGCTTAGCTCAGAGCCAATATCGTCTGCTGGAGTTGGAGTATAGATTAGGTTGCCCCACACAGTAATGGCTACAGGCACTGATCCCACTCTGAGATGATCCCACTCTGAGATTGTTCATTGAGAAACTACCTATCAAAATTACAATACATCTTAGTGTTTTGGCTGGATCAAGTTTGAAGTAAATCCAGATGAGAGATTTGGCAAAAATGACTATAAACAGCATGTCCTTCTGTTAGTAAGCAGCTCTTTTAAAGATACCTTAGGAGAGACAGTAATTAAAATGATTATTATTGGGAGGTAAGAGGGGAGGTTGTCTTTAAAAAAGGGCCCAAATTGGGCAGAGTTGTTAAACACGTTAATACAGGACAGAGCTGATTTAGTTTTAAGTAAGTACCACATTTCACCTCTGAATTTCAGGTTCATTTTTTTCACATGACGAAAGTGCAAGAAGTTGCCTAAATAAAGTAAGAAATACTTGAAGTCAGGCAGCTGTGAGGAGCCTTACTCTTGTCATCTTGGAATATGTGAAAATAAGATGCACAGGACTTCCCTTCCACTGCATGGAGCCCTGGCAAAGCCCCAGCTCTGGTCTCCCAGCCAGGCACAAATCTGTCATTATGCAGCAGCTCTGGAGCATTAGTATTGCTGAAGAGACTTAAAATCCATTAAATAGCTCGTCCTTAACAATTCAGAAGTGGTTTATAGCCAGGGTGTAAATCTGTCCCACACAAAGGAGGCTGCGTTTCTCCTGCATTGCAGTAGCATTTCCTGCCTGTTGCTTTTAAAGACATAACAAGCAGCTCTGCAATCTCTCTCACTTTTATTCCTTGTGATAGCTATGTGGTCACTTAGATATCCATGGCCAAACTTGCAGCTCAGTTTGTGCTGGATGCTTAGACACACTGTAGGAATAGCTAGACTACCATATAGATATAGACTACCATAACTGAAACTTAACTAGAAATAATCCCAGTGGGACCAGGTAGATATATTGGAAATCTCAGCAACAAGGACATCTGTTTCCCCTGGAAATCTCCTACTTATTGGGATTAAGAACCTCACTTCTGATCCTTCATTACTTGTCATACGCGGAGGCCACAGTTGAACCAATTAATCTAAAGAGGTGGCCAAATTTGGTCCTACTTCCATGGACGCCATTGCAGAGCATAACAGGCACATCAGCTCTATTTTGTGTCTACATTCATTAAAGCCTCGGCCGTGCAACACACAATCCATTTTAAACAGATGTCTGTATTATTGCTGAATAGTAAGTTAGAGAAAGGTTTAGATGCCTTACTGAATGGGAACTGGAAAAAGGTACCTTCCTGTAGAAGGCAGACAAAGCAAATCTCATCTGTTTTTAGTGCAGGTTTTGAAGATTTCATTTGTGCTAAAAGACTATAGATTGGAAGACTTAAATTTCAAATTTAAGCAAAAAAAAAAGATTTTTTTTTTTCCCTGAAAGAAAAGGCTACTTCTGTGGCATTAAAAAAAGGCTTCATGATTAAAATACATAGAGAGTAAAACTTTTGTATTGGTATCTTTTGTCCTCATAACTCATCAGTAATCAAACTGAATCTCAGGTCAAGCTGAAATCTCCAGGTCCTAAAGGAGGGCCACACATTGGAAAGTCTTAAAAAATAACAGAGGTAGAAGGATATTTTTCAGATGTTTAGTAGACTGTATCAATTTAGCAATATAAATATTTGTTGCCATCAAATAGTTTTAAAAAGTACTTCTTATCTAATTATTGAACTATAGCACTACAAACAAAGTGGTCACGCTCTTCCTTCAGATATTAACTAAAATACTGAACTAGCTTCTAATGTTTAATTTTGCACTGCCCTTTCTGTATCTAACAGCTTTCTGTATCACACCTAAGCAATTTCATTTGGAAGCTAGAGCTGAAATTAAATTTGAGGGTTTGGACCTTGCAAACACACGAGTGTTACACAGATCTCAGTACTTAACCAATCCCTCTGCATACACCATTTACTTTAAGTGTGTTTATTCTATACCAATAAAGCCTGCTTCCAAAGAGGAAGGTGCAGCATGGAAAGTAGACTGAAAAACACATGCCAGCCTTACCCTCCGCTCCACGGCACGTTAGGGAGGTCTCCTGTGGACACCTGTGGAAAGAGGCCTGGGACAACACACAGCTTATTCTGCTAGTTAGTGCGATAGGAATAAATGTATTTTTTCCTGTTGTGTTTCTAAGTAGATTGACTTCCTTTCATGCTGGGCTCTTCTCCTACCCCTACACATATGCTAGTTTCACATTTTTTTCCAACTGGGGTATTAATATCCTGTTAAAAAGTTCTTAATTCCACTATCCTCCTTTAACCTACAAAAGAAGATCATTACATCATTTATATCCTTTATATCCTTATATCACTAGTATCCTATACATCTATTTATTTATCCTTTATGCATATCCTTTAAAATCTTGTAAGAAAAGGTTTCTAATTCACAAATAAGGTTTGAAAGGCAAACTAGTGCTCACAGACCTCTCCTAAGGAAATAGATTGGGTGCTTTACCTCCCATTGTTTCTCTCTACCTTTACACATATATAGGTACAAGTACATATTACCTGTACCAAACAGCTTGATCCTGTGGCTTGTAAAATACATGGGTTGTACGGATGACTCCAATGGCTTGCTGAAATGCACTGCAGGACTAAGATATTTTAAACATGAGTTAATTATCAAATTGTTAGTTTGAAACATTGGGTTTCATTTATTTTTGAAGAAAAAGGGATTCTGCTGTATTCCAGGGATAAATGGGATATGCAACAGTGACGTAGATCAACAAGTCATTTATTTATAGGCTAAAAACATCAGTCACTAATAATGTTCACTGAATGGAACAATTTTTAAAATAGTATCTGGAGAATCATATTTGTTAACCCAAATAAGAGATATCTGTAAAAACAGCATGCAGAGAGTAACAAATTTTAAAATTTTTGTCTTTTAATATAGAAACTGAAACATTTGCAAGCTCCTTTTTTTTTTTTCCTCTGTAAAGAGCACAAAAGACACTGAGTAAATTAAGAAGGCTTGATTAGTATTTATTAATATTTTATTCGATATACAAAGCTAACCTTCCATTCTGAGACCGCCAAAGCCAATGTTTTGATACTAAACTCAGTTCCCACTGCAGCAGTGGAAGATCTTTCAGCAGAAGTCTGGCAAAGCCAGATGCTCTCCCTTAGCCCTTGCCATCCTTATTTTTCTTCCTAAATTGACACAACTCTTCTTCCTCCATGAAGATAAAGTGAGGAGCACAGTTCAAGATGAGAACTGACAACTAGCCCTTTTTCAGTTGCAGCCTGGAATCATTTTAATACATTTCCTAACAATTCCCAGGACATGCGAGCCAACTCCCCTCTGGGAACACTAAGAAACCTAAAGCACTTACCCTGGGCAGATGTGCCACTTGCTGGGCACTGAGGCAGGACCAGCCTCAGGAGGACTCACTAATGACGCTGCCTGCACCACACTTGGGAGTTCAGATCTTGCCCAAAGAGAAGCAACCTTCAGGCGTGACTGTTATTCTTACTCCTAGGTCTTGGCAAGCTCCATATCCGTTAGTGATTCCTGGCTTCCAAATGCCCAAAGATTTAAATCAGCAGCTTGTTCATTTGCTACTTACTGTGCTCTAGTACAATTACTAAAACAAAAGCCCTTTCATGTATATCAAGGTGGGGATTTGAATATTATCTGTACAGTCTGCAGGCATGCACATAATTTAGATGGCAGCCTGCAGAAACTGCCCCTTCTTGCTCCACAGCTCCAACTTGGCTACGTGCATGTATTAAGGCTTGGGTCTAACAGCTTCCTGTACAGTATTTGCGTCATTGCATTACCACAGCGTCTTCTCATCCCCACTGTGACAGTACCAAGAGGTCTGCAGTACTGGTTTTGCTGATGAGAAACACTGCATTGAGAGCTTTATCCTTTAAAAAATGTATTAATTAGTCTCATGATGCTGTTCTGCTAACCTTGAATTAAGGAGGCCACTCAGAAGGGAAGTATAATGAACACCACCAACTCAAGCTCCACAGAGGACTGCCACCTCCCTGCTCTGTGACATAACTTCATATTGCCTCAAAAATGGCACTGATTCTTTTCCTCCCTGCATCTAACACTGCAAGCTCAAGTCCAATTTGCTGTTCCTACCTATCCCCACATCCTTTTCATTGTTATGGCTTTTCAAAATCTTTCTCCCACTGTCTGTGTCTGTAGCCTTCTCTCCTGCAGGATGCACTAGCTCAGAGCTGAGTCCCAGTTTATTTTGTCAATGCACCTGATCTTTTCAGGGCTCTTTTCTGTGCTGATCCATAGTCCCTCTCATGTTAGTGTTAGCTTGAATTTCATGAAGTCATTAAGTCTTGTCCAAATAGCACAATCTTTCAGTGCTTTTCCTCCACTAGTTCTAAAAAGATTTTCACTTCCCTCTTCCCCCAAATCATCCTTGGTCCCACCAGGTTCTTCCTTTAGGACTGAACTATCAGCTCACAAGCGAGGCACTCTGAATTCTGGCTTAATACCCATGATTCATACTAATATTCATTTACTGTTTCTTATGTATTTCATCATTGAGCATGCTCACATTTTAATATTCCCAATTCAAATAAATACGGAAACTGCATGGAAAACAACCTATCATGATCACATTAAATCATCCTGGACTCTTCTATACCTGAGCATGAATTCACAGCCCATTCTGTGAAATTTGCTCAAGAAAACAATCCACTGGCAAATGTAGACTGTGTGGAATCTGTCAAGGGGCAGGAATAGGACATCCTATAGGAGAGGGCAGGAAGAGGACAGAAAAGGAGCAGCATAAATTAGGGAAATAAGATCAACCTTCCTCCACGCTGGCAGAGCCTGAGGCGGAGCAGCAATGCGCCTTGCAGGCTCCCGGGCTCTGCACGGCAGCAGCTGCTGCTGTACCCGCTGCAGCCTGCCCACGCACCCGGCTTCACGTCGGGAACCCTTCACTCACCTTCTGCACTGCAGGACACGCTGCTGCTCCCACAAATAGTGTTCCCGCCGGGCAGCCGCCGCCTTGCAGTTCTCCTAGAGAAACACAGACC
This sequence comes from Nothocercus julius, assembly GCA_013398735.1. Taxonomy (NCBI): domain Eukaryota; kingdom Metazoa; phylum Chordata; class Aves; order Tinamiformes; family Tinamidae; genus Nothocercus; species Nothocercus julius. The sequence continues at coordinate 138,488 of VZSV01000018.1, forward strand.
GTCTGCTTGCTTCACCTGAGAAGCAGTTTCTTGTACAGGTGGCCTTTTACCCACTCAGTGGCAGTTTGGCAAGGAACTCCTGCTCCTTTTCACATTATCCTGAGCCACTTTCTGTAGGCACGGCTTCTCCCTTGTGCTGTATAAGTAGAGGGGTATAATGTAGAATAGGAAGCAAAAGATATTAGAGACACAAATGGACAAACTCTCACATAGCCAAGTTTCTTTGTAAACCTCTTCAATAAACAAGTATTCAAATGCCATATTAAAGCCACTATGAAATTATTTATTATCATGGAGATAAATTAACTACAATAATTAGGTCCTCAATTATAATGCAAATCCCCAGGATTACTTCTTTTCCAGAGGCAAAATTCCAACTAATGTATGGAGATTCCTGTGCAATGGGTACCTGTGTTTTGAGAACCGTTACCTCCATTTTCTGCTGAAGTTGCATGGATATTTTTATACATCCTGTCATTTGAACAATTTCTCATAACCTCGCCAGGCTGCAGCAAAGGCTGCCTGACAGAAGTATTTTGTGGGCTCTACTTTAGTTAGTGTATGGAAGCAACTCCAGCTCAGCGCACTGCTACATGTGGGGAGATCCTCAGCAAGAAAACCTTTACTCCTTTTGCTCTTAGCAGTAGTAAAAAAAACCACAATCCTATCATAAATAAATGAGCAGAACTGGTGTACTCTGCATTGGCAGAGGTCTGAAAGGTTTAATCAGTGCTCCCACAGATGCAGTTTCCTTGGCAAAATCAAGAGCTGTAGTTTTTCCTCTAACGAGAACCCCTGTATCACAGTGGCCCTTCTCTTATTTCCACAAGTGGCCAGGAGTTGGCATAGCCTGAAACATCTGAATGAACATCTATTTTTAAGAAACTCAAACTCTTGAGATTTTCCAAAGTGGCACAAGCTGAACATTCAGAAACAATAACATGAAAAATTTTAGTTCTGAAATTTTGGCAAAATGTCTTTTATTTTTCATTTGTATAGAAAGAACTCATCCTTCTAACATTTACTGTCAGAAATTGTCTTGTACAAGAAGTACCAGAAAACACCACAGTGGCAAACTCAAAAACATACAAGGATCTACTCTAAAAATGCTGGAGTTTGGAGGTTGGATAATAATCTTCTGAGCTAAACAAAGGAAAATACTACGTTTGCATTTCACAGAAAAGAGAAGAAAGCTGACATTATGTTCCTAATACTTATGTTTATTATGAAAGTGTCTCCAAATTAAAATAGCCCACAATACTGATTGGTTCCAGAGATTCAATGAAGAGTAATTATCTTCCCAATTAGAAACAAAACAACCCAAGTTAAACACAAATTAACTCCCAAAGTTGTACACAACAGTTATACATGAAAGCACTCTTAGCTAGCTAGCACATCACTGTGTTTGCAACAGTGGAGCTCTAACACATCACTGCATTTCTGAAAGAGTTGCTTCAAGCACAGGATTTTCATGAAAACACAGGTGAAATGGTGTCATCGTCTCACCCTGACCCGCAGCAGGTATCAACATGCATGGTGGGATATGAGAGCTCAGATATGGAAGTTAAATCCTGGGACTGCAGGAGGTTGAAGCTCAACAGAAGCCATAAAAGGTGTTTTGTTGCACAGATCATTTTAGGTCCTGTAAGACAATCGTTTTGGTCTTTAGTCTGACATGGGTGATCATTGACATGGCTCCAAAATGCCATTTTATAGTATTTCCTCCATTTTTGATTGAAAGCATTTTCAAAAAACAAGAACTGTGTACAGACACAGTCAAACACTGTGTTTTCATTGCAACTACAGTCAGAAATCCTTACAATTTAAAGGCTATACACATATGCCACTTTTCCAAACTTTCACCAGGATTTTTTTAAAAAAGAAAATTAAAAATAAAGTAAGTTTTTCTTACTGAAGTTCCCATTAGGTCCCTGTTCCAAATCAAAACCAGTCAAAACACAAGTAACACAGACTGGTTTTGCTTTAGGGTTTAAAGGCAACTGTAGTTTGCAGAACACTGAAGTTGGACCTCCTAGGGTCTACATTACGGAAAGGGTAAAAAATATTGAGAAATTCTTCTCACACAAATGTCACAAGTAGTAGACAATAGGAGACATACAAAAATGAGTTGTAGCAAATAGATTAAAAAAATACCAAAGCATCAACTGTAGAAAACCAATGATAGCCTGTGTTTCTCTGAGACTGCAGGAGGCTGCAGTAGTGAGTAGATGAATGAAAGAGGCATTAGTTTTCCTACTAAAAGAGTCTGTGTAAAACACGTGCAGTGTCTAAAGCAGCTCCTGTTGATTTATCACTGACACTTGCTGCAGTGTAACTGCTTTTGCCATTGGGTTCTGTTTGGAACCAGAAAGTGATTTTCACTCAAAATGGATGCAGTTTTAAGACCCAAACCACTTCAATGTAAGCAAAGCTTTAGTGCTTGCTGCTGGGTCTCAGGAAAGGATTTGGCATCGGTGATTGTACAGTATGTTCACAGGCTGCAACAAGAGCATCCGAAGGCTTCCAGAAGAAAGCTGTGACATCTGCTCCAATTCTGCGGGAATCATTAAACAAATAACACATACAAAAAAATACAAAATGGTAAGAAGGAAAGAGTGTGGGACACTTTGGTATTTTAGAACAAGCACTACTTAACACTGATCAAGATCCAAATGACTCCAAAGTCCAACCTTATTTGATCAGATATTTCTACCATTTTCTGCATTTTTTAAGCTTTTTATGAAAAAAAAAAAAAAAAAGAATCACAGATTTTTCGTTTGGTACAACACATGTCAAACATGCATTCGCTATGGAAACAGTTATGGAAAACAGTAAATAAAATGAGATCTACATCTTATTTTGCTATATTCTGGGATGGCTAGAAATAGAAGACAATTTCTTACTATTTACTAATGATGTCTACAGCCTAAATTCGTTCTTCTTTTTGCTACTTCAACATCTCAACCACTTGTCTTTTACTGTACTATAAAAAGGGAGCATAGAAGTTGAAAACAAATAGGTTATAGAATACAAAGCCTCATTTCTAAAATGACTAAGATGACAATTCTACTAAAGATAAGAAAACACAGAACCTTTTAAGACCTCGCATTTACCATGAGCTGTGCAAATCACTTCAGTACATTTTCTGGAATACATGCGATAATCCTCTAAATACTTAATGACCTCCAAAAGCACTTTGCAAAGATTTTCAGCAGAGAAACAACAAATTCAAATTAAAAATAAAAGCACTGCATTGCCCTCTCTGTGAGGAGTGGAAGATGGAGCCAAAGTTCTGACAACCATTGGTTAAAGCAATGAATTAAAACACACTGCCAAGTATAATCACTACAGCATTTGGTCCTTCCCACTAAAGTCATAAAAATTAAAGTGAATTTTTCATTTCAATAAAAAATTGTAATTTGAAAGCTTAGTTATTATTCAGGGAAGTTTAGTGAAGATCTTTCCTTATTCTTATCCTGTTTTTTAGCACAAATGTCTCATCCAAGCGGTTCATCTTTCCTTTTTTTTCCATATGTAACTATATAGTTTATCCTAGACTGTTAAGAAGGGACTCTGGGACATGCCTAGGTCACAGGAGATGAGCAGGTGACTGAGGGTCAGCTGACTCACAGTAGCTGCACGGTGGGTCAGCTCAGGGATGCCAGCCCTGCCTGGCTGAATCGACCGTACGCACAGCACAGCTGGAGAGGCCCAACAGAGGCCAAAGGTCTCCTCTCTTGCATGAGGACCCTTAAAGAGAATTACCTTCTACAGCAATATCAAAGAAGCTACAATACCATGGATGTATGCTGATCAGTTAGAGCAGCATTTATGAAAGATAAAATATTTCATAAGCTTTCAGAATTTGGGGGCATTTCAAAATATCACAGTCCACTCTTGGGTATTATGTTTCTTAATTGTCTTTGCATAAGGGTAATCAACACCATCGAAGAAGAGTGTTTAAACTTGTTTAAACATCTTCACTGGCCATCTTAACAGGTCATTATGCTTATTCAATGTATCTTTCATTTTAAAGGTCTTGTTTTAAAATCTCAGTATCATTTTGACAGTAATTACTAAACAAGAACTACTTCAAATACTGTGGATGGGATATTTCCTATAGCAATCACTCTATTTTCACATCTACCACTCTACTTCAAATTTCATGCTCTGCAGATAACCAGTATAAAATCAGAGAGGCACAGGAGACAGAGGAGAGAAAAATCAGAAGCTGAGAAATTTCTGAGGGAGAAAAAGATCCAGTTAAGACTCTCCCACTCCCTCAAATACACTCACGGACATACAACCTATGCAGCTGCTGAATTACAAAGATGACAATGGCATTTTTCAAAAGATGCTCTGTGGGTTAAACATATCAACATACAGTAGTAAAACTTCCAGCTTTTTCCCATGATTTACAAGTTTTCACTTTCCTTATCTTTATCCTCCACTAAGTGGAGGTGCTATTTGGATTCATGACATTCTGCCCTTATTTCAGCACATTTCTAGCTAGCACATAAAGGTCCCTATAAGCAATAAAGGTTTCAGAAGTTTTCAAGAGCCACTAATAGAACCAAACAAATCCCAGTTCTTCAAAAGAAAGAAGTGGCAACACACCTTTCTTCTGTACACTTTGTATACATAGAACCTTTAAGCATGTTTTATGGCATCAGAAACCTTACATATTTTGCTATTTGCATAGGTAAAGGAATCAAAAATACTTCCTGGCACAGTATTCCAAATGAACATGGCACACCAATTCTTTGTATATAGGAGACACACTGTTACAACCTTTTCCTAGTTTGTTCCTTCCTTTTATTTTTTTATATATCTATGTATGCATGTATATGTGTACATATATAAAAACATATAATATGCATACATATATATCATATATATAAAAATACATAAGAGTGTGTATGTGTGTGCGTGCGCGCCCACCTGTGTTTGTCTTTGGTCTATAAGCACATTGGTTCTGTGTCACATACACAATACTGTTGAAGACTAGGTTGCATAGAGTCTGTTGCCCAGAAACCTCTCCTACTTCTGGCACTGCTGTAAATAATCACAGAAAAGTGTTCTGCAAGAGTTGCATGATTCTTAGCAATATAACATCAAACTTTGTTCTAAAAACCAGAAGTGTATAGAGTTAAAAAAAAAAGATGATGTTTATTTTGGCTGTTACTTTGTCTCCTTTTAGAACATGGTTCATAAACCTTGGCTAGAACAGGAGAGCAAAATTATTTTATGACCATCCTTAACTTTATTTCTAGAGGTAATAAATACTGCTGAGCCTTCAAAGCTTGCTGTGAATTATGTTAAATAACTTTTGCTCAAGCTTTCATGCATTTAAAATAAACTTCTAGTAATGCATAACCTTCTGCCTTTTATCCTTTCTTCAGCCTACCAAGAAAGTGACAATAATTGCAAGGACAATACCTACACTGAGCTCTATCCAAGGAAGCAATGACCTTTCATCAGCTCTTTTTTTTATCCCCCCCCATTATATTCCTACTCTCATCTTTCTGAACTTGCAAGAACAGTTTCAGGAGTGAGTTCTAGATTCACAATGGTACAATTTCAACAAAGGATCTGCGCAAAAAGCTGAAATCTGTAGAGGTCAAAAATTGCAAGGTAAAAATGAGTAAGTTTATCCTGTTGACATAAATTATTGTGCATTTGGGTATTCGCACAACTAATCAAGTCTACTTTTAATGCAATTAACCACCAATTTGATTTTTATATTATGCTAAAATAATGTCCCAAAATTACCACAAGTTTTCTTTCTTTCACTTGATAACTGACCACATAGCTACTATTTAAAATACCAATCCAGTGTTCTAAAACTTTATGTTGGAGAAACAGCCACTGTGATTTGATAGGCAATTTCAAAACCAGCACTTTAAACACAAAGATAGCAAAAATATCTGAAGCAAGCTAGAATCTGTAAAGTTGTGTTCTATCTTACTGTAAGTAACAAATCAAGCAACTATTACTTATAGTAGACTCAGCTAAAGCAACAGGGATGGACAGAAGAGTTCTGAGCATGATGCTCCCCCCCACTGAGAATCCAAAGAGCTGAAGTTTGAGTAAGGATATTCCCTTTTGTCCAGAAGTTCCCAGAAAATATACAAAATAAATAATATTTTAAAGACAGCAAAAAGGAAAATACTGCTCCCATTGTGTCAGTTATATACACATACAGCATGCGCCTACGTATACAGAATGGTGTGTCTTCTTCATTCACAAACAGGGAATATGGCAGTGCATTATCAGAATGCTTTGATACTCCTAACTTTTTCTGTTGCTGTGATATATGAAGAAACTGCATTGACAACTTATAATTTACTTCCAGTAGCAAACAGTTCATTCTGTTCATCTCTCATGATTGAACCCAAAGATTAATGCTCCTCTGAGCAATTGCCACCAGTAAGATACCCATTTGTCCCATTGGCACCACCAGTCCCATTAGTGGTGATAGTGCTGTGTGGTGTCTTTGAACGAGATCCTGTGTCTTCCTCATCTGAGCTTGACTCAATGTCACTTCGGTCATCCTTTGCGACCTGTAGAATTTGAGAAACAAAAACAAGCAGTAGGCTATTTAAGGGAACACTTTCTTGTTTCAGCCAGGATCAGAGAATTCAGGCTTTTTTTTTTTTTTTTTTTTTTTAAATGGAGGTTTGAGAGCAGTCTCAACTCTGGCTCACCTCTCTGCCCTTGCCTGTCTAGACTCCTTTCAAAACCTGGAGGTCTCTACATCCAAATTCTGTGCACAAAGACAAGGCAAGAACTTCTCACTGGTGCATCAAAGGTTAGTACACTCAAATGAAGGCACAGGGTTAACACGAAAGGTTGTGTGCAGACTAAAGGAAACATCCAAGCTCTCTAGTTCAATCTACTACCATTTCCTCTACCCTCGTACTATAAGTTTATTTCCTAAATCTTTAATACACCAGGGATTCCTGTGCTTCCTTTGGGGGCGCTTCACTATGATCCGATAATGTCAGGATAAATATAAAATACTCACACTAACTTGTTCCCCCCGTCACTCTCTTGAGGCTGTGTTCCTCACAGAACAGGGCTAGAGGGTAGTCAGAGGTGTGAGTACCAGTTTCCAAGTAACTTATACCAGACAACTCCAGTCTGGGATCTCACATAGCAAGGGTGATGCATAGAAACACTGACCATGGTTCAGTTTTGCCCCTATTTCCACCTGAACTTAATTCCTGACAGTTTATGCCCATATACTAAGTAAACATATTCTTTAGATTAAGGAGTCCTCTCCCTTTCTTTGTAGCTCTCTGAAATTCATAGGTGAAGATCACTAAGTTTGAGAGCTTGGCATTACATCCCCTCAGCATCCTGAAGTGACTTCTCTCTACTCTGTTCGGTCAGGTGCACATAAACATCAAATATAAATCACTACAGAAACTGCAAAAGAAAAAAAATGAGTATTGCACAGAATATGTTTTTTTCATAGTGAATTTAAAAGAACTTACATGCAAAGGGTTCCACTTCCCAGCCTTCCAGCATAGCACAAGGAGAAGGACAAACAAGCAGAGTAAGAGAGAGTATGTAATGTTCTTTGAAGTCACCGGTTTAATTCAAACAGGACAGCTGAGGCTAGTAATTGCCATAGCAGAGGAGAAAAGAAGTGTGGCTTCCAGGCAAAACACAGTTCACAGCTGCATTGTCTTTCACGCACAGGGAGTGGCAGATTCTGTGCTGGGTCCTGCAAGAGGCTAAGCCCTCAGATACATTCTTAGAAAGCACTTGCAGGAATACTCCCATTCACCTCTGGGTGGTCATATACCTAAAATACCTACTTATATGCTTTACCATTTTCAGAAAAAATAGTTCCCTATTCAGAAAAAAATAATTCACACAACTAGGTCTATAAATGCAATTTTGATCATCTAAATTTGAGTGCAATACCTGCCTAGAAAATGTACTGGGGTTAGCATTTCTGTGAATTACATCTCCCTTTTAACTATAACAATGGCATCAACAAAATTAATTTTGTCCTGATTGGTCTTACTATGGGATTCCTAGAGAGTAAATAGCCCGTTGCAGAGCCTAATCAATACTAAAGACTAAAGCAGGTTTAGATCCATAACTGTGCCACTAACAAAGACAATAAAGTTTTAATATTGTTATAACTATCTCTATTAGCTGGGAAATGAATACTTGCCTAACAACCAATATAAAGAAAAATAACAGAACTGGCAGCCCACAGATAACAATTTGCTGCTTCTTCCCCTTCTTCCCACCCCCTCACCTCCTGACTGTAATTGGGTTCTGTGAAACAGATTATAAGGGGGAACTGCAGAAGCATATATAAGTACAGTCACTAAAAAGAACATGTTAATTTATTTGGAATTTATCAGAAGGAGGGTAAAAAAGTTACTGTTAAAGTAAAGATGATATAATGGCAAGAATCCTCAACTATGTGTTATGAAGTAAAAAGAACAAGTAATCAGAAGGTCGATGACCCTCAGTGAATTCTGAAAAAGTTAAAATGTTGAAACAGATGTTGAAAATGTTGAAATGTTGAAACATGAAACAGAACTGTGCTGTCTTACCTTGCCCTTTGAAATAGCTTTATAGGCTGCCTTTATGATTAGATAAGACCAAAAACAGTGCAGAACTTGAAGAAGCGCAAGCAGCATGTTTAAGACCCACCAGGCAGGAAAATTGCCCAGAGCTTCGTATAGTTCAAACAATGTTGTGTTTAATATCCTAGGGGAGAAATCAACAGAAAAATAATGTTTTCTTTAAGTCAACAACAATCTAAAGAAACCTTTTTTAAATAAGGATGACAAATGCTTGATTAGATGAGATCCACACATATCTTTAGTTCTTAGAGCAGCAAAATCTGCGACTTGTAGTAGGAGTGACAAATGATTCTACGTCTCCAGAGATAAACAACCGTAACAACCCCCACACATAGAAAACAAAGATGCTTGGTGTGCATTTCTCCTTTTTTAAAGTTGGCAGGTATTGGTTGCCCCAAATAACTCCTTTCCTGATTAATAATAAAGGTGACTTTATTCTGTTCTTGGCTTTTTCATCTCAGCTTCTTCCACTCATGTGTCCTATGGAACTTAAACAGTCTGAGACTGTTCAGTTAATGTGGGATTCTAGCCATATCTGAAACTATACAGAACACCTGAGAAAATTCAAACTAGGTTTCTAAGAATGAATGGATCTCCATTTGACTGTTACAGCATAAACTCTTACTTAGTGGAAATAACAGCACAGATGGGAATCCCAAATCAAAACAAATCAACGAGATTTATCTCTGGCTCTTGAACAACCCGGATGACTCTGCTAACCACTAAGGTACTGTGCAGCAGCCGAGGGCTGTCTCTGGTGGCCCCGTGGTGTACAAGATCCAACCCGCACACCAGCCAAGGAGAGTGAGCCAGAAGCTTAACTGTGACATAACAGACAGACATCAGGGAAATGCTGGTTGCAGGGGATTGACTGAGGAAAGCAAGGCAGGTCTGGAAATCTGAACAAAGTTTTTGTAAATCAAATTTTCAGTTGCAGGTACTGAAAATTACTTTTAAAATTTAAATTATGAAGCTTTGACAATACAGTGCTAATTATTCTGCCCAAATATTCCTATCCAGAAGTTGATTTCTATTTAGATCTTAGCAAAGAGCCTAACAGCAGAGAGGGAACAACAGGCACTGGAAGGCAATTGCACTTTGAGAAGAGAAAAAAGACAACATATGAATGCCTATTGCTCTGGGAGGGACCAAGGAATAAAAATGAGGATTTGTGTTAAAATGAGGATCCTGTCCGTTTTCCCCACTGGTGTGAAAATCCTTTAAAAAGTCCATTGGCTTTGTGTTCATTTTTTTAATCAATTATCACCACATAACCACTAGGTGGCACATTTAATCAGGCAAACGACTGCTCAGCATCGCACAGCACCAGCCTCGTCTGGAGGAGAAGGACCTGCGAGGGCCCCGGGCGTAGCTCTCAAGGCCCTGAGCCCCAAGCAGGCTTTGAAAAGTTAGGGATGCTGGGCGCAACTGTTTACTAGCCACGCTTACCACAGTCCTTCCTAGCAAATGAAAGCGTAGATCAGATTATGACTTATGCATACACAGGAAACGCAGAATATAATCTTCAATGGTAATGATTTATGTGTGCAAAATTTAGGCTAATAAGCTAACAGACTGCCCTTTATACTGTACAGTAGCTCATAATAAATATTTTACCTTTTTATTTTTGCTTTCCTATGCTAAGCTGCAAGATTGCTTCATAATTCTTCCAACTTCTAGTGAGAAGGCTTTATAACCCTATTATACAGTTGTCTTTTTACAGTATCTTCTGTTAATGCCGTGAACATCAGCAAATGAACCTTTTTTTTCTGCTAAAGTAAAAACAAACAAACAAACAAACAAACAAAAAAACAAAACAAAAAAAAAAACCCACCTCACATTATTGTTTCTACCAGCTGAAACTCTCCAATCTCAGCTTTATGCAACTTGTTCTGCCAGTGGTGGCTCTACCTGGCACAGTTATACCCCAGTTTATAATTCAAGAGGACATTTTCAGGACACATCAAAACACAGCTTTAGTCAGACCTGTTTATTCCACTGAAAGTTATTTCAAATAACTGTTATATCAAACTCAAATTTTAAATCAGCAATTCCTGTATGTTAAGCTGCTACTGTTACATCCAATTGCCTTTTGTATGTCTAAAATCATAGGCACTGCAGAACTGTAAGTGCAATTATAGGTTTCTATTTACATTTTGATTCACTGGCCCTGGAGACTTCTGTTGGAGTCAAGGTAAAAAAGCAGCATTAGAGATACAGATGGTCTGTTCTTGCAAAAATCCAAAATATGAGGAAGCCAGCAAGGCCAAAAGGAATGCTTCTGAATCCAAAAAAGAACTTGCTGCTCTGATGAGTCATCTGCTGCATACTAGATTTGGGAAATAAGCACTCTTCAGAAAAGCATAACTCCTCCAAGTCTGCCGTGTCTGACAGACTAAGGACAGAACTGGAACTCAGTGCTAAGCACCTAAAAAAGGCTACATAAATATTGCACTAACTGCTCAGCACGGCTAAGAATACGACATGCAGGCTAGGTGCAGAGTGGGAGTTAAAGCTTATGGTGTCCAAACACATCAGGCTGAGCAAAAGCTGAATGAAAATACAGGGGACTACAGAAAATTCAGAGTAAAGCACAAAACTGAATAACACCGAGAAGAAAACTTTCTCTCATATTTAAATTCTTTTAAGGAAGAAGATCATATGGCCAGTGAGAATGGGGCACTGATGCCACTTGCCAAGACTGCAGGCAGGGAGAGAAAGAAGGAAGAAAGGAAGCATCTTGGAGAGATTTCCTCCAAATTCCACTTTTGAAAGGATTCAACTGTAGCGCTTTAATCAACTACACATATAACAGAGACTGGAAAATAAGCATTAGAATGGAATACACATAGGAGAAGCATCTTTTGGATGAAAATGCAAATCAATCTTTGGTTTAAACTCTAAAGTTATTCAGGCATTAAAGGGTACAAACATGCTTGATGGAATTTTTCAAAGCTTTCCAGTGATTAACTTTCAGCTTTTCAAAATTAATGATAGAAATTATGATTCTTGGCTATCTGACTTCAAACAGATAGATCTGATCTGACAAAAATAAATTATTTTAAATTTTAAGTCCTCTACCTCTGTGAAAACTCAGGTCAGCGTTTTTCAGATCTCCACAATTTGAAAGAAAATATTAGCTTCTATTCCTGAAAACAGGTTCTCTCTCAACCAAAAGCTATTTGTCAGGATCTCTGAAAATTTTTAATAGCTGAGCGAAAGAACAGAATGTTATGGTATATTATGGTATTTTCACCCTCTTCTCTTGTTAGATACATCAAAAGCAGGATGTATTTTGTGTACCTGGTAGCATGAAGCTCTCAGTTTAGCACCTTGAGCTAAGTAGTGTGGTTGATGGAGGAAGAAGAAATCAAATTCAACACTTCAAATCAAATCTACTCCTACAGAAATCTGTGGTAAACTTTCAGGAGTGCTGGTATAATATATGAGCCGCTGAGAAAGGTAATTCTGTACTTACTGTACTACTGCTGTAACTGAAGTCTCAGAATAGAATTAAAATACTTTAAACAGCTCCTAAACAATCACCTGTATTGTATCGCAATGACAGATTTTCTCTACCATTTAATCGCTTATCTCGTGAGAGGCGCAGGACTTGGAAGGCTATCAGCAACAGGCTCATACACCGACGCAGAAAGACCACACTCCCTCCCACCAACCTAGTGGGCGCAACTTCAGTGTCTTAGATAACAGAAACTAGCACTTGGCAAGCTTGTCTTGCACATGGGATGGAGGGAAAAAAGGACATAAAGGAAGAGAGATAAAGAAAGAGATGGATGGCACACAGAGCAAAAAGTGTACTTATTTTAGAGAATTGACAAAAACATGCTGCATTTGTTTCTGAAAGTATTCTGACAGGAGTGGAAGGAGGTGAGAAAGGTCATATGGAAAAAGCAGGCAGTCTTCCAGACAGGCAGGAAATTCATGATAAATCGCAGAATTAAGTGCAACAGGGTGACTGCCATGCTGAGCACTGTTATCACAACGAAAGGAAGCAGCAAGCGTGCAGCTGCAACGCATGCTACTGCAAGATGCCTTCGCCTTGGTAGTGTTGCCCAGCAGCCAATATCCCGTGTTTGCAACACGCTCAGTGAAAAGCAATTTGTTACTACAGTGGAATAGCCAGGAGTCTCCTAGTGTAACAGAGGACAGCAATACGTGACACCAGCTTCTCTACAGTAATTTCAGAATAAATCTCTTACCTCCTATAACTCATGGACAGTTCACGAGAGTACACTATATCATACCATAACCAGCTGGACATTGTCTATATTCCATTCATTATGTAGTAATTACATCTAAGGTAGCATTACTGAAATTCGGGCATAATTCAGTACAAGCAATCCAACAGTTCTGCATACCATTTTCAGCAATGCTTAGAAGATTTTGCTTCCTAACATTTTCCCTTAAAAAAAAAAAAAAAAAGCTTATTTCCATTTCAAAACATGAGAGTCTACCCTTTATTATACATGGGAACTAGTAAGACCAGAGAACAGAGAGCAAAGCGTCCTAGATTCTGTATTTAGCTGTTCTATTAACTTCTTATGTGATGAAAAAAATCTTCACATTTCTTTACACGGTTTACCTATTACTAAAAATGGACACAAGATATTAGTATGTCCTTTGCTGCTCCCAGATTTTCAGTGCCTCAAAGCGAGATTTATGCTACTAATCAGTGCTTGGCAAATGAGAGGCGAGCCGCAGAGATCCACTGTGAGCTGAGAAGTCAGACAAAGCAGTCACCTGCACCACATCAACGAAACAGGGAAGGAAGGACAAAGCAGGAGAGAGAGATGGTCTTTCAGCATCATCTCAGAAGAATTCCTCAGTTGTTTTGTGTTCGTCCTACTCATGACCCTCTTTCTTTAGACAGTAAGTTGATAAAACATTTCTGCACGGTGAAGTGACAGAAAGGATATAAACTCTTGGGTCAGTTTGACACATTCAAAATGCTGAGCTATGTTAAGTCAACATACTTCAGATTTATCAATGAGATTAGAAACACATGGAGTTCTACTCATCCGTACCAGTCCTAAACCAGAGGATTTATAAGCTAGCTGAGGCCTGCAGCTCCTCACATGGTGCTAACACAAACTCAGCTGCTGTGATGGCCAACAATACCTCTTTGTAGGAATCCTAGTCCTGCTGCTAAGACTGAAAGCCCTTTAAGTCCCGTGCAGATCAATTGGATTTCCAATTACTTAACTGAAATGATACAAGAGACAGGAAATTATTCATGTTTGATGTACTGTAAAAGGAACTATTCTGATCAAGCTGTCACTCTTCTGGGTTCAACTGTTTTTTCCTGTTCACTCAGTTTCTTCTCATCAACAGCTCCTGCCTGTTAATGGATTTTGCAGTCACTGGTATGAACATTAGTATTTCCAGTCTTGACAGAAAAAAACAAGAACACAAGGTCAGAAACACCTTCACAATCCAAGTTCAAATCTCAGGACAGCCTTTCAATAGACATTAGGACACAGAAAGACTCTGAACTCCCCAGCAGAATGTAATTACACTCAGCAAAGAGTTCTATCACTGACATCTTCTGGCAAAATGCTTAGGTAAAAGCCTCTGATCACAACAAATTGGCAGAGAGAAGCTACGCTATGAATGAAGAGGAAAATCAAAGAAGCAAACAAGCAAGCTCTCCTCAACCCCAAACTAAATCAACTGTATCTGAGTCCCCACAAGTGTTGTAAGAAATTCATCCAAGTCTGGGAAATCAGCCTTAAACAGTTCACAATTTAACCCAGTTTTCCAAAAAATCATCTCCAATTTCATGTCTTTTACAGATCAAACTCTGCCATGTTGCAGCATTGCCAAAATGAACAAAATTCCCTAAAAGTATTTTGCTCTGATAACTTCTCCCTATCTCCTCTCCCTCGTCTGGGCTCTTCTGGTATTCCTGCATTAAAACTACTCTCCTCTTTACAGAATGGAGAATACTTTTTAAAAACGAAAATCTATTCTGAGTCAAACTTTCCTTGTCTACCTCTCCCTTCAGTTAAACTGTAAATTCCCCTGGTCAGTGTCTTTTTTTCTCCCTTCCTCCCTGCAACTTCAGAGAAGACTCAGAGAACTTCCCCTGATCAAAAGCAGCTTATGACGGAGCAGACACCTGCTAATGGACACAGCTCTCAATACAAGCACATCAGGTAAACTCGTGTTTACTCTCCAGGCACCATGGCTTGCTGAGCTGATCTAAAACCGGCTAAAATGTCTGGTCACAGGAATAACAGCAGTGCCGTTTCCCTTCCCTTGAGATACTTACACCCATCAGGATAATTTTGAGGGGGGAAAAAAAAGGGGACATAGTAATTTTGTGTGTTCTGTTTTCAGCCAGACAGTAGTTTAAAGGACATTTTTCATAATAAATGAAGGACTGAACAGCTTGTCCTTGCCAACAGAAGGCAGTATCACAGCTACAAGGAATGGTCTGTAGAAATTAAAAGGGAGGCCAAGAATTGACTTTTAAAGTCTTGTGAAATCCTTTTTCATATAATTCCTCCTTTGGTAATCATACAAAAATCTTAAAAATTGAAATACTGAGCAAATGCCACATCTTGTTATTTATACAGCAAACTTGCAAAGGTGAACAACAGACATAACCTTTCCATTTCTTCTAGCTTCTCTGTAAAGAGCTGGATGAGTATTAACCCAGCACTCCAAAGACATAACTTTTGTTTCACAAAGTACTCAAAGCCCTGAGCTTACAAGAGCTGTAAATAATTTGAGAAAACAAAATCACCAGGCACAATGAAAGACAAGATCAGATAGTGTTTTGTCAAAGGCAGATTGCATGACAACATTATATATGTTCTGCTGAAGAGCTAAGACAAGGATTTTAAGGAGATATAGGGAGACTTAATTAGACCTTCTTTTTAATACATAATTGAAAACTCAGTGACTTCTTCAAATATACTGTACTTTTAAAATTGTTTGCAAAAAGTTTTCATTAAATCCTCTTGGGAAACTGATTGGTTGTAAGTTGCCTTCTGAAACTAAAAATAGCCTGAAATATAAGCACATTAGGTATTTTTTGTTGTTAGTTCTACAGTGTCCATTCACTGACAGCATGGATAACCTCAGTAATCAAGTACCTAGAATCAAACCCAGGATTTATTCCTTCAATATCTGCTATCCACAAACAACTCAGTTTGTGCTTTGTTTCAGCCAATATTCTATAAACAAAGTAAGTCCAAACAAGTCAAAAAAAAAATTAAAAAGTGGATTTATTTACTGCAGAATAATTGGAAACGTTTGTCCACCTCTACACATAGTGCTATGCTAGACAGTACTTCACTGACTTCAGGATGCAGTGAGAGCGAATAAAACCGTCACAAAACCCTGTGTTAATCCAGACTTCAGATCAGGTCTGGGCAATGCTGCTTTATTTGGCTGCCCTATTTCCGACAGCACATAGTATCTGACCAGGAATCTTGCTTGGGCTAGTGCCCATTAGTGCTCTGACACCCTTTCTTGAGGGTAGGTTTGAGCTTTCAGTTTTACCAATATATTCAGGGAAAAAAAACAGGGCAATTTGGCCATGGTTCGCAGGGCTGACTTCCCACAACACACATGCTGCAAGTGCCAAACAGAAGAAAACAACCCCGGAAAGCAAACGAGTATCAGAGATGACAATTTGACCTTCCCACACATTAAGGGTTACACAAAAAAAGGCAACATCAGCTAGAAAAGGGATAAGGCTAGGAAAAAGATGGGTTCAGCAAACCTCTGCAGCGGCTGCTGCTAGGAGGGCTCTGTGCAGCTCTATTCACAACTAAAGCTGCCCTTCACTCAGAGAGAAGCTGACTCCAGCGTAAAAGAAAGGAGACAGAACCGTGCAAACTGGCAACGCTGGATCACTGTTTGGAGACGCAGAGTATGCATTGGTAGCATGGATATATTCCAAACTGTTGTTCAGCACTGATGAAACTCAGGGCTATTCAGCCAGTCATGCAGAGATGAGACTGGTAAAACTAACTAAGGTTTGTCACAGCACACGATGGTGAACTGACGTTAATTTTAACTCAGCAAGGATCCTGCTATGCCTGTCTGGTTCGTGCAGACTCACTGCCATGAACAGGCAATTAGAAATCAGCCATGAACCAGACTGTGCATACTCCCATGAGCTTTGAAAAACGAAAGAACAACAAGCAACCAAGTTGTTCTTCCGAGAGCTGGCAGACCTGTGTTTATATACAATTTGGTGGCACAAAGAGAAGAATCCCATTCAGCGACTACACATTGCAGCCAATAAGGAGACAGGCATTTGACAAAATGATACAGCTTTCAGACTTTTATCTTTGCCATCTTTCTTGACATAACTTTTCCAAACCATCTCACAAGTGGATGACCCAATTAGACATGTCTACAAGCATTAGAAAGAACACACCAACGAAGGTGATTTACCACGTGTGCTTAAAGCATGATACAGCAGTGGGGCCACCGACAGTGTCTCAAGAACAGGAAAGGAGCTGGACTACCTGAATAATGTCAAATTTGCCTAGATGAGCATTTGGGGGAGAGGACATGCTTGATACGACTGTTTTCTTTAGAAACAGCTTAAATCAGGCTTTCATTTGTATTTATATAGTTAGACTGTTCTACGTTTGCCAGTGTGTATTTGTAATGCTTACTGAGACTTCACAGTTCTCATAAGGGCAATCCCCCATTCCCTGCTTCCCCACCTTTGGACAGAAGTACCCATCGATAACAGCACCCTGAAACTGTATTCTATTGCTCTTTAATCTAAACAAGTGAAATACAACCTCATACTAGCACTGTTCAAAAAAACCTGACAGAACCTGAATATCACCCAACACTGTGTCTTCCCCTGGTAAATGTTAGATTGGTTTTGCTAGAATCTCCTATCATTCTCTTTCTTCTTTCAAACCTCAGAGTTAAACCTTTCTCTACTGTTACCTCAAGCCATCTTTTAAAATGATAAAATTGTATCTCCTCTATGCTAACTACCCTCCTTCTATCCTTGCATCCAGTGAAGCTCTTGGAAATACCCTGACTCACCGTCATTCCATAAAAATGTTCCAGACCTAGAGCTCTTTGCAGCATTTGATTTACTCAAATGATAAAAGAAAAGGAAAAAAAG
>VZSV01000018.1:156477-189880 GCA_013398735.1 Nothocercus julius
AAAAAAAAAAGAAAAAAGTATTCTGGAAGAATATGAGAAATAAATAGATGTGGGTTTCCTGCATAGTCCAGATTTCAGGGGTTTCACAGTTCTCGGAGCACAAGGTCTGTAGTGAACTTGGAAATCTGAGCTGCTACAATGATCACTTTCTTCATCCACTTCTGAAATAAAAGTACCTGTTCGTTCTCTGCACAAATCTAAACAAGATTAGAAAAAGAAACCAGCAATAGCAAAAGCAAAGCATTCCTCTAACAACAACAACAAAGTAAGACTTTCTGTGCAACTACAGCAAAAGCAAATGTTTGGTGCTTAGGGGAATGGCATCGTAAGGCTTACTGAAATAAAGAAAGGCCTGAGGTAACTCTTTGGTCCAGTCTAATTAGACCAGCCAAAGGTTTACATCATTTATAGCAATTCTTTGGTTTGGGATTGCTTTCACTGTCCCTACGACTGTGTATCACCTAAGAAGGCATCATGTTCACCCTGATTCATGCAGAGTTGTGTTTTACATTGCAATTTGCTAGAAAAGTGATCATGCACAAGTGGGAGAATTTCACAAATGAAACATCTTCTCAGTGAAAATAGAAGTTTTACTCTTACATTCACTTAGCAGCAGGAGACAGAAAGTGTCCTGGGTTTTTTGAATTATTGCTGAAATGAAATCCAGATGCCTGTAGAAAGTCTGCTAAATATATACCTAATTGCCTATTTCTTTTATCTTAGCCCCATTGCTAAACAAGCTTCAATAACAGCATTTGATACATTCTGAATTCTTTATTAGCACCTCTATGCAAAATTAAACAGAATTTGCGCAAAGCCCGAGCTCAGGAGGCATGCCAGTATTTTATACGCAGTGTGACTGGAACCCATTCTTGGATACTTGCCTTCATGCACGGAGGAAGTTTTCTTATAAATTGTAGTTTGCTTTTATATTACAAGCACAGCAATTTTATACCTCCCATTTTTTCTGCTAGAAAACTGGCATATTTATGTAATACTAATCAGACACCAAATTTTGCTGTTTTGAATATTCAGCAACAAAGAAAGGGAGGGCAAAACTATGCTTCTCAGCCTGCTGCCACTCCAGTGACTCAGCTTTGCTGACATGCAAGTTAATGAAGGCAAAGATTTGGACCTGTTGCCTCAGAAAGAAAAAAACATTGGGAGAGACAAGCACATATGACCCATACTTTATTTCTATAAACCTGGACTCCCACTTGCACTGCTCACTCTACTGCTGAGAAATATGAAGTTGCCTCTGGACTCCTTGATTATACAAGGAAGTAAAGAGTAACCTTTCAGAATACAGGCATCTTTAGTCTGGAAACAAGATGGTATCAAAAACCACAGATCATATATACTGTATTTTTATTCTATTCCCTCTAATTGGAGTATCCTTGCAAGTGTCTATTGTCTTGCAACTCCACCCCTCTAATAAAGAGCTTTCCTTTTTCTCAGAGATGTGCTCCAAAGTCACCTCTCCAATTACTCCTTTATATTACAAGATATTTTGAGGCTAACCTGTGACTTTTATTTTGGGACGATGTTGGTAGACTCTAATTTTCTCTCTCTCACTCATGCAGTTAGTCTATTACACTGTATGCGCTTCAAGGCAAGGACCTTACCTTTCTTGAAACGTAATTGTTTTCTTGCTATGACAATGGTTATTAAATTGGCAGAAAGTTGATCATGTTTCTCTACTACAAAAACAAATTCCTCGTCTTCTCCAACGCAGAAGCTAACCCTGCCCACAGATGTAACCTGCTGCCCTCACTGACCCAATATTCAGTAACAGGAGAGCTTATCATCTACCACAGACACTATTTTGCTGCCCTTCTTTCCTCTCCCTCTTCTTCAAACCTGCATGCTTCTATTTTCACACGGTTTCAGCACACTCTGCCACTGCGATTCCAGACAGCGGGATTCAGATGACGTTTCAGTCAGAAGTGGAATGGCACTGCTCCTGTTGCCAAATTTGTAAGGGAAATGTATGGCCACACCGCAGAATCACAGGACAAAATAGCAAAGCTGTAAATCAATGCTTAGGTTTTGATACTTCCTAGATGATGTATCTCTCTGCCGGTAATCTCTTACTTTGAGGATTTTTAAGTCAGACAACATGAGCTGTGTAGTAGGACCTTACACAGCCTTCAGCTGTATTATGCCTAGCTCCCACTATCCATGTCAATCTTTAATTGAAAATTTCCCTAGTCCTAGTAAGAGCTTCCTGCAGTGTGACACTTGGCTACAGCACTTCACAGAAATCACTTGAGATGGTGTGAGCCTTCAGTTCTGATTATAAACACAATGTTATTTTAAACACTTCAAGTTAAATTATGTACTCTCAAAAACTTGACTACCGTAGTAAAGATATAAAGGATGGGAAAAACTTGACCTTGTTATTTTCAGATTTCTCAAGAGGAAAAACTGCTTCCAGTTAAACTGTGAGAAAACCAATGAATTACTTCAAGATTGTGCACTTTGGATGAGATTAACCTGACCTTTTTTTATAACTATTCAGCAAGGCAAGCCCACAACAATTATCTGGTAAAGCTTTGTGTGAGTAACGAAGATTTAAAGTCAGTAGTTCCCTCCTTGCTATTTCAAATAACATGGACTAGTGTTTAAATACTATGCAAGAGTCATAGCTAAACACATACGGCAGCGCCACAGTAAAAACTCAAAGCACTCAAAAAGGAGTATAAAATTGTTATTTCTTTAACACTATTCAAGGAGAAAGGAAAATGCAAATGCAGTGGAATTTCCACTTCAAGCTGACATCATCTGACTGAACATTCTCCAAAGCTGTCATGTACTGCAGAATCCAGTGGTAGTGGCCTTAGTGGAATTTAGTCCTCACTCCATTTCACAGTATAGAAGAGTGCTAGAGTCAGCTGAAAGTATATGAATGAGAGTGCCATCATCTTCCCATCTGAGATCATGCAAGTGGAAAAATATAGCTTACTTCATTTGCAGAAGTTCAGTGAATGGCTAAGTTAGCTTCAATGAAGAGCTAAACAAAGGGAACTAAAGATGCTTAAAACACATACTGTTGCTCCTTGGCAAAGCTATCAAGAGTTTTTAAACATACTTTGCATGTCTATACATTTTCTCCTTTTGTCATAGGCCTTCATCAACTCAGAGCACAGTATGGACCATGTATTATCATATTATCTTTGGAGTCATTAAACACTAAATGTGACTAATGCGTTCTCTGTTAATCAGAGTTGATGACATAGCTCCTTAATGCACCTAGGTCTTATCCTGTTTGCATTAACAACACCCCATAGAGATACCTTTATGTAGGATTTGGAAAGGAAATTTGTGGCAAAGAGGTTGAGACTTGTATCTGTAAATCCTTTAAATGATTAAATAAGGAGCTCACTAATTTATGTAAACCTCTGAAAAGGGTAACATTTTTGGCATTCCAGATGCTTCCCAAAGACGAAACTATTACTCTGTATCTTCTGCTGTAATGAGACATACCTCTTGCTTTCCCAGGAATACAAAGATTTGGGTTAGTTCTGTTCATACTAGAGAATGAAGGATCCTGAATAAAAAAGAGTGAAGTCAAGACCTTATTCCAATCCCCCTCAAACACAGGCACATGCCCCTAGATTAGGGCATTTCCTCTCTTTGTGAAGATAAGTTGTACTGTGGCTACAGAAGAATCTGAATGGGTTTCTGCACTGGGGTACATCATGATATTTTCTGACTAGTCAGCAGCTTTGTGGACATTGAAGATCACTGCTGAAAAATTAAGTGGAAGATACTTGTGCACGTTTGTGTGCATAGATGTGGGTGTACCAAGGAAGAGAGCGAGACACTGTGCAAATGCAAGCAGCTGCCTTTATCTGGAAAGAGATGATAATGACATCTATTCATTTATTTATAAATTTATTTATATATTTAGAATTTTCCTTAGCTCACTGGGTTTTTTTGTTGGAGCTAAACACGCTGATGAAGTATGCACTAAAAGCTACTGAGAAAATCAAGCTTTGCTTTTGGTCAGTGTCTTTGTTAGTTAATATTTTTCCTTCTACTCTCCCACCACCTTTTTGCCAACACAAGCATCTGCTTGCTAACCTAGGGCCATGTTGTCTCCAGCTCATTTCTATTTTAAAATCCGTTCAAGTCCTTTATATTTCCTGTCAACTGCATGGTAAATATGATGCTGCTCCAGCAAATAGTTTTTTTCAATGCCTAGTTATGTCTGAAATTCTCCTCAGCACTTTGGGATAGACAATAATGCCAGTAGATCATACAATACTAGAATATAGTTATTGCCAAGCTTGTGTGATGCTTAACATTTGAGGAAAAGGATATGCTTACTCACCATAAAGGATATATGCCAAGTCTACTGACAATGAAGACAATGGCAAACGAAAGGAACAAAAGGTCACTCAGTTTTTGACACTTGCAGTAGTTTGCCATTTTGGCAGCCTGCAAAAGAAAGAAAAGGCTGTTTACTTCTGTGAGGACAACTGAGTTCTCTTGTACTGTGTATAAGAGTGAGAAGAAATAATCAAATTTTGATCAAACCACTAACATTTTCATTGTGCCTCTTTGTAGAGGGCTGGAAAACTACTTCCCAGAAGAAAATAGACTACATGAAAACAGAAGTCATGTCTAATTTCTTTCTTCTCCATTCAACTTTATTTTTCAAACTCTTCTGTTTCAGATTCACAAAACATTTTTAAACCTTTTATTGCACCGCACTGTGTTTATGCCATCCTTGTCCTCATCTACAGAACAGATGTATCTTTACCTACTTTACCTGCCTCTACCTACACT
Source organism: Nothocercus julius (assembly GCA_013398735.1). Classification (NCBI taxonomy): domain Eukaryota; kingdom Metazoa; phylum Chordata; class Aves; order Tinamiformes; family Tinamidae; genus Nothocercus; species Nothocercus julius. Next base: position 161,272 of record VZSV01000018.1, read on the forward strand.
TGCCTCTCACCTTTCCATTTCTCTCCTCTTGAACCTAATAAAACAATTTCATCTTTCCTGCTGGGCTCCACTTGCATTTTCAGCAGCTATCCATCTTCCACCTGTCCCATGGGCTCTGCCCTCCTACTGTCTGCTATAAGATGTGCCTCCACTTCTCTATTGTGTACCATCTCCTTTGGTCTCCTGCAGAATCCTTTCTTTCTGGCCTATCCACACCAATTTCTGCCTGTAGGATTATACCACTCCCCTTCAAATCTTTTTCCATGGTTCTCCATTCTTTTTCCTCCTTCTCCTCTCAGTCAGTTCCAAACTTGTTACCCTAAGCAATATTTTTAGCTGCTTCTCTAATTTCTCTTTAAGCAGTCTTCCAATTCTTCTTCTACGAAGGAGAAGGGTCAACTAACTCCGTTTCACTCAAACTGCTCTTTAAAACACTGAGCTTCCCTTAATTCCCCTGTTGCCTTTCTCTGAAGAAAACAGCATGTGCGAGCAAGCAAGCTTGTTTTAAGACATCTATGCATGTTCTTGTGTGTAAGCAAAGTTGCTTATTTTAAAACATCTGCTTCAAGACAGGAACAATCTTTCTTTGTGCTTTGTGCCAAATTTATATAGGGAATAACTGCACAGTAAAAAAAGAAAAAAAAAATGCACGAAGCGCCTGATTTAATGCCCTTTAATGCCCATACTAGGCACTGGTAGCCCTCTCGAGGGCACCCTTTGAAGAGTTCAATCTTTGAAGGCAATGTGAAAAATGCTTACATGCAGACTTGCCAGAGTGCTAAGAGTAAGCAAAATTGTCACAATTGCTCATATAGAATATTCTGAATGCAGAATTCACAGCACAGAATCCTCTAAAATGCTGAGAGACACTTAGATTGTTCCTGAGTTTTTGACTGCAACCCACTGAATCTGGAATCGCTCAGTGCTCAGGTAACACTCAGCTGTTACTGTTCAGATTTCATGATCAACCTGCTTTACTGGCTGTTATTTAACTTCCACAATGTTTCCATTCAAAATCTGAACTCAAAGGATATTCCTGCTAGCTGAGAGTATGTCAAGAATATAAGGAAAGGTACCAGTGGTGCAAGCTCAACATTAACTTCCAGTGTCAGTGCTATATTTCAGTGGATACAAATAAAACTCCTAGTACTTCACACTCAGAGTCAGGTTTAAGGGAAAGTGAACATTTTGGATGCCAAAATGTAAAGCAGAAGAGCTGTATTTGTAAGATCTTGATATTCAGATGACTAAAAGTCCAACTAGGAATTCTGGATACATTTCCATGACAGTCTAAAAAAGCTGATTTCAGAGTGTGTGGAGCTGATATTGCTATAGCAACCTGCAGCAGTATCAGGCCACTTCTCAAAAACAGTACATCTGTTGGGTCATCATTCTTGGGCAACATGTTCACAAGCTGCATTGAAAAAAGGAGGATGGTGAAAAATGGGACAGGTTATGTGATTAGATGGAATTTGGCTACCTAAGACAAAAAAAAAAAAATGTTTCAAAGCATTAAAAAAAAAGACTACAGCTTAATATAGATTGTATAGATATTCCTTTTAGCTTATTTAATCCTGTTTATTTTACAGCACAGTCCTTTGGCTTGATCTGGTGTCCATTCCCTACGCTTTTTGAGAAGTGTCTTAGAAGATGGGCAGAACTCGATAAAAAGGATTCAGGCTCAAATGTCAGCCACAGTGAAACTCACTTATATCAGACACATGCTAACTGGGAACTGGTTCACAGCCATACATGGGCATCAGAAAAGTCTTAAGGTCCCTTAACAGCTGGGACTTTAAGTACTTTAGCAGGTTAGGTCACAGTATTTCCAACTCAAAAGCCGTAATGCAGTGCAGAGATACTTAAACAACTTAGTTTCGGTTCTAAAAGTCGCTGCTCTGTGACAACCTAGATCTCAGCTTAAGCTAATGGCTTCTTAGCATTACAAATAATTTGAGTCCATGCTGGGTCTATCCTGCCACGGCCAGGATGTTCTGAGCGTCCAAGATAACTTTCACTCAGATTCAAGGGAACAGCTAATGATTCCTGAAAATACTCCCATACTTTCACATCTGCCTAAAGATTTATGAATAAAATGACCTCACCTCCAGTATTTCCACCAATGTATACTGCTTTCTGCAATGAAAATAGCAAAATTATTACACCTGAAATCATTTTCCATGGGGCATGTAACAGTACAAAATGCTAGGTGGAAACAGCCTCGTGGTCTCTAGAAATAAAGCCAGCAGGTACAAAACAGACCCTTCACGGCAAAGAAAAAACAAAAACAAACAAGCAAAAAGCCCCAAAAATCTTTTTTTTTTTTTTTTTCAGTTAGATATTTTTCCTACTCTGCAGTGACTTTCCCTAAACAATATCAGCAGTGTGTTGGGATCCATCTTATATTGTATTGGGCCTGTTACCCACTGTCATAGTAAAAGAGCAGCTATGGACTCAGGCACAATGGCTCTCCTGGTAAATGCTTCTCAGGGGTTGTGATTCTTTCTAATACTTAAGATTGGTTTTAGTATTTCCAGTTAGAACAGACTGGATGAATTGATTCAAAACACCACTGAGGAATGTGTCTCATAGGGAACACTTACTAAAATGTTCCCCTTATCGCAAAACAAACATATTTGCTAAATGTTTACCAAATCATGCTTCAATACCAACAATTTCACTTTATTTGTTTTGGGTAGTGAATCAACAGAGGAACTGAGAAAAAATATGTATCTCCCTGTCTTCAAGTTAGGGCTTTAGCTAGTCTATTATAGCTGCTCTCCAGTGGCTTTCTAGTACCACAGGCACTGGTCCGATTTGAATACCCATCAAATACCCATCTGATGGCAAGAAAAAGTGAAACAGATAGTTCAGGTGAATGCACAGCCAGCAGAACAGATCTACACCTGTCAAAACAGAAACATGAGCTTGTAAAGATGTAATTGTTTCTAATGAGACAAACTCAGGTTCCTCATTGCCTTTCATATCAGTCATGTGCCTTCTAGATTAAAAAAAGATTAAAAAACAGATTTGCAGCACTATCAAATCGGAGCGGAAGGATTTTGAGCAAGTATGGTGACTCACATGGTGAGACTGTCTTCTTGCATCACAGGCTCCTCATTTGCTTTTATCAAAGCAACTACTTTGATAAAAAGAAGTATTTTTATATGAATAAGTATTAACTTGGGTCTGATCCAGCTGGAGAACTCACAGAAACCTCAAATCCAGAATCACTCTGAGCAGTCAAAAACAAAAACAAGAAGCTTGTCCTCTTTTCCAAAGCCAACTGCTTAGTACTGCCATCTGAATAAGGCATGGGAACTTGGAAAATGCTCTGGATCCTCACCATCTGTGCATCAATTAGCAACTAAGTTTTCCAGCACCCTGTGCCCAACACAGCACAGCACACACAAAACATGACATGACATCTTAATTCTTTGAAAGACAAAGGCTTTATGTTCTCATTGAGTTCATGTCTTCCAAATGGTCACAAACCAGGAGCTTCCACCTCAATCACTCACCATTTTCCAGATATTGCAACATACAGCTTTACTGTGTTATCTTTAAAATTTGGGTGCATTCCTCCTGGCATGCAATATGTTACCAGTCTCTGCTCTGTACAAGCAACTTACCAAAAGATCAACCAGCTTGAAGTCACAGACATACACCAACGTGCATGCTCTGAGACAAGCATAATACATTTCAGCACAGAAATACACTGTATTAATCGCCATTACCATCCTCACTTGGCATCTTTGTTTAGGAACTACTTGTTCCGCATAGCAAATAGTTTCTACCCATTGGCATGGTAGGTCACAGAATAGCGAATACCATACACAGAGTCTCATGACACACTCACAAATAATCTCACCTCTAGGACAATATCAGCCATGTCATGGAGACACAAGGTCAAGGTTCCCACTCGTGTCAAATTGGTTATATATGAGAAGGTTATCAGGATGACTGTTACAACATGATGTGTAAACATGATGACAAAATCCTAGAGCAGCAAGAAGCAGGAAGAAAAACAAAGAAATAAACAGTGAGATTCAATATCTTCATAGAGAAATGGATTCATGTTTTTTAAACTCTGATTATATTATGTAAAGATCCTGCTATGTAAGTGCATATTAAATGCCCAGCTAACACCTCCATTAAACAGAATAAAATAATCATTGCACTCTCAGGAAACACAAAAAGATTATTCAAAGGACCTATGCTTTTCAGCTCCTAGACATTTAAAGAAATGAAGTAAACACTTATCAGGAAAGTTGCTTTGAAAATACATATATACATACAAATCAAATTATGCCATATTTCTCACATACCAAGCAATGTTTAATATGCAAAATAACGCATCATTTACAAGAGTTTAGAGAGTTAGAAAGGAATTGGAAAAGCATTCCTACCATACTATAATCTATTAACAGTTACCCGTCAAGCAGAAGTGTCAAGTTTCTACATGACACACAGACATGAGAATTTTCTTTACAAGGCTTATAAACATTTAAAAAAAAAAAAAAAAAAAACAGTCAAATTTGCTGACAGGACAGTTTTGAGAAAATAATATCATGACCCTGAAGAAAAATCACAGGCATCATGTAACTGGAGAGTTTCTTCACGCATCAGATGCTGAGAGAGTCTGGCAGCAGCTGCAACAGTTCCCAGTGGCTCTCTCTAACGCTAGGAAGAGCAACTGGCCACCTCCAAAGGGAACGGGAACACAGCCTGCACATACTGCTCCCTTTGCTTTCAAGGAAAGGCAGTTCCCTTTCAGCACCAATGCACACTTGGAATCCGTGGCAATGTCTGCAACCTGAGCACTAACTGAACAAGAGGAGGACCTCCTCCCAGCCTACCACTTTACATTTAATGCTACGAAGTGCTACAACGTACCATTTTCCACAAATACTCGTCGTTGGGCATTGTTACTATCTCCTACACAAAGCTGAACAATACGATGAAAAGAAGAATCCTAACCTGTTAGACACCCAACATTTCTTGGATTATGTGGTCCCCAACAATCTGGAGCATAATCAAATACATACAGCAATCACTTCATATCATTGCTTTAAATTCATTTCCTTAAAGCAGACTGAACAAAAGGAGAATTAAAGGCTGCTTCCCCTTCCAAAGTTCTTAAGGGAGGGCAGGGAAATTGCATCTCTATCATTTCAACCACTACAAACCCATACTTTGGGAACTACTTGGCTCTGCTATAACCAATACAGAATAGCACTTACCTTCTTTTCCCCAGGATTAGAGGGCACTAGCATTGTCATACATCGTACTGCAGCCTAACTCTTCAGCTGCAATGCTATCATACTGATCTTCACTGTCTTGCTAGCTGTAATTATATTAGTACATAAGCAGCTCAAATGTGGGAGGAAGCCAAGCAGAGAAACTTCTCTGTTTTCACAGCCGCTACATTCATGTTCTATGAACACCAGAATCTAGTTCCTTTGGGGAACTCTTGTCAGGAACTCAGGCATTCCTGACAATGTGAATTATTCCTAAGCAGCCCTAACACTCTTGGGCAGCAATCTTCTGCACTGCTCTATGAGTCTACTTACAGAAACACTGTCCAGGGAACTCCTCTGATATGTTTCTTGATAGAGACAGTTATCTTATTCTGACAGCTCTGAGAAGAGATTCAGGACTGACCTACTCATAATTACTACAAAAGAGTAGCAGTGATTTAAATAAGGCACCTTTTGTTAACTTGGCCCTTTCCCTCCTGTTTGTGCAATTTCCTTATGCCAGTAATTAACACTACACTACATGTTAGATTTTAATAACGCATAAGGGTAATGAATACACAGAAACTTACGGTGCAGGTCTCAATGTCAAGTGGTACTTTCATCCACAGATGGTTCAAGTATAGTTGTATAGGAAGGGGCTTTTTCTTTTATTAAATCTATCTCAAACTGTGTGTTTGTGCAAGATGCATGTATTTACAGAGTATTTACAGCCTCCGTCTGAAACTTCTCAACTTACTGCAACGAAACTCGAGAGAATGGCAGGTATAAAGATAATATGCACCTAGAAGACCCATGAAAACAGATTGCTAAGTTTAGGTGAAAGACCCTGCGCTTGGCACCATTAATGAAAAGAATACAGTACAGAGAATCCCAATGGCTCTTGATCCTGGGAGACAAACCCACTGGAAAAGAGGGTTCTAGTATCCAGGTTTATTTAAAATATGTATCTCAGAAATTATCTATGCTCTGAAACATTTGGAAGTGAATTCCACTGGATAAAATTTATTATTAAGTTTTACTGTGCACTTTTTTTTTTTTCTAATGAAATCAACTTAGCTATTTAGGATTTAGGATTTCACTACATAAGATGGTCTCATTTTCCTTTGCTTGTTCTTTTTGTCTTTTGCTTTTTACAAGGGGGCCAGAAAATTCTCATAGAGGTTATTTTCATTTGTATTTGATATGTCTAAAGCAAGAAACAGCAATAGCCTGAGGAGTTAGAACACATCATCAAATATGCTAAGAAGCCTCAGGGTAGTTCTCCCTGAACAGCAGTGAGATTAAGCAAAACACCAAAGAGCCAAAGGAGCCCAGGAGCTACTAGAGGGCAATGCAGCTTCATCCTTAGGCCTTTCTGCTTCTTTGTTTACGCATCAACAAACAAATGAAATGTGACCTGCTCAAGGTTTCAACTGTTACAGCTTTAGCAGAGGGCCACAAAATGCACATAATCTAAATTTATTTTTTCAAACAGAAGAATTTAGCTTTATGATTTCTCCTTTTTATCCCCCCACTTAGTTTGAAGAAACAAAGTGGAATATTCAAGACAATTTGGCACCTACGGATTGTTTTATTTGGAAGGTTGGGAAGGAGAGTTGTTTTTTTGTTTGTTTTTTTTGTAGTTGTTGTTTTAATAAAAGAAAGCATAGCAGAGAAGCTCTAGGAACTGCCAAATGATTGGAAATAAAAAGTCTGTGAAAATACAAAGAGGTCACCTAGATTTTCTATATTCCTACACTGAATGAAGTAGAAATTTCATAGATTCTCTTAAATAGACTGGTCAAATAGACTTCCATCAAATAACACCTCAGGCACCCAGAAAGCATTTAGATAAGCTTCACTGATTTTCAGACTAATCAGGAGTTGCAAGACACACAAAGTTGCCCAATCTAAATTTCTTTCTCTGTGTTTAACAGAAGAGCAGTATGGGAAGCTGGACAAATGCGAGTCCTAGCATGATTTTTTTTTTTTTTTTTTTAAATCACAAATCTTTGGAAAGCAAAATACTTTAAGTGTGAAACACCATTAGAGCAACACAGTACAAGTTCATGAAGCAAACAACATGCCATTATAAACTGTAAAAGTTAATCTGCCTAGTTCAAGACTTAAAAGTATTTCTCTCATCATGAGAAGAAAATAGCAACAGTTTCTCAGGCTGAGAATTGTTAATCTGCTCTGTATAAACTGTCATGAAGTATAATTATAATGTCTCGTAACAGCTGTCATTCTTCCAGTTAAACAATGGGCACCATTTCATACAGCTCATGGTGGTACCTTAAGAGGTTTCTAAATTTTTAAAACTAAACTTGCCTTTTAAAGGAAAATTACAATCATGCTGCAACAGCTGATGTCTCTGTCAAGCTCAGTCTTCTTGCAAGCTGTCAGTCTTTAACTCTCTTCCATAAACATATATTTTTAATTGAAGTTGCTTTTGCTTCTTACTTGCTGGCCTGAAGGGGTTATTGATATGCAGACTATCTTAGGAATGCAGCCCTTATGGACAACCTCTAAAAAAATCAGGCTTCAAAAAATCTTTCAGGGGCATGGTTCTTCAGGTGATGTTACACTTCTTGCTTGCCTCATTTTACAAGTCAAAGACTTGCAACCAGTCCCTTTCAGGCTTGCCTTTTTTAAAAAAAAAAAATATATATATATATACATACATATATATACACATACATACATACACAGACCCACGTGGTTTCTGCTCCTACCTGTGTGACATGAGCTCACTTGAGAGCTAAGGATCACCCTTAGCTGACAAGACTGATGGCTGGCACTGCCCTGAGGACAGCGGCGTGTAGGGCTCCTCTGTGTCAACTACTCTAAGCTCCTTTTCAAGTCATGGGCTTCTTTGGCAGTCCACACTCATCCCTGGCCACAGAACAGTTTTACTGGGTGACACCAGCACACAGATACATTTTTCCAATCCAGTTTTCCTAGTTACCCATTTTGCTTAAACTGCAATAAGACCTCTCTCTGCAGCTTTACTGGAATCAAGCTAATTGGCGATCTAATAGATAAAAATATGTTATCTCTGCTGTCTCCTTCAGGGTGACAATGAAATGTTTTGACTTGAGACTTGATATAACTGCACTGCAGATATTGTGCTCCTGCTCTCTGTCTGAGGACTGTGCATCCTCACGCCCAGCAGATGTATGGGACACAGTTTAAGGCATTGGTTTGGTGGTCTGTATCACAAATTTAAGATAAGTATGTTATTTAATTAACTATCTATTTCCCCACCTCCAATCCCCATCCTACTTCCACAGCAGGTTGTTGAGAAACCTTCCTCACAGTAAGTCATTCACAGGTGAGAGGCAGACTTGCAAAAAATTGCTTACTTGCACCAACACTACAGACATGATCAGGCTTTACTCCTATGCTCAAATCAATACAGGGAAAAAATTCTTCAAGTCATGAGAGAATAGCTATAGCATTCGTCTGTGACACTAACCAAACGCGAATCAAGCATGTGAATATCACAGTGGCCATTTTCATAATTGTACCTCAGCACAGCCAGACACTGTTCAGGAAGCTGATGGGCAAGCAACAACTTAATATTTGAAGCTGCAAGACCACTGCTCATGTGTTAAGGACACGAAGTGGAAACTTGGTGTACTTTCCCATAACTGCAAGAAAGGAGGTGGGAAGTCTTGCAGAGGCAGGTCGGTCTCGCTTCACTACGATCTGCAAACACCAAACTTGCTGAAGAACTGGCATGCTTGTAAAACTTGCTAAAGAATCGAAACTCGCCTTGCTGATGGAGCAGATAATCTTATGGAACTCACCTGAAGATGCTGGAAGGATCATGTTATAAGGATGACCACAGCACAGGCACATCTGCTTCCTCTTAAGGGTACAGCACTGATGAGCTGAGCAGGGATTGAGAACAGTATCTGGCTAACCCCTCTGCCTGGACTGTGAGTATCCCTCTCCTCCCCTTACCTGGAATGCTGGGCTAAGGTAACTCCTCAGGGCTGAGTCCCCTGCACATTCATGGAGAAAAAATACGCTGGCTTTTTTTTTTTTAATCACTCCTTGAAAGGTTGAGAGGTCCCTGGACACTCAGGGTGAAGAAATGCTATAGCATTTTATTGCAACAAGCAGTGTACTGTACTCCATTTATTAGCACACATTGCTATTTATGAATTGATAAGCCTATCCCCTATAACAACTGCACCAGTTAATGGTGGATGTTGTTGTCACAAAGATCTTGCGCTGCTGAATAAAATAAACAAACCAAAACCCAGTGGCCGTTGCCCCTCTGTCTCCTTTTACTGTCTCCTTTAACAAGTTAGCATGACAGAACTGTCCAATTATTTTTTATGTTAGCAAAGAAGATAGGAGAAAAAAAAATATTCGTTAAAAATGTGTTATTGCAAAATTGCGCTAGCTTTGCAATTTTAATGCTCTTATGTTTTCCTCTCCTTCAGGAGGTACACAAAGAAGATACGTAGCTGTGCAGACTAGAAGGCTGAATGGATGCTGGGGGATTGATTCAACATGACACATCTCTGCAGCAATAACCTGAACAATTCTGCAGCAGCATTGCATAAGTTTGCTTTTGGTTTATATATTGCTAAATGACTATTACATACTGCCTGCATTTGCTCCCTATGTGCATTACTCAGTTTCTCTTCATTTAAATTCATCTCCACTGTCATACAATTACACTGAGCCCCATTTCTCTGCATCTCTTATTTGAGACAGGGAAGTTGTACCTATTTCAAGCTCACGATTGATGGGATGCTTAGCATTCACAAATAATGCAGGCAAGGGATTTACATATTCACCCTAAACTGTCTGTTCTGTTTATGTGATATATCATCCAATATGGTTTTGAAACTTGCAGATACTTTCTTGAGATTTCTACTTCTGGAAAATAATTTGCCGGTTCAAATATAGGAGTGTTTTTGTATGTACGTAGCCATAATACAAGATTTCCAGAAGTACACTGTGGTTGCAAATAGCAGATTATTTTTATTTATGGTGTACTGGATACTGTATTTCTTCTTTCAGTTATACTCCTCCTAAATTTCTATTATCCCAGGATTTTTTTCCTATAGCCTATGGTATTTTAATTAAATGACAGTAGAAAAAGGAACACTGAAACATTATCAAGTCCTTCCAACTGTCTTAGATAATTTCACAACATAAAATAAGAAAGAATAGCTCAGTGTACTGTTACTATAGAATGACTTGTGTTGCCTGTTTTGCTATGGATTAGAACTCTACAGATCTACTCTTTCTTGAAGGAGATCCTAGATGCAAGAATATGGAGCTGGTTACCACTGATGCTGGCAAAAGGGTCTTCATCTGACCAGAGTTTTAGTTTCTTGATTAAAAGCTCATCTGCTCTGTGTGGTGAACACAAATACTTTTCCAGCACAATTATCTTTCAGTTATCAGAAAGACAAACATATTGGTAATAGTTTTAATTTACAGTTGTCATGGTTTCCCACAGTTATGTTTTAAATATTTCTATTTAAAAGAAAACACAAATAAAAGCCGCTATACTTGAGACACATGCTATGACATAATTAAACACAAAGCAACATTCATCCACTTGAAATTTTATAACCATAAAGGTAAGATCAAATGTAGCATCATTTTAATATTGAATATATGCTTGTTTTTACCATTACTTTATAGAAGAATACATTTAAACATGTCATAGGGCTTGACAAAACAACACTGTGAATTTATGAGGCAGCCCTTCCTCTGTTTTCCTCTTAAAATAAATGGTACATCTACTGGCTACTAAGAGTGTTCCATTGCATTCTGGTCACTGTACAGGATCAGCAGCTTATCTGCTGTTGCCTTTTCCCTTTGAATATTGCATTACTTTAAGCTCTTGATTACTCTTTTCTGCATGTGCAGAAAAAACATACACACCACAGTACTGACAAAAAGAGTAAGACAAGAACTTCACAGTAGTTTCTCAGTGATGAGCATCTGAAAGACATTATGATTAGAAAGGACTGTAATTCTAGATCACTGCACAGATACTCCTCAAGTTAAACAAATGTATTTAAAGCCTTCAAGGTTTTTAGTCTTATTGCTCTTACCTTTCTTCTGACATCAACAAATTGAGAAAACATTAAGGACCAGTAGAACGACAATTCAACTAAGTAGTAATAATGAAGATCAGGTGTCAGTGGCTGAAAGATAGACATGAAAAAAGTTAGAGAGAACTAATTTTACACTGCATGTACCTGAAGCCTGCAGGAAAGATTTTTTCAACAGAGATGAATAACTGACTTCTACATTTGCATCCTATGGAGAGAAAAATAAATAAATAAATAAAAGCCTCATGCTCTAGGAAAGAAGAGCTTCCCCAACCTAATGCTTTGTTTGTTTAAATTTTGACAATATTGTGATACCAGAAATCTATGTTGTTTTCCAACCAGAACATTGAATAAATATGATTCTGTCTAAATTTGAACTCAAATTCTATCTCGAATGCAGTGCAGATGATCCTAAAAGTGTTTTGAAAGACTAATTAAAACATCTTGCTGTACTTTAGTTATGTTGGTTTAAAGCATAACAAAACACGTTAACATTTCAAGAAGAAAGTAATCAAATTTTTATTTGCCACTTTACTTTCTGTTTGAACAATTTCACTTGTAGCACTATTTTCATATATCATAAGTCTAACTGCCACCCTCTGAAGCTGTAACTATTTTTTTGAATCATCTCCTTGTCCTGCTCACATGTCTGGTAAATATATGTTCTTTAAACAGTAAAGACTTACATTCCTTCCTCCAAAGTAAATCTCTCTTGCATGTAATAATATCATATAAATAGTGGAAAACAGGACTGAAAGACACCATAAGAAGTTATCCAGTCCTACCCGCTCAAGGCAGCAGCAATTGCAGCTGTATCATTTGTGACAAATGATTGTTCATAAAAACTTGAAGGGATGTGGAGACATTGCTCTCCTCAGGTGAACTATTCTGCTGCTGCCCTAAAGTTATTCAGTCTGTTCCAAAATCCACTGATGCAATTTATTATTTTTGTCCATCCAATTGTGGACAGAGAACGGTTATGCCTTTCTTCACAGAAGCTTCATGCACAGTTGAAAACTATTACAATTCAGTCTTCCTGAGGCTACTTTGATCAAATTCCTTCAGCCTTTTCCAACAGATCAAGATTTCTGGTCATTCTTGCTCCCCCTCCACTGACCTATCCCCAACAGATCCAAAATCTTCATACAATGTGGTCTCCTAAACTTAACACAGTTCTCCTGTTTAAGGCTTTTCACTGACACATACACGGGAATTTGTGTGCCTTACAGACAATATTCTTCTTCACACTATCCAGTCTGGCTGATTCCTCCTCTCCTACCTCACCCCACTCCTTAAATTGTTTCAGAGAATGCATTGTCATTTATATTTGGAAAGCTAGTACAATGTCTTGATGATGCCTATTTTGAGTTCTAGATACTAAACACCAGTAAAAATAAAAAAGCATTTTAAAGAAGCTCAGCTTTAGAATTCAGATTATTAAAAATGCTACCAAAAAACGTTCTCAAAAGTTATGCAGAATTTTGAAGACCACCTATCTAGGTGACATCTGAAAAATCTGTTACTTAAAGGAGACGTTATACTTTACAACATCAACCTCTTACTATATCTCCTTTGCACCACAGGGACAAAGGGAACAGGTGGAGCTTAGCTTTCCTGAAAGGGTTTCTGAAGCCCATTCCTATGCCACAAACATAATGATGCTTCTTCTCTAACGGGCTTAGGAGTAAAAAAGAGAGAGAGTAAAATTTAATTAATCTACTGTTTCTCACAGAAGGCATTGTGGGTTATTATGTCTCAAAAATCTTTAATAGCAGGTTAGTGGCTCGGTTTAAGCATATTCCATGACCTAATAACCATGTCCAGGTGAATGATCCAAAGGAAAGTGCAAAAGATGTTTCTGAAAGCTCTTGGGTAGGCAATTTTGGCAACTCCTTTTCAATCAGATAACAGTTGACAGGATTTTTTCCCTTTTCCCTCCTTCTCTGCCAGAGGACAATTCCAGAGGTGTGGAGCTACAGAATCCTGGTATTATTGCAGTCCTGGTACGCTCTCAGAGAGAGAAATACTGCCAGAATTCAGGATTAGATTAACTACACACAGAATGAGTTAAAACCAGCAGTGCTCACCAATATTCTTAGCAATGAGTAAGTATAATGCCATTGTTCTCTTGAAGATTTTTTTTAAAGATCTTTAAAGAAGATGTTGAAGGTCTTTTTAAGGAAAGCAAATTTCAGAACTGAGCAAAATGTTTCTGTAGGAGAAAGGGAATGAGTGCAGCAGGACACAACCCGAACGGACTTTTTTGTTCTTTGACAATGGCATTCCTCCCCTCATTAAAGCAGATGAAAGAGTAAAATGAACGACTTCACTTTGAAGTTAGGTTACATAATGTTGTAACAGTGACAAATAATTTGACCCAGAACAGAGACTAAGATTGATCTTTTTGAATCAGTGAAAATACACAGATATCACTGAAAACAAAGGCTTGACCATTCTTAATTCTTTTGCTGTTTTTAACCTCTTGTTTTCAGCTTCCTTGAGGCTACAACTGCATAGTGCTTATTCAAGCACCCTAACACAGCAACCTACCTTCTCTCTTCTGCCTGCTCTAAGAGCACCGACACTGCCAGGGATTTTTACCCCATATACAGCACAACAATCTTAAATCTGTAACCCCTACTGTTTCCTGGTTTATGAGAACTATACTGTCTTTTCCCAATCTGCCAAATCTCTGGCTTTGCTAAAACTTTCAACATGCTCCAAGAAATTTGTAAAAAATGACTGAGCTACTATTGTTACCCAGGTTTGCTCTCACAGATTTTGCAGTTTGCTGTTTTCAGACCCTGGGCTTCAGTGATGACTCCTGTTATACTCCCTGTCTTGAACTCAAGCAAGATGGTGAGCACCTAACAACTGTATTAAGTGCTACAGTGCAACCCATTAAAGATGTATTTACACACAGCTTCACCATAATAAAAACAACTCTACAGAAGTGGCACATTTGTTTCTAGACAGCACTATAAACCTTACCTGATTTGGATACCCGTTCCAGCACTGTCTGGTATTCCAGAGCCAGGGTGTCTGAGAAAGAGGAGGAAAAAAAAAAAAAAAGTTCTTTACATACTATAAAATGTAGGTGCACAAAGATAACACAGGTGAAAGGCAAAACCATATAAATGGCTTAGTATTTGCACTTTCTTCTAAAGACCATGAGAGGTAAACACAAGAAACAGATTTATCAAAGTTTCACAATACGTATTAGATCAACCTGACTATTGTCGGGCATTTTCATTTAGTGTAGCATGACCTTGCACAAATATATTTCACAGGGGTGTAGGTGGCACATCAATCTGCTTGCAGCCAGGTATATCTTATGTTGCCTTCTCAACAGCACTGCAAATCTTGGCCTTTGCATATATGTGAACACATAAGCACCTTTCCATACAGTACTTAATCCCAGCCAAATCCTCTTTAGAGAGCAAATCCTGCCTTTTGCTTTCCTAGCTGGCGACATGACTGTTCAGAGATGACGGACTTTGCTATCACACAGAATACTCTGGTGTCTCAGGGCAGCATGAAAGATGCCAGAAACAAACTTACTGTAGCACACAAGAAACTCTTCACTGCAAAAAGATGGACATGCAGAAGATGTGAGAGTAAGATCCTTGGGGATATGTAGCTTCCTGGCTTTTTGTTGCATGCACATGATTTATGTGATTATTTATTTTCCAATGCCACGAAAAACAAGAAAGTCTTTAAAATCTGTGCTTTAAAGCAGGTTGTTTCCTTAGGAGTTCTTCAGTCTTTCATTCCTTCTTTTCTGTGTAACTGAATGGACCCTAGATGGAAAAGACATAAGGGCAAGCCTGTCTACACAACATCTTCCACCATTAAATATTTCTAAAATGGGCAATAAGAACATGACCCAATCAACAGCAACTAAAATAGCTGTACTTCCTTTTTTTTTTTTTTGTGCATGAGCAGGAAGGATTCCTTTTAGATACTTTTGTCTTGCAAAGCACAGCTGCATCTTGGGTTCTGGCAGCACATGTATTTTGAGAAGCACATTTCTACAGCCAAAGGATCTCACTATAAACATGAAAGAAAACTGTGGATTCACAGGTTTCTGTGAAACTCCTTGACAAATCCTCAGCTGCTCTACATCAAGTGCAAAGGGTGCAGAACACTGTTAGCAGGTGTCCTGGATTAATACCTACCCTTACAGCATTAAATATTTCCACTAAGATTATATTTCTTTCTAATGACTCCTTTATGCAGGAGAGTGTGTTATCTTGATTTCACCATGGGGTGGAGCAGTCCAGCTTAGGCAAAGCATAGTAACAAACTCATGCAACATACTATGCGTGAGCGTCAAACTAAATAAAATGAACATTAAGTAGAATGTTGCTCTGGGGTTTGAAGCCTTAAGTTGAGAACAAAGCGAGTACTATGGTCTTTATAAATAGGAAAGATCTGCACCATGCAAAGAGACAGTATAAATACTTTACATCCTCATTACATCCCCACCCCCAGCTTAAGAGAAAAGAGCTCTAAATATGATTTGTCTCATAGAACACCCCTACAGTCTTTGCTGGTTAGCAGTTATGTAATATGAGCACTAACGATTCTTTCTGTTTTTTTTTTTTTTTTTTTTTTTTTCCCTTCTCCATTTTGGTGTTTTTTTTTTTTCCTTCACATGGAAAGTAAAATAAAATACAAGTTAAACACGTGCACATCTCCAGTGCTCCTGAAGTGGAAAGGAATAATACTTATAACCACAATGGCTGTATATCAACATCAACCAATAACAGGCTTCTTGGAGTTTCTAACATGCCCCTCAAGAAGATGGCTGTAAGAATGATAAGAGTTCCTTCAAACTTCTCCTCCTCTAAGAAAAAATATTTAATGCAAACAATTCACTGGTTCAGACTTTTCCACAGTACTTACTATGCTAAGCACATGCAATGGAAAAGGTCCTTGGAAACAGGCACAGCTCCCCTGCTAGTGTTACTGATATACAGAACTTATAATATTTTTGTCTGGCAGCTGCCTAAATTAGAACCATCCAAATATTGTAGGATAATTCATAGTTTTAGCCAGATTTGAAAAGCTGTAACTGTCTTTCATATCAGATTCAGCTAGAGATAAGAGATGCTTCCTACCCAATTATTTTCCTACCTAAATTACAGGTGCTAGCAAAAAATGCTCATTTTTCTCTTTCAAATATTATGACATCTTAAGGTTTCTTCAGAGAAATGCCTGCTATAGGAGCTGCAGATGCAGAGGTCTATGTACATTTAAGATGCTGAACACTAAATAAAACAGGCTCCACTGGGGAAGCTCTTACAGATTTACCACAAAGCCTGAAAGGATGCCATAGACAGACAACATAATATAGGCATTAAGCCTCAGAGACCGACACAGCACAGAACATCTCCGTCTCCTGAGCCGCACAGGGCTCAGGAGGCTGTGCTGCCATCCCAAACAAAAAGCTTCTCTGATGCTGCTTGGAAGCCTGTTAGATCCTCCTACAGGGGCAACAGCTGGGCATAACCTGCATAAGCTCCCCAGATATGCTCAGCCCTCCCCCAGTACTCCCATGATGGACAGTCGAAAAATGCTTAACAATCTGCCTGGGAAACAGATTCTTCCTGGCTAAACATAAGTGGGCTACTGTTTCCATCACCCACTTAATACCCAAATGTCAGCAACAGACAGTAAAGTGGAAAGATGATGCTTGGGGAAGAGATGAACATAAGTAATGGGGAGAAGACCAGAAACACAAAGAACCAGAAATCAAAACAGCACTCTTCAACTGGAAACAGAATACTAAAAACTTCAGCCTCAGTTTTGTGAGGCGCAAAGCACGAGCCCTACAGTGTTGAAGTCTTCCCTTATATGACATGACAGAGTTGAGAACTTGAGCTTTACTGCACCTCGGTGCTGTGCTGAATCAGTGCAGCATCTCTGACAGTGAAGGATGATAAACAGCTGTTGAATCTGCTGTCATACAGTAAGAAAGAACAAAGCTCTTTTCTTCTCCTTACAGAAATATCTGTCAAGAGCTCCATCAAATCTCTTCTTAACTCTGTGATTAAAGGCAATAATTTTAAGGAACTTCGGAAAAATCTTTTTGAGACAGGGGAAGGACTGAGGATTTTTAAAAAACCTGAACAAAGGATGGGAGACGTCTGCACACTAGCCAGAAGCCTCAGGTTGTTTTGTTTCAGTTGTCCTAGGTAGTTATCTTTAGAAAAAGCTTCTAATTGGGTTCTGACTTTCAGAAGCCCCAAAGCAATGAAAATTCAAATGTTTTGCTCCAAGTGCTGTTAACATCTAGCATGTGAAATAAAGGTCAGTCCCCAATAAATGGGGTGAAAAAAAAAAGTAGCATAATAAAAAACCTTCTATTTGTGATCTTGCTCCCCAGACAGTGAGTTTTGTATTTATATTTTGTATTTTTGTAATTATATTTTATCAGAAAGGCAAAAAATGCATCTGGTGAAGTATCGCTTGAAAACAAGTTAGATTTTGGTTCATCATACAGTAAGAAAAATAATAAGAATACTGTTTTCATATCCATATCTACCTGGCAGAACCAACTGAGCACAGGAAATGCAAACCCTGTAGATGAGATCCTCAAAGGCACAGATAAGAAATGCAGAGGCCACGAGTAAGTACTTTTCTTACTGAAAGCCAACCAGCCATCAGCTACCCCTGTTCCCCCCTGTACATCAAGCATTTTATCAGTATATGCGAAGTCCATGAACATGTTCTAAAAGACGTTGTCTCTTTACATTAAAAAATGATATATACGTATATTCAGGCAAGTTACAGTGTAAGTCACAATTTTGCAGAGCAACTTCTTTTGCGCAGCTGAAGTTACTTCAGTCACTGAGCCAATTGTACAACCCTGTACAAATAGAAACGCAACAATGCAAGTTTTATTCACCAACATTGGCGCTCTTTTTCCCCATAATATATATTCAAACTTCAAAGTATGACATAAATAAAAGATGTACAAAAAAAGCAGACAGTATAGCTGGCATTTGGCTTGCTTTTTGTCATCCTTAAAATTGAAACAAGTAATAGCATGTCAGAGAAATGGCTCCAGCTGTAGATCATTAAGCCTCACAACAGCAAAACCCAGATCCCTGCAGATCAGCTTCTGCCCTGACAGCTTGGAGTACTGGATAGGGCCACTATGTACCCGAGCTGTTCCTGACCAGGTGCGCATATTCCAACTCCCAAAGGGGTTCTAAGATACCAAATAAACCTTAATAATAATAATAACTTCACCGAGTTTTTCAGCAGAAAAATAAATACAATCTACCCACTTTTTCTTCTCATGAAAGCCCATTTATACCACAAAACACACTTGGAAATCACATTTTGAAACAACAAATGTGATATTCTCAGTCCAGAAGAGATGCAAACATTCTGAACTTAGAAAACAGTTAATCATTAAAAAAAAAGCCCACTGTAATACAGAAATCCTGAGCATTCACTGAAAATATCCTCACTACTCTAGAATCTCAAAATGAGGAGATTTTATTGGGTTTGGATACTACATTTGGATACAGTTCATAGACAATCTGTCTTCAATAGCTAGAAGCACATTAAGTGCATGAAAAAATAGCAGCACTGAAGTCAAGACAATAAATACTTTTGGCAACATTGCACTCACCTCGCTCCTCTTTAAAACAGGCAAATATAGGCTTAAATGACTTACTACATCCATATCACTGTTTCCATTTCATTACATTAGAAGGTCTTTGCTCCTCCTGGGAACAAGTTGTACAGCTGAGGCCAGAAGGTTGCAGAGGGTTTACTCAGCCTCCAAAATGCTGTGGGGCTCATACTTAGCCACGCACTTAACACGCACAATCTGATACATAAGTGTAAGTTCTCTTTTCTTCCACAGCAGCTGCATTCTCTCATCCTAGGCAGAATAGAGGCTCATGTTCATGTGCATGCACACTTCACAGTACTGTGAAATTCCCAGTTTATCTCTGTAGGAGTGCAATTGTAATATGAAGGGTGTGTGTGGGGGGGTGAGACTAAAGCCTTCTGTTGATTGCAATATATAAATGTAACACTTTCCACTTCTTTTTTATTATATAGAAATTGAAAATTACAGGCTTTTAGTGAACAGCACCTTTCATAACATCAGTAGAAGGACAATTACTTTTAATTAACAGGCTTTTTTTTTTTTTTTCTTTTTCCATCTTGTACATGCTTAAATTAAATAATATCTCAATGTTCACTTTTTCCCCTCCAATTAAGGCTATGAATTCCAGCAGGTTTTTTTTCATATTCAGTATATTAATGAGTATTCCTTTTGCACATCACTGGTTTGAATGAGTACTCATTTGGCGGGGAATTACTTTGATTGCCTTTTTTCTTCTTCCTTTCTACAACACCTGCATCCCCTTGGCATGGCATGCTGAATGGCTGCTGACATTCGAAAGAAAGTCACATCTCCATGGCAGCGCACAAAACATCCTTGGGTAGTTTCCCACCGCTGGAGCTTCGTGTTCCAGTGTAAAAACATTTTCAGCCTTCTATAGTAAAATGAAGAGACTCTTCAGCAAGTATATCTGTTAGATTCAAATTCCACAGCAACCTCGGGTTTCTTTCCCCATCTTTCTGGGCTTAATCGGGATCTATATTAGTGTAGACTACAGCAGCCTTTCTCTCCTCAGGGAATCATGTACATTGTACAAGGAAGCAAATGTTTTCTTCTGTACAAATGAACTGGAAGTCTTTTCTCTTAACTACAGAAAATCCCCTATATATCAATTGCTGTAAAATAAGTCAAAGCTGAACCAGATACAGACTGTTCTGAAGAAAAAACAATACAAGAAAATAATGAGAATGTCTTCCTTGCTAATACATTATCTCCATGTTGATTTATTATTTTAAAATAATCTAAATAAGTCCAGTTGTAATCCATGTCCTGCGGTCATTATGACTATCCTTATTAGCTCTCTTAACATATTCCAAGCACTGCTCCAACTAAATAAAAAGTGCCAAGAAATGCTGTTACTTCAGCATTATTGCAGCAAAATGCTTAATTTCACCCACTGAGGTAACACTTGAATACAGGGGCACAGTTGTACACTACTAGCCACACAAAAATGGCACAGGAAGAGCGGTGTTTTCCTAAGCAGAGGAAGCCTGTCTTATTAAGAATCAATTATCTTATAGTCCATAGAGCTTTTGCCACTCTAGCTAGTAAGTTTACAAGACAAGGTGGAAACCACTTTTTCCCCACTCACAAAACTCTAAGCTTGTAGACTGCATTTCACTTCTTAGCAGCAGATGACAACTACCAGATAACAAAGCACAAGGCAGGCAAGCAGGAAAGCCACATTTGCACCTTACTCCTGCATGTGCACTTCTCAGATGAGCAAGCGCCCAGGAAAGTCTGGGGTAAGCATGAGACACTCACTGCAGAAAAGGTCCTCTGGTTGGTAACAAGAAAAAGATCAAAACTTCTTCCTCATTTTCCATTATTTTTAGAAGGCTTATGAAGGGAATAAGCACAATATTGTGTTTTTCAAATTTTCTAGTCTTCTAAGTTTGTCTAACCTCCAAAGACTAACACTGGAGCAGTGGATGTCTCTGAAGCTCCCTGATCACCTAGAAATGGTTTGCTCTTACCATCTTACCCACCAAAATCACCCTACATAAGACCAAATCTAACTCATGTCAAAATAATCTCCTGTTATTTTGCTACTACTTAAATATTTCTCATACTAAGTATCATCCATTTAACCATTATGTTAGGCAGTTTCAATTCTCCTGTGGCCTTCTGTGACAGGCTTTTATGTGACAATCTTACTAGTAAATAATGCCAGCCATACTGGCCGGTATCATTTATGGCAGGATGAACTGTGGAGCCCTCAAAAAACAGTATAGAAATAAATGTATTCTCCACAAACATCAGTACTTAGCCACCTACACATCACAACTAAACCTCTTTTCCCCCTATCCACAAAGTAAGTAGGTACTGACCAAACACCATGCTGGGAACAAAGGGAATTCAGCAAAACAAAAAAATCCATAGCTCATACTTTGCATCAGCTTCTACATGTTCTTCTTTGCAGTGAGTTGTCATTTGGTTTGGGATGCAGTTGCTTCTCTCACCATGAACAGCATTTTCATAAACCCTTCACAGAGCCAATCACTCATATTTCTTGGCAAAGCTCACAGCCTAAGCAAAGACAATATGACACACATTGCCTATGAAACTCCCAAGCTTCTCTTTTCATATATTATGACTAAGCAACCTGCCATAAGGATCCATAGGACGGCTACTTCTCTAGAGGTTAGCGTTTTGTGTCTGTAGAAACAAGGTTTTCCGGAGAAACAAAAGCTTTTGCAATGTAGAGCTCTCAGCCTTTCCTCTCAGCGACCTGCACTTCTCATTCCCAAGTAGAATTAAAAATGATACTTCCAGTAATGGGAAGAAGAAACTGTAATAGATGAAAGGATGCATAAAAGGCCAAGATTAGCAACACCCACTGAAAGATGTACTTGACATTTCAAATGCAAATGTGTGCATGTGTGCAAAAATATTTTTAGAAAAAATATGAATTCAAATTTATATTTATTTACATAAAGCGATCTGGAAGGGCAGAGCAAGCTCACTCCATCACATACCTACAACTCTTCTGCTTTAAAATACAATATACAAAGATCTCTTGCAGCATTTATATCTTGTGCTGATAAATGTATAATTTCACCTTCAGATGATATGCAAAATTAGTCCTCAGTAATCTAAAACAAACCTGCAAAAGGAATAGATAATCTAGAGTATCTGGAACAGCCTTAACATACAGTTAAGGGTAGAGAGGAAGGGAGACAAAAAGACTGCACCATTCCTCCCAGCTGCTAGCAAGTGCTCAGCATGAGGGGAACTGGCCAGTCGGAGAAGCTGGCGCCTGCAGCCTCTCCTCAACGGACTTTCATGAGCCAGCCAGCCGTGCTACCGAATTCCCTCTCCTCTCACCACAGCGTGTCAAACAACTCACTCACACCTGAGTACTTTTTTTGTTCTGCTACTTGCTTCTGTATTAGACAAAAACCTTTGCCTTCAGGTGCAGTAGTAAAAGATTCTTTAATGATTTTTTGCCATGAGTAAGTTGGGCAGCCTGTGGTGCTATGACAGCTTATAGGTTTATGTATGACAGTTGTGGACCTGTAAGTGGTGCACAAGCCTGGCTCACGTTCCTGCTTGCTGGTGGGTAGCACATCTCCTAGTGACAACCCCCAATGCATTTCGAAGTCATTCTTTCAGCATACTAAGAAAATTGTACAAAAAGGTAATGATCCCATTCAGCAGAGCACTCCAGATGCTTGATAATGCTTTGGTGAAGCAAAGCAGCTGTAAACCCATTAGCTTTATAGCTGCCTTGTTTCTTCCAATTACAAAGCCAGGCCACACCATTTAACCTAGACATTTGCATCTTAGAGGTTATTTGTGAAATTATTAAGACAGACAATATGCAGCCATAAACTGTAGGCTTGCAATTACTGCTTAAAGAGATATTGTTGAGATTTATGGTGAGAGCCATACCTTGCTCAAAGTTTGAGTTGAATAAAATTATCATGTGTTTAAGAGACCAGCAAAAATTCCAAGACAGAGTTAAATAAAAGCAAAAACATGCACACACAGGAGCATGAAGCAATCCACACCAGTTCAGCCCTGGTAGCTGCACAATGCTCAGATTGCTACAAAATGGAGCCACTCAAGAACAGGTTTTGCTTTCTCATGGCACATAACTTTAACAAGTCCCCCTGTTTTCTAGCATTTTGTATTCTGATATTACAGCTATTCAGAGGCATACATGAAAGTAATGAGTAATTAAATTCATGGTTATAATACCTGTAATAATACCTGTAATAATAATAATACCTGTATATAATAATACCTAATACCTGTAATAATACCTAATACCTGTAGCTGTTTTGCCAGAAAAGTACATTTGACTAATTTTGACAAGATGATGATTTCCATTCCACTTACTGAAGTGTTTACTGCTTCCTAAGAGACTACTACCAAAGCTGCCTGTTGGCAAACCCAAACCATCTTCCTTTGCAGGGTGCTGGGAGTCACCACGGCATGCTTCACTGACACATAACACGCTTCATTACTGCAAGTGGCCCACAGGAGAAGGGTCAATTTGAAACAGCAACAAAACAACAACTTTGTACTGAGTGACCTGGATGTTCAATGTTGAGACAAAACCAGATGTTTAATAAAGTCATATTTATTGATCCTATATTGCCTACGTGAAAAAAAAAAGTTGAATACAGAAAAACAAAACAAACCTTCTACTTCCCACTCCTTCAGCTGCTGACATCCAGACTGAAGGTGTGGGTGTCTGAGTCCTGGAGGGCCACTACAGGCGGTGGTGAGGAAGCCTCCTGCCGGTGAACTCCTCTCATTACTGCCACTGAAACCCTGAGAGAACAAGGACTTGCCCGATTTGCTCCTAGCTGCTGAACTGCAGGGGCTGGGGCAGCAGCTGAGCTCCTTTCTGACCCATCGCTGCAACAGGCAGGGCAGGAGCACGGGCCTCCAGCCACACCAGCAGGATCAGCTCAGCATAGGGACCAACTTCAGGCATTTCAGTCCCTGGCACAAGAATGAGGCAGTAACCCAAGCAACAAAAAGACACAGACAAAGTGGCCTCTTCACCCCCTTGCAAGTGCGGCGTTTTTCTCAGGCTAATGCGAGTGCACTGGACCAGGGCAGCTCGTCCTCGAGGGCGGAGCGGCCCTCACCAGCCAGCTCTCTCTGTGTGTTTAATAATGACAGAGCCACCAAGCACAGCCTAGAGAAAGCCCAGGGAAGGACATCTGCCTCGCGCCATATTTTCTCTAACAGAATAAGGGAAAGGGGGAGACAACTTTAATTTTAATTTAACAATATACATCATAAGGAATCCCTTCCTGCTCAGCTCTGACTCAATGGTTGGGTAACATTTACCTCATTGTACTAAAGGCAAATGGACACATTTTAAGACTTGGGTAATTTTGGCTATCTACATAAACTTTCTCATCTCTTTGCTCATTACTTCCGGCTTCCCGCTCAGGCAGTGACGAGTAACCTTTCCTTGTTGCCATTTGTCATCCCACTGGGGGATCTGTTCAGACAAAATTTGCCTTTCCCCCCCTCAATTCATTTACTGATAGAACAGCACTAAGGAGAACAAAGCAGAGGAACAATGCCCATGTTCTCTAAGCGCAAAAATAGTATAAAGTTTTGGCAAAAAGTAATAAAAATAAGTCTGGGGCACAGCAAACAGAGTAATGGGAAAAGGTAGGGGGTTGCTTCCTTACTTTCTTTAGTCCACAAATCCTGGGGAAAAATCTAAGACCCCTCATGAAACTTATTTAAATCACATATAAGATAACAGCAGTTAAAAATTAGAAACAAAACTGAGAAAGATTTGAACTTAATGTTTCCCATGTGAACTTCTGTCATTATTTAACGGCCAATAAACAAGACTACTTGCAGGAAAAATAAGAAGCCTGTAAGAAATACGGGACCTGAAGGGAGTATAATTTGAATAAAAAAAAAAAAACGGTCACTGAACAACTGATAATGTATCTGCTTAACTGGCAAGTTTCTTTTTCTTACTACTTTTAAGGTTAACTCATGGACTTCCATAGCATAAAAATACACATTGTTCTAAAAGCTATACTAAATTAAGTGAGCATACAGCTCTCTCCCTCCTGGCCACTGTCTCACTACTGAATCAGTTCAATTCAGCAACAGCAGTCTGAAGGACCAGCCAGGCTATTATTAACCTGCTCTAATATATCAAACGTACTCAGTGCTAAAGCTTAGCTGTGGCAAATACGACTGCTTCAGTCAGCTGAACAGCAAGACATAAAAGATCTTTGACTCGTGGCAATAAGGGAGCACTGCTCTAAATACTTTGAATTTTGTATGAATGAGCTACCTTACCTTCTAGATGACTTAAAACTATTTTTATCATAAAGCTGCCCAGTGAAACACTTTGGGAAGTATTCCCTCCAGCTCTGCTATTTTCATACATACAACACTGAGCAATTCCTATCACTCAAAAGTTGAGCTGCTGGGAGCATAACTACTGTGAAGTCAAAGCTGACAACCTGTCCACAAAAGCACATAGGGGCTGACAAAGCCCATTTCACTGGCCATAGCAACAGTACTATATAAAATATTAAAGATGCTGTATATGGCTCAGTACAGGCTTGACTCTCCAAAGACCTGATTAATTAGAGAGCATTTACTTACTACACTGTTGTCAGTTGTTATTAAATATCCCCAGCTGGATTCCATGCAGATATGAAATTCAATTCTGGGTATATTTTAAATTAGTGTGTTGCTTTTTCTCCCTGTGCTTATGTCAAATTTGTTCTCATTGTCTGCATCTGAAAGTCCTATTGCCATCAGTGTCCTATTACCGGATTAGAGATATTACTACTGTTCTTTATTTGCTTGTTTCTTACAACCACCTTCTATTTTCTTTCAGCCACAAATAAATTGAGATCCCTTGCTCTCTGTGCCCTCTTTTTCCTGATCCAGTTGATTATCTTAACTTCAAACAGCTTCCACAACTAATTATTCCTAGTGCAGAGTGACCTTCTCAGCAATTCTCATATTCCAGAAAGCTTTGGTTCTTTCTCATTGCTGCTCACTGAAGTGCTAGTCATCTGAAATTCAATCTCTCCATTGACTTTTGATCTTTCTCATAGCACAATTCATGATTTAAATCTCAGATGTCCAAAGCACTCTATTTATCTCTCCTAAATGCCCTGAACCATATTTATGCCTTTTTGAAGAAGCATCTGAAAGAAATTCCTCTTCTATTGATGGAACCTAGCTTTGGTCTTACTGCAAACTCTTTCCACCCACAATGTAATTCGCTGCTTCCCTTTTTCACGGCTGCATTCTCCAGGAGCCTCCTGGCACAACTCTTCCCTCCTGCTTGCACAGCGAATTGGCCACTATTTGATTTAGCACCTCAGGCTCAGCCTTACTTTCAGAAAAAAAGCAGTAAGGGATGGGATTTTAATATCCAAAAGTATTTTAACTTAACAATTTCCACCACTTACAGGCACTGAGCAATTTGTTTTCCAGTTAAAGAAAGAATCAAGAATGTCCAAATCAATTTTACGGCACATAAAACCTGCCAAAGGCAGGCTCGCTTCCTTGCAGAGCCGCAAGCCTCTCACATTAGCCCTCTCCTAATAGCCCAGTGAAACACCGGAGAGCAGTATTGCTTTCACGAGGCTTGAGAGTGGCCTCTGCCACTCCTCATTGCAATGAGGGTGTTTCTGCCTGTCCTATGTACTCCAAGCAGCAGTGCGACTACTACTAATATACTGTACTTCTTGTATTATCCCATTCTGCAAAATAACCAGAAGAATTCAATTCATGAAAAAGTAGATACAGGAAGTGCAGCAACAAGAATAGAAGCGACAGTGATAAATGAAATGCTGACCATTCTGATCAGCATGTCTCCAAACCAGACACCTAACAGGCAACACATTCCATTAAACAACTTTGCAATAGCTGAGAAACTTTTACAACAGAATCAACTCTGTTCCACTGCTAGAAAGCCCAAAGGGTGTTAACTGCATTGGACATACTCAGTTATTCCTGTAGCAAGATTGGGAGCTAAACCCTGGACGCAAGAGCAAATTCATCTGCAGCATTGCTTCATGGAAACCAAAGGAATTTTAGCCAGAGATATATGATGTTACCATTGAACCTTTAGGTATTCTAAAGGCAAGTACAAACTAAACTTTCTGTTTACTCCATCCCACAATAGGTTTTGATACTTGTCCTTTTACCCAGTAGAGGAAGCAGACATAATTACTGCTGCGCAATACCAATATAAATTTCTTTTTCGGATTGGCAGCTGCTGGTGTTTTGCAGCAGATCATTTCTAATGCAATTCAGGTTCATAAAAAAATTATTTATATCTGTGATTAATCTTTACAGTAACATCAATCTAAAAAGACTCAAAGGTGCCACAGATACCAATTGTTTGTTTGGGGACTTCTGCTATCGCAGGTGGCCTTGGAGTTGAATAGCTTCTAGGGGGAAGATTTGTTGTCTGTACTTTAAGCAGGAATGATGTTCTCTTAGGATTCCCATTACAATGGCAATGAAAAATAAATTTGTTCTTTATTCCTAAAAACTGTAGTAACCAAAAGCCCCCTCTTTCCACTGACAGACCTGTATGAAGAATTTGAAATTATTTATCTCTACTTTCAGACTTTTTTGTTATTCCCTCCAGAACAAAATCATTAATATCCATGTCCTTTATTTTGAAATATTTTGAAAAGATAATTTAATGAGCCAAACAAAAATCCAGAAGCCCTAATAAATGCACTTGACACCTTCTTATAAGCGACAGGACAGAATGTTTATAGCACACTGCCACTGCAGGTTTCATATCTAATAGGATCATTTCCAAAATTATTTTCCATTTGTTTTTTTCATCCTTCAATCCACCACCAACTGAAGGAGTGACTTACTTAAAAGCAGTCAGCAATCTTCTCTTCTTATAGCAGTTTATTTTACTGCAAACGTCACAGCACTATGACGTGGCAGACACACTAACCATAGACACAGCACGGCTTTCCAAATAAGTAAAGCAGTTAAAATGCTAACTTCAAAACTGGGCATCAACCTAGACGGAATCCTTTTCAGCAGTATGTAGACAGAATGGGTGCTGTTAGGAAAAGAAAGCCATTCACAGTCATGCTGCACTTGAATATCCGAGCAGCTCTTTGAAGATGAAATCATCACCTTTGTTGCAACACAACTGCTCTGTTTTGAAGCTGCCAAAAAGACTTCAAAAACATTCTTAAAAATAGGATTCAATAAAACATTGCAACCAGCATGAGTCTTTTGAAAAGCAACAGTATGCATCTCCCATCATGTGCTTGTAGTGAAGAGCTGCTGGACACCTGAGAAAGACCAGCTGGCTTCAAAGTCTGCATCTTGGATTGCGTCCCTGCACATTAAGAGCCAAGCAATCACAATTCCAGCTGACGGTTGTTTTACTGAAACTCTAGCTACCAGGTATGATCTCCGTAAAGAAGAGTCCAAAGTAGCCCCCCCACACACTTTTCACTGAGGGAGTAGCTGATAGCCCAGAGGACTGCGCTGCCATCCAGAGGGACCTGGACAGACTGGACAAGTGGACAGTGAGAAACCTCATGAAGCTCAACAAAGGCAAGTGCAAGGTCCTGTACCTGGGCAGGAATAACCCCAGTCACCAGTACAGGCTGGGGACTGAC